>UFQX01000545.1:16609-142369 GCA_900497675.1 Arapaima gigas | reverse complement strand
CCCCCCCCCCCCCCGCCGCCCCCCAATGCTGGACGGAAAGGGACGAAGATTCTTGCTAACATTATTTTTAGGGGAAATGAGAGCTGACAGTCTGCAGACAGGATGCTTCCTGTGGGGTAATTTGGTCCCTGGGGGTATCTTTATGAGCCATTACCAAACTTTACATTTCTGATCCCACGCCACGATCTTACATAAACTTAACACTTTAAAAAAACATTAGAATTTTACCCTATTTAGTTGGCCTGACTAATAGAATGCAAATTCACCCTCCTGTAATTAATCGAAGCAGCATCTACATCCTTAAAGAGAACTTACAGCATTTCTCACATAAATTGCTTCGAGCGTTTCATAACCAAAAAGCTCACAGTTAGGCACAGGGAAAAAAAGAATGTAATTTTTAAAAATAGTTTAACATGTAAAAATGATCACCTAATGTGCTCAGCATTTAATCCGTAGCCCACTTGTAACTTGACTTAACGCCTAATGAATAACTGTCAGCTACACAATTTGCATCTTTTCTATACGACACTAAACATTTGGAGTCAAATTTATTTGTAAAGTTCTCCTTCTGTTTCCGACGCAGGTCTAAATAGGAATAAATGAAAGACTGCCGATTCAAATATCAAAAAAGCGCAAAAGGATATTTTAATATTAGTATAATTCTTTGAACCAGACGTCCTTTCCACCGCAAAACAGATGAACAGACACGGAGTTGAGTCCAGCGAGAGGACTTAATCCACTTGCAAAGTGCAATTTAACGTCTGAATGGAAATCTGTCCTTAAGTGAAATCCAGACGCAGTTCGGTCCCTCGAGTGTCATGCTTTTTAAGACCTGGAAACTAGAAAGGCCAGGAGTGGCTGAACCCAAGAGAAACAGCCATTTATTTGAAGGGCAAATTTGAACTATATCCACCCAACCTTACACAACTAGCACAGCAGGAAGAACTCTGAACCAAGGACAAGGAAGGTCCTTCAGGTCCTTCCATTACTGGGTTGTTTTATTCCCTCATGCAAAAAAATGTACAAATTTCAGCTTCACAGTCAGTACAGTGTGGGCTTGAAATGGGAAAAATTCAATAGGTCTTTGGTGAAGATACGTACAATAAGATGAAGTATAGGTTAGCAGGTGGTGTAGGAGATTGAATAGCTATTAAAACACAGACCTCAAGTTTGCTGGCTCAAGAATCAATTGGGGCCCTGGTGTCAATGCCTTGAATAAGATTCTTCACCTAAATAGTTCCACTGAAATATCCAGGTGTGTAATATGGTATAAATGTGGCTTTAACTAGAAATGGCGGCTTAAAAAAACAAAATAAAATGCAAGTCTATTAAAAAAAATGGAAAATTGCTCATTCTAGTTCCAGCTGAACCTGCTGATCAAACCCTGAATTTCAAGGAAAACACTTAAAAATTCTGTTCGTCAAAAAAAAAACAAAAAAACAAAAAAAACACCGTCAGGTTTCAATGTTTGTTTCTTGCACTTATCCAGCATAGTCGACAATAAGTTCTCCAAAATACCTGCTGCCAAGTATATAATCTCCTTTCTCACCACCTCATTCTCCTTCCTATATATGGCCTCAAGAGCGAAATGAAATTTGGTGAAGGATTTTTATTAGAGCAATACTAATTCAATCTGTTTTTTTTTTTTTTTAACTAAGTATGTTTGTCTCGCTAAACAGATTATAGGCTGCTGCTCAAAGGTAGGCCGATTACAAGTGCGCAGAACGCTATGCCGCTCAGTTTCACTGGCGCTTCACAGTAAGTAATGATGGCAAGCCATTTCTACGGCTAAAAAAAGAGCTTTCATTTTCTCAGTTTCAGGTTATTTAGCACAAAACCCTAAATTGAAAACTGAGATTATATGTCACACATAATAGGGGTTGTTCCAACAGAGAGCAGTTCAATGTGCTCAATAAAAACTGGGTCTTGAAAGATTGATCTTAGATTGCATACAAGTATGTTCACTTCGGTAAAATGCTCCAATGCTAAGAAGAATTACAGAACGGGATTACCTGAGATGTGTATTATATCCGCTGGGAATATTTTCGAAGGAGGAAGACAAGTAGGCCTACTAAAGCAGACCTCTGGTATTTGACAATTTATATTATACACGTTTATGTTTATGCATTTTATTTTTATATGTGTTTACTCCCCACATGGAATTAAGACTACAAATAGGCATATTTGCAAGCAGACGTTACAAGTATAATTTGCACACTGTTGGCCAAGGAGTGATACTTTTGATCCCGAAATTATTTTCACTTAAAGTGGTATTAAAGCGCAAATGAAACAAGCTACTAAAATTTTAAAGCAACGTGGCATTTCTAACCATTTAATTATCTTACAACAACAACAACAACAACAACAACGATGGCGACAACAACACCACCACCACCACCACCACCACCAACAACAACAACAACAACAACAACAACAACAACAACGATGGCGACAACAACACCACCACCACCACCACCACCAACAACAACAACAACAACAACAACAACAACAACAACGATGGCGACAACAACACCACCACCACCACCAACAACAACAACAATAACAACAACCACAACAACGATGGCGACAACAACACCACCACCACCACCACCACCACCAACAACAACAACAACAACAACAACAACAACAACAACGATGGCGACAACAACACCACCACCACCACCACCACCAACAACAACAACAACAACAATAATATGCTGTTGTTGTTCTGCAGTAAGTATGTCTTGGAATGGTGATTCAAGCACAAAAACAAAATATTAATTTTTTAAACTGAATCCTGGGAGACATTATCTTTGCATCGAGGCAAAATCCCCTCACTCCATGGTGATGGGTAATAACTCAGTCCATTAACCCTATTACTGGATCCTCGCTGAGGTTCTGTGCATCTTGGGAGTATAACAGTGATCATAATTAAATGACTTTTTAATATGCTGCTAAATAAAAGGACAATTACGTTTAGCTGACATAATAAGAGGTTATGGTGACTGGACAATACGAGCACTGGCTGAATAATGCAATGGTTGACACCAAGCCCGTTTCGCTCCCTTTTTCTCTCTTAACACTGGCGGCGGAGTAGTCCGGTTCGTGTTAATAATATGGGCACATATTTAGGACCCAAAGAGTCTGGGCAGTCGTTTCGCTCAACCTTCTCAAATGGGCCCGCTAAGCAGCAGCGCCATGTGACGAACACCACAAAACCACAGCAGTCACCTTCACCGAGCAACACCCATAACACCTGTCGATCTCCGCTTCAGTCTCGGCCACCCATCCAGAGGCCCTCGAGCCAGGGTTGGATTAACAACTGCTTTTTGCCAGAGAGGTCTTGTACCTTGTTATAAACCCATGGCTTTCGGAAACAGAGAGCTGCATGGAGCTGAGTGAGATGCCACTGCAGTCCAACCGGAACCTGCCTGGAATCAGTGGCCAACAAGAAAAAAAAAACAAAAAAAAAAAAAAACACCCAAAGCCCTGCAATGAATATTCAGCTACAGCTGTGATGGGACTTGACATGTTTTCTTGGCACGGCAGACAAACCACATGGCCGATCTGTTGGGGAAAGAGAAAGGCCATGTCAAATCACATTAGCCAGTGTTGGTTTACTTAATTGGATTCAATAATGATCTTGTGCTGTTGAGTCATTTCATTCTCAGTCATTTCAGACGCAATTTTCGCCATGCGTCTCCGGGATAATGGATAGGAGGGAAACATTCCTCAGTGTCCAGCAAACGCGATGAAAGGCTCTGTCGATCCCACTCTCTGACAGATTCCCATGTATGACCGTCTAATTATTTTTACACTTAATTGTGCCCCTGCTCGCACCGTGCCAAATGAATGGAGGTGCCTGTCTTCGGCAAGGTGGTAACGCACGGCTGCTGGCTCTGGTGGGCGCGTGAGTGGAGCAGGATGGCTGGCATGGACGCAAGCCGACAATGGGCCCTGATCTGTGGAGTTCCATTGTTGTCACATCCCTGCCATTGTTCCTTCTCACCAGGATCCAGCTGGCACAGCGACGGCAGCGCCGATGAGAGAGCCCACTGTACCGCAGGAGGACACACGCTGCAACCTCCACTACACGCAAGGGGAGGGCGGAGGGGACGTGATGAGAAAGGGGTTTGAAGATCAGACAGCTCAGCACAGATGTGGCTCTGGTGGCTTTTGTCAACAATGGGATGCTAAGTAGATTCTCCTACAGAATCAAAATGTCGCGGTCTTGCGAGGACTTGTTTTGCGGGGCTCGTCTTCAGTTGTATGACTTTTTTCTGTTAAATCCTTCATCCTTGTTGGTAAGGTTCGTGTCAATCCGTGGGATGACTGTGTTGTGCAAAGAAAACAGACTAAAGAACTTGGGCCATATGCAAGAATCTCTGGTCTCAGGTGTCCACTTGATAAAAGGATAAATACAGATAAAGGATAAATACAAATAATGCAATGATTTAAAACAAGTCAGAATAAGTGTTACTTCACGGATATATAAATATCACCTAATAGACTCATTCAATTTATGAGGTAAGTGACAAATGACATTGTAAGAAAATCTCTGTAGTTTTTTTTTTTTTTTTTTTCCAAATTCCTTGGTGTTTGAAAATCCGGTTACTCATTTTTCATATTTTTTAAACACCACAGAGTGATGAAGTCGTTTCTTTAGGGAACTTGCCTGCGAGGGCGTTCCAGCCAGTCTGAGGAATCCATCAATCCCAGTTATGGTGAGCGCGCTGGAACTCTGGAGTGTAATTCTTGCCTACGATCCTTTGCCTGTGGATAAAGAACCCAAGACTGTTCCAGATATTGACTGGAAACTCTGCCAAGTCACGTGGCATTAGTGAAGCTGAAATGGCAAGATACCATACAAGAGGAAGGAAAAAAATAATAATAAGACCACCAAGTAAAATAGCTATTAGCAAGTACAGAAAGAGACACAGAAGGCAGAGAATGGCAAGACATTTTCATCTTCAGTGAGGCTGAAAACTAGCCAAGCAGCAGTAATCCTGTGACATTTGGCTGTTGGCCAAGACGTAGAGGGAGCAAGAGGGTCTGGATGAGGAGCTGGGTTGTGTGAGCAAAGGGGAATGGTTGGATTCTTCTGCCGGCGATGAGGGAGGAATGGCAGAAGCAAGTCAACTGATGCGATATTTGATGATTACGATCTTGTCACAGAGGGTAACGCCGAGTTTCCTTGCCATCCAGGATGCGGCTGGAGAAGAGGTATAAAGATTAAGCAAAGACCTGTGATGTTGTGAGGGGCGGATTTTAAAAAAAAAAAAAAAAAAAATTATAAGCAGGAAAAAGATTTTTATGCAACGTTTGAAAGTCTGGTAAATAAAGCGACTTTTTTTCTTTTGCGTGTATACAAGCATGCTGAAAAATAGCAGCGAAGAGGCTACGAAATGATAACGTTAACAGTTTAACAAATATTTAAGTCGTTCGGTAGACGAAAGCTCAAGAACTAGTATTATCCTGCAAGTGATTTTCCCGCCCCGCTTCACGGCACAGAAGCGGGGACCGAAGCCCATATGGAATCGATTGTGTGGACGGTGGGCAAACAGAGCCCTGTGTGAGGTGAACCTCCGCTTGAAGTCTCTCTTCTTTATCACCTTATCCTGGCGGCCCTGACCCCTCCTTTGGGCCGAGCCTTTCCTGCTTCTGTCTCTGCAGGACTTTGAGGGAATTCGTCGTCTTTGAAATGCATATTACGTGGCACCGAATGCTGGCATGTGCACACAGAGTAACTGCAGAGGCCAAATGTTTAATTACACATGACAGCGAGAACTGCGGGAATCTGTGTAGCAGCGAGTTGGAAAGCGACACCAGATCCGGCTGCGATAATCAGAGATGCCCGAAACACTTCAGCGGGCAACTAAAGCGCAAAGTTTCTCACTGTCGCGTCGCAGCACAATTCACCTTTAGGCAACTCACCCGGGCAGTTTGGACGCGCAATTTTACGATGTTTTAATTGCTTTTTGTCGCTTTAACCAGTTTACATTTTAAATTGCTCGTTCAAATAAACGGTCATCATTTTGAGCCAAGAATCTATAGAGATCCTGAAATCGCAGCCAACACCTTTGTTCCTTCCGCCTTCTGTCTTTGTGGCTTTAACAATACACAAAATCGTACATCTTTTCTTTGTTTTGTTCATCCCTGTAATACAGTTTAAGCAAGGAATGTTAGACCTTAGCCACTTAGATGTTGCAAAGCGCGAGCGTGTATCCTGGCCCAGTTAATGGACTGCAGCTTTGCCCAGGGTGTGCAAAGACATCTGGAGGCCCACAAGTCCTGTGACAGGAACTGCCGGAGTGGCAGGAAACAGCAGCACCTGTGCAGTTTAGCACTGGGCCATTGTGCTTAACTAATTGTGAAATTGACCTACGACCCACCTTCCCACGGTGCGGCCGAGCTCAGATGCGGAGACCGCAGGCTCCTCGATCCCGCATCTGGTCCTGATTTGCTCGACTAGGCCAAGCTTGTTATCCGATTAACCCTCCTCTTACTGCAGAATCATCCGGACTTTTCTTTTATTGTTTCAGCAAATGGTTCTATTACCATCGTGGTGGGATCCGTGACTTCAGATGATTTGCACGGGAGTTTATTTTACAAAGAAAATAAACCATTAACTAATAACTTATAAACTGCTACTTTAAAGCCTTCCTTCTACAAACCGAGTCTCATCCGAAACGTGATGGGCTGAAACAACAGCGAAATAAAAACCAGATCGGAATATTTCAAATCTCTCCCCAAGGAGGCAAATATGGTGTACAAGCTATCTTGGTAGAACCTTGTGCTTTGGTACCTTTATTACTTTTTCCAGACTTCAAGCAGATGAGGTGAAGAAACACCGACATGTCACATTTGATGTCATAACACTAAGGATCAGATCCTATGCTTTGCAAGCCCATTTCTAGATTTACTGACAAAACATCTAAATAAAATAAAATAAAAGCATCGAATTTGATATCACCATAGAGAAATATGCTGAACTGCATTACAGTCCTACTGTCAAAGATGGTGCTCTTGCTCGGGAGTGCAATGTTCTCTGATAACTGTGTATCTTGGAGAGGGTACCTCCCTGCCGCAGAAACTATACTGCAAAAATATGCAGTGTAAAATTGCCCACTTGTCTTTTGAAAAGGCAGGGCATTTGGCGCCATACAATATGAACACTGCATTTGACACATGGGACATACAAAAATTAATGAAATATACTTCACATTTGCACATAACACCACATGTACCGAGTGACCGTTTTTCTGAAATGAGTGTCTGTGTGAAAACACCAGGCTGATTTATGTTATGTTATGTTATAGGATTTGTTTTCATTATCTCCTCTAAACTGTTAAGCCGGAGTACATACATTGTTAAATAATTCGGCTATAATAGAGTCCTCAAAATTGTTTATTTATTTTAACCTTTAAAAAAGTCTTATTTATTTCTTACTTCCTTACTTTAATCGAAACCCAGGGTTGGGGTCTGTCTGGGCACACCACCCTAAAACAGTCATTTTGAGGTGTTGAGTTACAGTGTTTGTAGCTTAATTTCATTTCAGTTTTTATTTTTAGATTTATTTAAACACAGTTTTCTGCGACTTGAAATTCATAATGAAACGTTTGAATTGGAAAAAAAAAAGGTGTGAACATTTCAACATTGTCTTGAGTAATTGGTTTTACTAATAATTAAATATGTATATTTTTATGTGCATTATGTGAATTGTTGAAATAGCTGACGGCAATGTTGAAATGTTTTAAGTTTTCAGTCCAACCAATTCTTAGGAACTTTCGGTTGTAGAAAATCTTGTGTGAAATAAATATTTAAAAAAAAAAAATTGGAGTGGCATGGACTTTCAATCCCCAACCCCCCCCCCCCACACACACACACACACACACTTTGAGAGTTAAATTTACATCCACCGTATTCTTTCTTATGTTTTCTTATTTGACCACGGGAAGACTGCTCCAGTGAGACCTTTTTACACAGCATGCTTTGTGGAAAAGTAGGCCATTTAATAAGCATTGATTTAAGCAGCTCTGCCAGGGAAATAAACAAAACAACCTGCTAAGTTATTTTTATCCAGAATGTACGAGTCCTTTGTCAAGATAAGAGTCAGGTCTCTAGTTTTTGTTTCCTTGCCAGAGTAGCACCCGCTAATAGAATTTAGCTGTGTGTTTGTTGTTGCCATGGCGAGGGGATACTATCAGACCTGTCATGTTGGAGCATCTTGGGTGATGGAGCCATTCTGCGAACTTCCTTGTGTTCTGGAGCTTGGTGAGAAAAACAGGAGCGGAGAGTTGTCTCCACTCTCGGTGTGGCAAAGAGGAGGTCATCTCCAGTGAAGAACGACTCGTGAGCTTGTGCGCTGCTGCATTCTTTATTCTCCTTAAGGAAGCTATTAACATTTTAAAGACTTTGGATGTGCTTGGCTTCAGTCACATAACCATTATGGTAGAACCCGGTTAGAAAATCGGATAAAAAAATGGATGAGACGCCATACATCAGTCAATGCATTTAGTCATGTACCTTTGGCATGTAACTGTCTTGAAAACACCTCTCTTTAACTTTATTACTTTTAATAATATTGATAATATACTGTGTTTGCTTCTCTTACTAATGCAAATAAAAAAGAAAAAGATTTTTTGAAAAAAATGTTAAGAATCTGATATTATTTTCGCAATCTATTAATCTGAGGCCTTTGTCCAAGGTGACTTAACATATTCCGTTTGTTCATCAACAGTCGATTTACAATTATTTACTCATTTATACAGCAGAGGATTTTTACTGGACCAATTCAAGATAAGTGCTTTGCTTAAGGGAGTTGCAAGAGGGGGATTTGAACCAGGAACCTTGAGAGTGTGCTGGGCAGCCCTAACCACTCCATTTATCTGCTACTCATTCAGACAGGCTTTTACAAATCCATCCATTTCCATCCACTATTTTTAACTAGTCCTGGTCAGGGTTGCCATGGTCTGGAGTCTTTCCCAGAATCACAGGACGCAAGGCTAGGAGACTTAACCCCGGATGGGACGCCAGTCAGTTGAAGGGTAGCCACAGATGCACACAGTCACACACTTTGCTATGGGCAATTTAGAGTGACCAATTCATCTGAGACATATGCCTTTGCACTGTAGGAGGAAACAGGAGCACCTGGAGGGTACCCACGCAGACACATGGAGAACTGTCACGCCCACAGGTCCGAGCGCCTGACACCTGTCCTGCCTCCTCTTGTCATTGGCTCATCGCGCCTGTTCTTGGTTAACTTAACCCTTTAAGTACAACCTGTCGTTGTGAGGTATTGCCATGGTTATTGTGTCCGTAACCACTCCTTGTGACTCCGGCTATGCACCTGTTTCTGTTCCACGACCTAGTCTTGCGTTTACTCCTTGTCTGTTTCGTCAACTGTTTCGGATCGATTCCCGGTTTGACCCACGCCCGATTGCTGACTACGTTTCTGGATCTACCTCTGTCATTAAACGCATTTCGACCTTTCAGTTCTGCACGTGTCTGCGTCCTGATCGACCTGTGACAAGAACATACAGACTCCGCACAGACCGAGTTGGATTTGAACCCATGTCTGAACAGTCCAGACCACTGAGAAGATATATATATATATATATATATATATTTTGCAGGAATATAGTATTATAACAGTTTTTGTGCCTGTTTTCATCACAAAGTCTTTTATTTTAATCTATAAAGAATTCTAACAAGACGTTATATTAATACTGAATACGATGATCATGTGTGACCAGAGAAGTCATTTCATAATCTCTAGTTTCTTTCGGCAAACAGTTTGCCATCATTTTTCTACTCTATTTTTTGAAAAATTGCCAACTGGCACTGGCTGATGCCCTTGCACATTTTGTGCCTTGCTTACTTCAAGGTATTTACATTTTCTGGCATCAAAGGAAATCAGAGTTAAAGCTTCTTCTTGGCTCTGAGCAACAAAATGCCCACAAGGCAAAGCGAACAAGGAGGGCAGTCTTAGCCTGTGGGGGGGTGCTCAGTGTCAGACTTCAGACTTCCCAGCTCCATCTTTGTCAAACTTTACAGGAAACTAGGAAATCAAGTGTCACTTTTTTTTTAACTGAGAAAATTGTATCTAATACAGGAGTGTTTCTTTTTCCTGATCATGTGTCTCTATTTCACAACATGCTTAGCTGTGTCTTGCAGGCAAATGGCTCCTGTTGGTAAACATGTTCAGATATGGCTGTGATGTCTACTCCTTCCCTGTTCGCACCTTCTCCTTTCCTCTCCGCCTCACTTTTCTGCAGCACTTGCTTGCCGCTCCTCTCCTGGAATCAGTCAGACCCCATTAGATCTGATGCAGGGGCCACTGGATCCTCTCTCCCTTCTGAGTGGGATCCACAATCAGATGCATAGGTTGGAGTTATTGAGCGACGCCAGACGTTCTCTCTCGCTCACACTGTCAACGTCCCGAATGTAGGCCGCCCTGCCATGGCAGTCCTCCCAGGCTCTTCCTTAAAACTTTGTCACTAACAGGCAACTGCGCCCATGGAGCGATCCTGTGTATACTTGATGTCAGGATGGATTATGGTGGAGGCCTCCTGACAGGGTCCAGAGAGCCATCTCACAGCACCCGTCCTTTGCTGCAGGTAGCAAGACTCTCCACTTAACATTTGCCCTTCATTGCTTTAAATAATCTAAAACCCTCTGACATATGTCTCTCATATGTTTTTCTAAGGTTAAAATCGCTGCACTGTGTCCCCTCACGGGCCGATTCATTTTTTATTGTTGGATTAAACACTGTTCATTGACTCAGTACAAAATCATCTTTTGTACAGTTTTTATCCTTATTCTCTTTCAGCTGTAAAAAATATCGTTGCTGCTTTATTCGTGAAAAATTTCTGGATGAACACTAACGCGGATTTCTGACTCCTAATGTGTTTAGTGGAAATGAAAGTAAAACATAATAAAAACACCTTCTTCTAAGCCCGAAAAATCCTTTTTAATCCATTTTTTAAAAAACAAATGAAATGGAAAAGAAAAAGAATTGCATGTTGTCTGTATAATAAAATGAGTGTCCTAACTGCAGAATGTGCATTTGTTTTTTTTTTTTTGCAGCAATACGGTAAAAACAGTAACAGGGCGGCATAAAAAACTAGAAGAATTATTTGTTCAAGGCAGCGTCCGGCTGATCACATTCGGAGTCATTTATCAGTCCTCCTATTCTCTGACCGAACTTCCTTCTTCAGTATACAAGTAAAATAATTTTCACATGATAATAGTGGAATATCAATGTAATCTCCCGTTATTGCTGGAAAAATCAATTGGTGCACATAGGTCAGATATTATTGCCGTAAGTCACACAGACCACAACGCACGGGGCTGAAAAAAATTGAAATGTAGCCAACATAGAAAGTACAAGTTAACAGTAAAAAACATTCAGACATCTGAAGGATTGCTGGATTCTCTGTTTTTACACTCACTCCAGTGTGAAGAAAAGTTGCTTTATTAGCGATATTAAAAAGTCTGAATGTTTAATCTATTTGAACACCATAGATTTTTTTGCAAGATGATGCATAATGGAGAGTTGATGTTTTAATCTTAAAAACTCAAGGTGAATAATGCTTGTATTAGAACATATAAAATATAAACGACGCCAAAACATCACCGCTATCCAGAAATTTGTAAAATTACTGAACTTTAAGCTAAAGGCATACAAGACAAATGAAAAAAGGTTGAGTAATTATTTCAGTTGGAGTTTTGTAAAAAGTGAAATTTTGGGAGACGAGCGTTAAACCAAACCCCTGGTCAATCCCAGCTGTCATTTGTGCACAATAAAGTGATCTCTTGGTATCCGAAGCTAATTCGTCCCTGAAAATGCATCGGATACCAAATTTTTTGCATACCGAGTGCCTAATTCCCATTATTTTAAACAGGGCAAATAAATAAATACTCTGCCCCCAGCCCATCGGAAAATACTTATATAACTATCAACCCATGACTTCAGCATGATAAACATTGTAAACTCCAGTTACCACATTAGAAAACACTTCATGTTGTCATCAATGTGTCGGTTTATTCCGCGGTGCAGTGCGTGGAGTACAGCACATTTGCATGTTAGTCACTGTGGTACACGGGAGGTGAGAGGGCGCATGGTGGGGTTCCCAGCCCCACTTCAGTCTTGTGACACGTCAAATAAATTGAATAAAGACATGTGTCAAAGTAACCTTTGTGTCCACCTCTTTGTTTCACAGAGCAACCAGCATTTAAATAAAGTGGTTTATTTGAAAAAAATTAAATGCACGGTATATATGGCGATGCAGCACGGACGTGTTTAGACAAAGCGAAACAGATGGAAACAGCTGATAACTCGTGGGAACTTCATTAAAAAAATATATATATATATATATATCCTTGTTTTTATTTTTTTTTATTATGGATAAGGCTTGGATAAAATTTCATTACAGCAAAAGTTTCTTTTTAGGTACTGATATATTAGTATTTATTTTCACGAGCGATTATAGCGAAAATACAGGTGCAGGGAGTTTGAATACCGAGGGATTGCGGTACATATAAATGCCCACAGCCTCTGTGCTCGGCCTGTGCGGTTTCCCAAAAACTTACAGGTCTGCCTTGCATGACGGCAGGTGCGAGTCCGTCTAACACTTTTAATTCCTGAAAACGCAAGTTCTTTATCAAAGACATAATTGCAGTTAAGTATTATTTATGGATATATGTGATGTCAAAAATGAAGACTAGTCAGAAAAGAAAGTAAGGCCTCTTCATAAGACCACTTTTCTGCCCAGTTTAACGCTACCACCTTTTAAGAGCCTACAAAAACATTATGCTGGTAATGTCAAAAACAGGTAACAGGCATATATGTCTAGTAGAAGCAAAATACAAAAAATAGCAGTGGAAGTGAAATTACGTTGTGCTAATGTCTTTCCTGAAACAAGTTTGAAAAATAATGTCCCCGAAATTTGGTGTCCCTAAAATGTAATTCTCCAGTTCTGACTTTAATTGCACCAAATAAAATTTTCAATGTTTTTTGTATTAGTATCAGTGGTGCTGTCTTTGATTTAACTCTGATTTGTCATGTTTTGCAGGGGAATCTGAACCATTTCAAATAAGACAAGAATGACAATGCATGTCACTCCATTCAGGCTTCATATTACACTCATTGTCTCATCATGCATTTGCATCTTTTTATATTTGACATTTTATGTATGATATATTAAGTGTGTTTTTCAGTGTCTTGGGAGCATTTGACTGAGGTTTATTCTCTGTTTTTTTTTCTGCTTCTTGTTGTCCTGCACAGCTTGCTGACTTTTACTAAATGCTGACTTTAGAATGCCTTTGTTCCACCACATTCTACTACCCCTTCCTGAATATATTTCCTCCGAGTGGGTTTAATCATTTCTCATATGTCAATGTGATGGATTATTCTGATGTTAGATCATAACTTCTGACAAGCAAAGAAAAAAAATGACAACATAAAAAAAAATACGAAGGTGGCTTTTGTTGAACATTGCAGGCCTTTTGCTGATAGACAATAAATCTTCTGAATGCATATTTAACACTGAATCAATGTGGGATGTTTCCTCAAGGTTAACCAATTTTATGATAGAATTTGCTATTCAAATACAAGTACCTCGGTGCACAAGAACTTACTTAGTCTTTATACAGACTTTGTCTGCATGCAAAATAGGCATTTATTTAATTATTTATTCGCTCATTTATTTGTATTCACTCACAACCTATGTGGATTTTCAGATGAGGCCCATGTAAAGTTTTACAGGTACAATGTTGTTGGCTCCTCGATGGCTTACCTGAACTTCTTTCTTGAACAGGTGCAAGCATAACACCACGAGCATTTCTGAAGATTTGACAGCGAACATTTGATTGTGGACTGCAGCAGTAAACCGTGGACCAGCAGCGACCTGTTTCTTCAGCGGCACCTAAAGAAGCTAAATAATTGCAACCTTGTATAAAAGTTTGCTTTTCATCTTCTGTCCATGATGTACTAATTTTTAAACTGCAAAACAGGCCCGACTGTGCCTCTGCGCGTCCTCGAGTGGTTAAGAAGGTTTGCAAAACAGACACACTGACGGCTGGATGCTACGCAAGTAGAAACTGAACACTGGAAGACGTTTCAGTTTCTTAAGTATAGATCTCATCGTGCCGCTCTCACCAGTGGAGTGTTATTTTAACTAATCCTATATGCCACAGAGAACTAGGGACACATTGCATTATACAGTATATGTAATCTCACCATCGGTGGAATTATCTGGCGCCTTTTGTTTCTCTCTTTATTCCTAAATGAGTCAAAGAGGAGATTGAGATTGAAAGCACTTACTGTTTCGCGGTGGATTATACCAGAGGAAGCTGAACTGGTGGCAGCCGATGAGAAAGCCAGGCCCGGATGGGAGCGATAACCCTGCAGAATGAGACCAACTTGGAGCTGCAGAACTAAAGCTACTGCACCGCTGGAGGCCCCCCCCAGTCATCCCCGGCCATCTTCCCTGGTGAATATATAACATGGTTTTGAAAATCAGTTCAGTGTAGGTTAGAAATTCAATACAGGTCTAAAGTAATGCATTAGCCTTATAAGGTTTGCGCAAATAAAGTGCCCGATATCCTCATATTTATGTAATATCCAACTAACTGCAAATACTTATAACTAAATATTTGTAGCTGCACAAAGTATTATATATATAACATACAGTCCATTACGGCAACATGAAATGTCAGCATAAATGCCGAAATCAGTCAAATACATCTAATTTTGAAGCTCACATTGGCATATATCGCATGTTTATTAAAATACATCTCATACCCTACTGCAGATATTTTGTCCTAAATCCGCTGACATCATTCAGTATTAAGTATTTCATCATTCAGTAATCTCTGGGATGCAAAACTGCATTAACATGCATTTTCAAATATGTCATGTGTAGAGTGAGTGAAAAACAAGTCCAAATAATAATAATAATTTAAAAAAAAAAGAATTTATTTCTTCTATATTATCACTGTGCTGGAAGCAATCTGTGTTTCTGTTTGTAATCCTAGTCATGTAGAGAGCCTATCAAGTGGGGAAGAAGCATCCAGCTTTCAAACACTGCAGCGGAGTGTTATATAAGGTCAGTGGGTTTGATTGCTGGCAACATTGTACACCTAAAATAAATCCTTCAGCTCCGAGTGAATGCCAGCTTTGTGGAGTCCTTCAGTAGTACTTGTCACATACACAAAAATAACTGCAGTACACTGCACTGCACTGCATGTAAGTAGGACACCTGCCCGCCACAGTCATGACCTCCATTAATATTTGCCAAACAAAAGCATTTCCAAGAGACCGGGAATAAGTCAAAGCGATCAGATTGAAATTTAGCCAGAAATATCGTTGTAGGACCAAACCTGAAAAGGAACAGCGATGGCACGGCCGCTTGAGGAAGGTTAGAGGAACAGAACAAGCGCACGGCTGACAGAGGTTACACAGAGTGGAGTCCAGGCACGATTATCCCGTAGATGTTATGTTTCATCTCCCACCACCCTTGTCGGCGTCACGAATGGCGAGGAGAAAGCAGCAGCTACCGAACAGTCTGCGAATAACCATGGGTGGTGTTTACGTGCTGCTTAGCTCACTGGGATTCATCTAGCCCTGGGCGTCGTTTGTCTTCTGCAGAAAGGAGCGAAAAGTCTTGCAAATAGACGCGTTTCTTTTGTGATGTCATCGCTTGCACGAGCGCCTCTGAAGGACAGGCGTAGAGAATTAAAATAACTGACCGAGTGTGTGTGTGTGTGTGTGTGTGTGTTTGTGTATGTGCGTGTGTCTAGCGGAATCGCTAACCTTAAAGCAGAATATCCCCGAGGCCTGCAAACAAGAGCGTCGAGGAGTGTCACCGTGACGAAGCAGAAAGGGTAGGTTGGAGGGGGTGGAGCTTATCCGCCGGGCAACAATGTGTGCTGCCCACCGTGGTCCATTAGATTCACCAAAACGTGTTGGATGGTAAATTGTAAACACATCTGCTGCACAAATCGGGCCCTGTTTACACAACCCGCAGTGACCTGCACCATGTGTTGCATTTTTAGCAGTACATTAGTGAGAAAAATATGTCTCCATTTCCAAGCTCATTTCCAGCCTGGATGTAAATGTTAAAAAATAGCCCTGTCTCAAACAGAATGGTTTATATTATTTGATTATTTGTTGGGAGAAACACCAAAATGACAGTCATGATTCACAAGAATTGCCGAATTGCTGCCATCATTATCTTAGCCAGTGGGACAGTGTCACACACTTAATGGTGGCTGCATGGTAATAGTCAAAATGCTGTATATATTGTATATTCACAGTTCTTGATATCCTAATGTTTTGTGATGTTACATTGGGTGACAAGTCCATTATACATGGCTTCAATGATATATATATATATATATATATATAAAAAAATTGCAGCAATTTTCAGCTTGTGTTGCTTAGAGGCAACACCTGTGTCTTTGTCTTAGCCTGAACTCAACAGCCGTTTGCTCGAGCCAGACAGGTGGATCACGAGATGCACTTTCACAGGATCTTTTTTCTTTCTTTCTAGAATGATAGCCAGCAAAAATGTCTCAGGACTATTAATTTGTCTCACACGGTTGTTAGTGTTGGAGTGTTGTACGTTGCACTCTTGAGCATTCCACAGTATACTATGTTGACAGTCAGTTTCCAAATCTCAGTACATCTCACCAGCGAAAGAGCTATGACAGTCGATTCTATTTACCGGAAAAATTCTTCAACGAAAATCCTTGTGTGCCTCCTTGAGATCAAGGAGAATAACGAACGAACCTACGCTTGTATTTATGAATCTGTCTGTCAGTCATTCTTTAAAATTCATTGACTATCCTACAGGTTCCTGTAGAGAACAGTCCTGGGCCCAATTCGTTTCCAACTTGAGTCAGTGAACACAGTCTAGCGGTTCCCCGGTTATAGAGACGTCGGCGATTGGGGCTTTTGTTTCTCGAGCTCCCGGGTAGGGCTCGAGACGAGCAAGGAGCAACACCGATCTCGCAGGCTTCCTCCTTTGAGAGGTACCGACTCACTGCTCGCCCTCCAGTGTGTCAGAAACACGGCAGGCGTGTATTTACACAATTAGAGAGAACTTGGAGTGAACACTCCTTTCAGCAAAGAGAGGGAAATTACCCGCTAATGGACCAGCGCGCGCTAATATCTAAACGCCCTATCTTCCGTAATTGCTATAAAGTGCCTTGGCCTGTTCTAAAAAAGAGAATTCCGCCCAGCTCCCCTCTTCCCTTATTAGAGCAATAAAAAATGACTGTGATGGGAAAAGATCCACTTTTCTTTGAATTCCTCCCCTGTCAAATACCCCAGACATCATTAACGTCCCCCAGCTTTCATATCTGCCGGTAAGACTAAAGTGACCGCACCGCAGCCGGCGAGCTTCGCCTGCGCGACTCGTGTGATTAATTTCTTGCGAGTGGCATTCGGTTTGAAAGGTGCTTTGTTTGCATTAGCATTCATAATTACTTAATGACAAATCAGATGTGGTTCATTGCGGGCGAGTAGGAGAGCAAGCTGTTTGAAGCCTGTATTTTAATTAGAATAATACTAAAACATTTCCCCCATGACCAGCCTATGTAACTATTATTCTTTTTATATTACTATTAAACTCTCGTGTGCTCAGCGGGCCAGTAGCTTATTGCTGGTGCCGGACGGGGATCGAGAAGGTTTCTATCAATAGCAGCGGTAACAGCCTCGTACGTGTTGCTCGTGTTTTTTCGAGCTTTTGTAATAATTTAACTTTATCACTTAGCGACGATTCCGATCTGGTCTGTCGTTCTTAATGCCAAAGCAAATCGGACTGCAGAACTGGACAAGTGACTTGTGTTTTGGGCTGTAATGCATTAGCGCGATGCCTTCAATGTAAGCCTTGGAAAACACAAGCAAGGTAAGTCATTGATTTCCAGTTAAGTCAGTGGAGAACCACAGTTAACGTGTGTTTCGAGCGCTTCTCAGTCGGCGGGTACTGCGCGACTGCAAAAGAATGCGGCCGCTCGCTCGCGACTGATGTTTGGATAAGGGGTGTCGGAAGAGGTCTTCGGGGGAAGAAAAAAGGATTAAACGTGCAATTTTACTTCTTTTTTTTTCATTCTTCTCTCCCATTCAGGTAGCACAGCGGTGAGACCCGCAGAAAAGCTTCAAAACCCTCCCCCCGCCGCAGCTCCCGACAGCAAGGTACTTACAGTAAAGTCCCCCGGTAGAAAATATCCAGCTGCATCAATGAATAGATTCACTGTACGTAGCTTAATATCGGAAGTTTCTTTGGAGAAATTTAACGTATAAATGAGCAAAGGTAAGTGGTAACCATCTTCAGACTACACTTGGAAAAAAAAAAAACAAAAACTGATGCGTACTTTTCACATTTTTTCCCAAACACATTCCAAATGAATCAGTGCTGCTGCAGTTTACGGGGGTTTAAAATACTTTGTTTTAACAGTGTGTGTGTTCAGCCGGTGCGGCTAGGTGTGACTGTCTGCCTTCCTCTTGGTGCCGTTGTTGCTCTGAGGCGTTTCCGAAAAGCAAATATCATTAACGCTACACATTTAACATCGGGAGTAAATTACCAGTGGATTTCTCCGTTTTTAAGATGGTATTATTTTTTTCCACGTACAAATCACTAGGTACTCACTGATTTGAATAAATGTTAGAGTAAAAAGCCTACGGGGATTCTACACATCTGACTTTCACCACATATTATAGAACATATTCCTTTCTTCCAGTCAGCAGAGTGTCTTTTTTGAGTCCTGAGAAACAACGGCAGAATGTGACTGAAAGCAGGACACGAACAAGCGGAGATAGTGCGGATACTCAGAAAGGCCGCTAAAAGGAATATGCCATTTGGAATACAGCATGTCCTCCGTTTAGCTTTGTCTTTCCCAGCTCTTCCGACTAGTTCGCACAGAGTTATTGCCCCCCGGATGTTCTTCACCCGCAAACAATGCAGAAGAACAAAACGTAGGCCAATGAGATCCGTATTTGTCCTTCTTGTGGCAAAGACATTACTCATCATCACAGAGAGCAACAGTCTTGAGTTTCCACTTCCGCTACTATTCTGACTCCCAAAATCAGTGGACCTGTGTCACTTTTCGGGTCCACCTGTCAGAGGTATCTTCAGCCCTTACCTCAGGATTCAAATGCTCACGGGCACTGAAATGACAGGTGTGTCTCTTCCCTGCTAAGTCACAGTGTAATGGCTTGCAGAACACTCGACGGTGGGGCCTAAATTGGAGTTCTTGACAGCCACACTCACATCCAGGAAGATGAGAAACTGCTGAAAACAGCCAAGTCAGATTTTTGCGAGGAATAAGGAGGAAACAGAGACAGAGGTAGGTCTCACATGAGCCGACAGCAGAGACAGAAAGAGTCTCCGGCTGGCCGTGTTCAGACTCCCTTTCGTGAACAGAAGAAAAAGTCCCAGTCGCACCTCTTTCCTTTCCCCCTTTTTTCTCTCATCTGTGCCTCTAAAATACACACTTTGAAATTCAGCTGTTTCAGACAAAACATTACTTCACACCTATGAGTGAACTGAGCACAGTTAAGACCAGGGTGAACGTCCAGAATGATCAGAGATGTTTAACTATGCATCTGTACCTAACCGGCAGCGCAGGCTTCTTTTTCCATGCATCAGAAGAAGATATTTAGAATGTGGAAATATAGGTGACCCTAATATCGAGTCATTTGGTTTACATTTATCTTAAACAGCAAGATGGTAGAGCGGTGGCAATATATTGAGAGATGAATTATCAATAATAAAATCAGAGTGTTCTACAAGGTGTGCCAGCAGTATTTTTGAGGGAACTGCCCTGCGAGCTGTGAGAAGCCACCCTTCAGCCCTGAGCACAGTTTGCCGTCTTTGTTTTCCCAGTCCTTCCCACACGAATGGCATTTGGGGAAAGAAGATGTATGGTAATGTGCAGTCCAGCTGTAGCGAGCCGCCGCATGAACAAAGCGCTTTCTAAAAGGGCCGTGGAGAGAGGTAAGGAGATACATCAATCAATTAACAATTACCCTGTTGCTAATCAGCTGTCCTGGGTCTCTGCTGAGCCTGGGCTTTGTAATCCTGTTGGCAGCATCAATTCTGCTCTTAAGGTTAGTCTATTGAATTTCCTGCGCGGTGAAGTAAATGTATGAATTAGCTGTAACCGAGGCTTAATCGCAGGTGATTGTTCTGCATTTGTTCGTTTTCCCCACATCAGCAATGTCATATATTCGTTGGGCCGATATGATCTCGTCACCCTTGGGAAAGCAGGTGCTGCTCAGGTGATTATAAAGTGATCTAGTTAAATGTATGCAGCATCCCAGCATCCCATGCCCCCCAAATTTAGACATGTAAAGGAACTAAATATCTTCTTTCTGAGTATTAATTGAAAATTGACGTAACGAAAAATGAATTATTTAATGAATACATCTCCTGCTTGCCAGATGTTTTCATTCAGAGAGACTTATAGTGGTCACGCAATCCGTTGGTGTCATTTGCAAAAAAAAAAAAAAAAAACAAAACAATGCATATGCACTACAAAGAGAGTCATAACCCAAAAAGATTGTTCCAAAGCACAACTGCTATCCAGTAATCAAAAAGAAATAGATCAGTGAAAATCCATTACTTGTCCATCTTTCACCTGGGAATAAAAAAAAGCAAGCTGAACAAGTGTGTGTAAAAATAGTGAGCAAGGGTGCCCTTCTTCATTTGAAGTCTTTTTGGGTGATGGTACTAAACTTGGACATACTGGGAATTACGTGTATGAGGTGCTCTGCATGGCACACTGATGTCAGATGTTAGTTTAATGCATAATTCACTTGGATATTGCTCACAGTCTCTAAAGCAACAATTTAAACCTGATGTGATAGGCCAGACGTAAGCAGGGAAGGTTGACAAGGACTGATCATACATGGTCACATTTGGACAGGTTTCAGAGTGCAGGAAAACCCCAGTATGCAATAAATGTTTTATTACCAGTTTCTAGTTTGTACAATAGACACCACGCTATAACACAGAGTCAGAAATTAATATCCAAGAAATTCAAAGCTCATGTCAGTAGCTTGTTCCTGTACCACACTGCCTTGTGATGTAATACTGTTTAGTATGGCAAGTATGGCAACCTGTAACGGACATCCTTTGCTAACATCCTTACAGTTTCATGTTCACACATTTGTTTAGTGTCTCCTCTAATCTCATAAATAAAGCATAATCCAGCAAAACGGGGCTGAAAAACGTAGAAAAGTTCTTGAAAAAAACTGAAAAGAAAGAAGGTAACAAGGGTAGAAAAGATCACATCTCTGGACTGGTCTGATCTCCCTATGGTGAACAGAGGGACTTGGTGCCCTCTGTGTGTGTGTGTGTGTGTGTGTGTGTCTGTGTGTGTGTGTGTGTGTTGTGCAATGCCCTGAGTGTCGCAGTGTCCTAAGTGGGTGCTGTGTGGCATTTACAGCATTGTAACGATATTTTGGGAAAGTTGGTTTGGGGTTTTTTCGGATGGGCTGGAGGTGCAGCATTATTTTTTCTTTTTAAAATAATCCAAAATAAGATCCTGGTGTACAATTTTGATTTGTGCATCATTTGCAGGATTAAGTGCATAAGACAGGGTTTACCTGTACATGAAAAGCAGTTTGAATTTGGATTACCTCCAGCGGTATTGTGGTTCATGTAAAGTGGATGGCTAGTGCGGTATTCATTAATATTTGACATGCTCTATGTCTAGTAGAGACAGTGTTGTAATAAAATTCTATTAAAAAAACTTTTATATTGAACCTTTTTAAACTATGATCAACACAGTGCTAATGCTACAATATGCCATAAATAATAGCACCATAATAAATCATTCATAAATAACTTTTGGAGATCTTAATAAATAACAAACATTACGGAGTTATAACTGAGATTAAGACAATTTTATGGTCTTGTGTATTTACTGAAACTATTCTATCACTGTATCCATCATAAAACTTAACAGCTATTTTTATGAGTGATTCTGAGTTCTGTTAACTGGTCATGTGACTGTTAATGGAAGGTTAGAAAAATATATGCTGTAAATGTCTATGCAAATGTGTGCAGACTTTGTGCTTATATGAAATTATTTTTTTTCTTACAGAAACAGGGATTGCTAGGATTTTTTGGACAAACTTGGATCTTAGGTTAATCACAAAGAATAAGGATAAATACTGAGAAATCCATAACTAAACTACCAGGTCTCCATCACTGAAATAAATGTCAGTAAAAAAAAATAAAGGTTGTCACGTGATCTTAAGAAAACAGTGGTATCATGAATCCACCTTATTAAATGGATCAGAAGCCACAGCTCAAAGTCTGAAGGTAAGAGAAGTCAGATTGTCCCCAAGTGTCATATCTTGAAATGATATTTAGACATTCTTAACCAAAGGCATTCAGTCCTGCCTTCCTGCATTCCAAATGAATCTCAATCATTTACCATGAATCAGCTGCAAAGCTGTGACCAAAATTTTAGTCTAGAGCAACGAGGAATTAAAGAAGTGATGGAGATTTCAGGTTGGAGATCCAGTGATCGAAAAACAGGTCCCAGGGATAGACACACAATGTCAGGTCCCGTTTCCAGGGCCTTCCTTACCTTTGTGGGTAATGCTGAGAAGTGCTTAACTGAGATACCATCAGCTTTGTCTCTCGACTTGCTAAAATGGCTGGAATGCATTAATACACCCATGGTCAGAAGCACAGGTTGTGAGGCAGGGAACACCCTGGCGCAGGCATCAGTCCACTGAACGGCCATCACACACACACTTATTGGCTCACACTTACACACAAAGGACCAAGGGTTTAGAGTCATCGGTTTACCTCAAACACGTCTTTTGGATGAAGGGAGGAAGTGAAGCACCAAAAGGGGACCCAACCAAACATAGCAAGAACATGCAAACTTCACACAGACGGATCTGGACTCCAAATGATAGCCAAACTTAGACAATATTAAAAATCATGTTTTGTTTTAACAGCCTCCACATTAGAATTAGAGATGGGAACATTTCCCAAAGCATAATGTTGCACACCTACAAATATAAAATGAAATCGGTGGCTGCAAGGGAAATAAAGCGTGATTATATTCCGCAAAGTGTTCTACGGAATATAACATTCTGCTGATGCACTGTGTGGATTCTAGTTCTGTCGTACCTGAGCAGAGCTATATATGTTGTACAGAATTTTTAGGGAGGCCTATATGTGAATCAATAGGTTTGCAGTTGTTTTGCTGGTTTAGAGGTCAGCACATTCGTAGAGAGAAGGTATGGAGAAAAGGAGGAAAGGAGAAACCTTGGAAAGACGGAATTCAACCTTCTCCAGAGCCATGCAGCCCAAGCCCAGTGACGCAGGAGGAGTTATGCCCCCTAAAGCAATGAGGGGAACGCAACTTCAAGGAAGAGAGGAGACAAGGACAAGGAGTCTTCTGCCAGGTACATGCAGTGGTGCTTAGATCTGCCCCCCTTCACACTTTCCATCAGCACAACTTGGCGCCTGCCAGAGCGTGAAGGGGCACATTTTCCGGTAGGAGAAGCCTGAGATGGGTTCCTGAATTTCGGGGAGCTCGTTCCCCCTGCCTCCCGCAGTGCCTCCTGCTGTCACCGCAGCTTCAGGATGCGGGAGAGCGGGAAGAGTGGAGGGGGGCCGGTGGCACAGCGATGGAAAGAGATTGCTCGCGGCTCATTTCTCCACACATGAGTCCATCTGTATGGCACCAGGGGTGGGATGACACTACCGAACTCTCCGAAATGACAAAAACCCAAAGACCGTCGACACCCCAGGGCGCTAAATGAAATCCCGTGAAAGCAGTCTAGACTATTAGTCTGGAGAGAGACTCTAAAATGGCTCTTTCTCTGACTGCTTGCTTGAATCATTTTTCCTGTCATTATTTAAGTTGATTATAATGTGTTGCTAAAGTAGCACTGAGCGAATTCCATCTTTCATCTTTATTTATCCTTTCATATTTGTGCTGTTTGCAGTTGTTATTTCAATCATCAGATATGTAGCATTACAAGGGGAGGAAAATGCACCTTGGGGAAAGAAGTGAGAACCTGAACCAGCAAGTATGTTTACAGTGTTGTAATACTTTACATCTACTTCAAAGTAACGCGTCCTTCAAGGCATCTCAGGTCGATGGAAGCCGCGGAGACCGAGCCACACGACATCTGAGGAGATCAGCTGAACAGTGCGGGGAACTTTCACCCCACACAGACTCATCAAATCATCAAGTCGATGATGATTTTCATCAGCAGCTCTCAGTGATTTGGGAATGAGCCAACATGTTGTGTGCAAACAAAGTCCTGGATGAAGGCTAGGCCAATGGGATGCAGAACGCTGATCAGGTGATCTCCCACTCCTGCTCTGATAAATGGCAGGTCAAGTGGGGTGTCATGTTCTGCCCCATCCCTCTACGCTGTCACATGTCCCCCAACCCCACCCCCGCTCCCCCAGCCCCCCTGCCCCCCGCCCTTCCTAGCAGCCAATTATTACTGAGGCGTACTGCACCATCAGCAGAGGCAAGGTGCTGACTTCTCCCGCAATCTCCAACTTTGAACACAATTAACTTTGTAATTGCCTTTGTTTTAGTGAGAGTGTGGGAATGGTTATCAAAGCGGCCTGCGTTCCCCCATGCATAAATGCTGCCACCCCGCTTATGCAGTGCGGGCACGTGCACAGGGGGATGGGATCTTCAAACCGCAGGTCCTTTGTACACTCCAAGCACTCGGCTTTACTGCCACACATTTTAAGCGCATGTCTGACAGTTGTTTGTTTGCTAACCAGGCTGCGGTTACATGTGTGTGTGTGTGTGTGTGTGTGTGTGTGCCGTCTCAGGTTAGCCTGATGTGAGAAAGTCATGAAATTCAGTTTCACACTCATGGCCAGATACCTTGGAGCAGAGCACTAAGCAAAAAGATAATAAATCTGGTTGGAATTTCAAGTCAAATCGCCAAATTTCCCTTTGATTTTGTTTTCAGATTTTCAGGAACATTGTTTAGGAATCCCGGATGTACGAATATCCTGTTTATAATAGTAATCTGTGTCCAGGTTTAACACACTTTAATGGTATAAATCCTATGTAATAACCCTAAACAACTAATATCATGTGATAAGATAGAAGCTGTTATGAATCATACTATTTATCTTTAAAAATATCTTATGTCCAAGGAAGCAAAGTTTTTAATTGAAATTTTGCTGATTAGAATGCTGGTAGCAAATAAAGGCTCGAACCCGTTTGCACTGTTTTGTCTATTCCTGCTTTTCTCGGAACGCAAAAAACAGGTTTGATCGAACCTGCGCTTCGCCACCTTCAGTTTTACCACTGGCTCTGGGAATAAAAAAATAAAAAAATAAAAAAATAAAAAGTGCTGTGCCCTTACTTTTAATTGAAATGCAAACTACATCAGTGCTTGGGTTACATAGAATTGGCTATACTCTTCTGCAGGAATGATAAAGGATTTAGCTATTTGTCTGGCTATCAACTTGGTCATGTGTGTAATTGGTTCATGCGGTTCTAGAGCCGCAGGTTTGCCAGTGTAACTATGGAGCCTCAGCTGAATACAACACCATGCAGACAATAAAAGGTCTCATTTCCTTAAGTTGATCCAGTTAACAGTGTAACTTGGTTTAGGAAGCACTGAGTTACATCCGCGCCATCAATAGGACAGCAGCTCCAAAGGCAGAGAAATATAAGGCATGTTAAACATCGGAACAAAGTAAGAACATCAAGCAGAGAATTCTAGTTATTATTATTATTATTATTATTATTATTAATAGTATCAGTAGTAGTGGTAGTTGTAGCAGCAGCAAGAACATTACTACCGCTACTAGTATTACTACTAATAATAATATTAGTAATAACAATGAAAATAATTACTAAGAACAGTGTTAATCAGAATTGGGGGCCTGTAGTCTAAATGGTGACTATGCAATATATTTTAATGCATATTATACAATGTGGGTATGTATGCTTAGTTTACATATTCCAACATTCTATCTACTATGTATTTTACGCCTTGACTGGGTTACATTTATGAATGTACAGATACATTCAGTTTCTGCTTTTTGTAATATAGTTCACATATGCTGAAAGTCTAGCCATAATCTGGCCCTTCTAGAAATTACTCATCCATTCTGCATATTGAATCAAACGGACTGGGATGAAAATGCCTACAGATGCGATGGCTCTGCCACGGAGACAGCCAGACCTCTTCATTATATCGATTAGCTCCAAGTCCATGATCGAGATGAAGGCTACACTCCAGAGACATCCGCTAGTCACCTTGACCCTGGGCAAGTGTTCGGCTGCTGACCTCCAACCCTACAACCTCTGAACCTCGACCCCAACTTTGGAGCAGATGGAGGCGGTCAGAGGGGAAGGATAAGCGTTGAACATGGAGTTCTCCAAATGAGAATTGACTTCCCCCCCAGGAAGTTGGAAATGTGGGTTAAGGTATGTCAATAACGTTTCACAAGTACAATTTCTCCAAAGAATTGTAGCCGGTGGAATGTTTTGACATTTACTCGGTGGAGAGAACGCAGTACGTTCTGGCAGGCACTTGAGGGGAGTCGTAGGCTGCTAACTGCTCTGCCGTATTGATCTGGTTGCTAAATTGCATGCGCGCACTCTGGAGAGCGCTGAGATCCAGGCACAGGGCAGCGGGAGCGTCTGCAAATGGGGGCTGCTGTAATGGTAATTGCTTTCGATCGTCACTCCCAGACCCATGATTTACTGGGCTGTACTGATGAGCCGTTGACACAAAATATTTTGAGAAGAAAAATGTGTTGCTGTTTGGAGGACAGCAGGGGTGTGGGTGAACTCTGCCAGGAGAAGAACTTCATTAACATTGCTAACTAGAGTAGCACTTGTTATACACAGCTGAATAGTTGATCATGTTTAAAAAGCGGCCACCTTTGTGGCCACCTGGCACTTTTAATCATTGGATCCATCCAATTTTCACTAGATCTGGGTTAGAAAAGAGAAGGGCAACTCTTCAGAAACTTTAAAACTGCTTACAACTTTGTTCTCTTTGCCTGTTATCACTGCGGTCCCACTACATAGTATTTATGTAATTATTATCACATATGTTAAATAATATGAAACAATGATTCACACGATTCAACATATAACACGCAGGAGGGGTTTGGATAATAGGTTCTGATTTGAATTCTAAATAATGCACTGGTTTGGTCCCAGACAAACCAGGTGTAACTTTTAATAAATTACCGCTTTGTGGAGATTTCTACACCTGCTACGTGGAATCACATGTGATCTAACATCTCGTGCTTAGTAACTATTATAGCTACTCTAACTTCAAAAACTCCGAGTGGGGTGTCAGTCTTTAAATAGAAACCTCTTTCTGTCCACTTCCTGAAGAGGATTTAGATGGTTCTGCAAATCCTGTGTGCCCCTTGCTTTAGTCGCAGTGTGTCTTAAGTTCAATCAGACTAGAACGCTGCCGTGACATTATGACTTCTAAAGATGTCTACGAAGGATGTATAAAAGGACTTACAACACTCCCAGATTAACTACCAACTGTTCCCAGTTGTTGGGAAACGGCTGAAACAACCCCAATATGTGGGAGCAACTTTTCATCTGGTATGTTATCCTTGGACAACTCAAAGAATCACAATTAACCTTTTATTGCTCTTCTAGTGCGGTAAAGTGGAGAAACTAGGGTGTTTTGGGTGATATCAGACACGAATGTTTGGGCATCGTGTTTAGACATATTGGTCAGCCGTTACGCTCAGCTGATGCAATGTTACACACAGGGCATTAAGAGTAGGAAGCCATCTGGCAGTATATGTCTATTATGAATACAGGGAGTGACAAAGTGCTCAGTGTCAGGGTTGCCACCTAATGAAGGTCATGAAACCCAATCAAGCCTGAGCCTCAGAGTGGCACCTCATCATCAGTAGCAGAAGACACCGGAAGAGAATCCTGCATACTTCACGTTAACAAGTTGAAAGACAGACATCCAACCGTTTTATTCAGTCTGTAAAACTCCAGTCCAGAAGATCCGAGCCCAGAACTGAACGAGCCAAGGAATGAGCTCACCAAAGCACTTTGAGATGAGTGATGGAAGGCAATCAGAAAAAATGTGAACTGTGTTTTCCAAAAGGTGGTGTCTAAAGACGTTCTAACGCATAAACAGCACAGAGGCCCTGGAATCACTTTATTAATTCATACATCTAGCCATGGATTTTTCTATGTAAAAAATATTCTTATCCTCTTCTTGTATACGCTGGTCTCATTGCATGTGATAACAGTTTTTAATGACCCTCAGGATTATCCACAAGATCTGATTAATTCTGAGCCTGCAATCAAAAAATATATCTGCTCCTCTCCAATTTGAAAATGTGAGAATGTGTTTGTTTTAACCAGCACTAGAGCATGATTGAGGGTCTGGAAGCAGTCCAGGAGTTGTTTTACATGTTTATTGTCAAGTGCTGTGGGACTGTGGGGAAAATGTAAAGACCCTCAAATTGCTGCCAACAGACATGTTGAGGTAATGTGTGAACCAAAATCTAAGAGCCCTTTAATATTGTAACAGTCAGATGTTACTTCATACTTCGTAGTGTCGACTCTTGCTGAATTGCCATTTATTTATTCATTTCTATGGCCGGATTTCCACAAATCCTTTTGGAATTGTACTATATTATTATAAAAACACTGACTTTAATTGTTAGACTTTATTTCTTCTGATTCTTGTAGTTACTTGCCTCTTTTAACTGCACGTTGCAATACATTGGAGCAGGAGTAGCCGTGAGTACAGCGTTCTGAAATCTTTGTAACAGCTGATGTTTGAATGGTAGTCAAGAGTCAAATAAAGGGTTCCACCCCAGAGTTGGGGCCACGCAGTTCTCCGGTTTGGGTGTTTTTAATGACTTTGATGCTCTGTTTACAGTGTTCTGCTCGGATATTCCAGTTGTGCGTGCTTTTTTATTTCTCACAATCCCGATTTAAACACTTGACTATGAAACATGTGCCAGTGCCTCATACAGGCTGTTCATACTAAATATAAAGTCCCATACAGAAAAAAACAACAGAAAATCAGCTATTTTTCATGAATCCAGTCACTCACATTGTGAAAAGGCTGATATCAAAATGTGTATACCTGTCTTCATCTTTCTAAAGTTGCCATAAATACCCTATTTACAGTTGTATGCATAAGATTTCATGATTTGTCCTACACTAACCAAAAAGCAAAGTCCAAAAGCTAAAGTAAAAAAAATTAAATCATACTAAAGTGTGGTTGTAAATCAGCTTCAGGGTGGCACTTAGTGTTAAAAATATTTTCTGTACTTTATACTGTAAATGATCAGATTGTCAGACAGTGGCACAGTTCAGGACTTTCTGTTTCTATTAACAATGCATAATTTTGACTTCTGAGCGAGAGAATGTTAAAGGTAATTTCCACCCGGGTTTGGATGAGCACAAACAATTATTCATACATAATGAAGTAACTGAACTTTTTGAAGTGACTCTCTGTCCTGCCTGCAAACAATTTCACAGGGCTACCAGATGCCCAAGGGCACTTGTGGCACATGGGGAGAGACAGAATACACAGTTCTTCAAAGTTCATTTCAAGTTAATACCGATCAGGGGTCATCCTTCATGTCCCGCGCTCTAAAAGAATGCTGTAAGATTTTGCAGATAAAGGCAGTCAAAACAAAGGTCTGTCACTCCCAAACAGAGGGACTAGATGAATGGTTTAATAAAACCTTGAAAAACAATGCAGCAAACTGAAATTAAATGCAAGAGTTCCCAATATTTGCAGTGTGCAAGGTCCCCCAAGCGTCCACAGGCTTCTCATCCTAAAAACTCCTGTATGGTCACCTGAAGAGATGTATCTTGGACATTATCAGGGGCACCTGGGAGGATGCTCACAGCTCCAGCACAACTAAAATCCATTACATTCTGGAGTTGTGTGCTAAGCTCTTCTCCCTGGACATGCAACGCAGGAGTATCTGTTCCAGGCTTGGTCCTGCAGTTGCAATGCGAGGCTGAGACAATTTGAACTTGCAGATAAAGTACTTCTCTTCCTTCAGACCAACCAGTAAAAACTCATAGCTAAATGGCAAAGACCTTTTGACACATGCAGTGTCAGGGATGTGGACTACGAAGTGGTCCACCCCGATGAGGAAATGCCCTTCAGCTCTCTTTGTCAATCTCCTAAAGTCATGGCAGGAGGGCACTGCCTCTGTTCCCCTGGCAACTGTGTCCCTGGCAACACAGAAGCTTGATAATGTTGTGCTGGGTCCTGAGGTCCCTACCTCCCCTCTGGCTCCAGTCCCTGTCAGGAAGGGACCCTCTGCGGCTCAGCAGAAAGACATAAACAGGTTGTAGGCCGAGGTTTGCCAAAGTCTTCTCTCAATCACTTCAGTGCACTAACTTTATTGATCACCACACTGAACTGCAACCAGCGGTAGTTATTCACACCAGTCCCTATTGCTTCCCTTTTCATAAACAGAAACTTATGTTCTCATGCCTAAAGCCAACACCTCAATATGGTTCTGCGTTGATTTCCTAAAAATCAACGCTGTTACTAACTTTGATGCATACCCCATACCCCAGGTGGAACAATTGCTTGGACCACATAGGTGCAGCTCACTATTACTCGACACTGGACCTAACAAAAGGCTACTGAACTTTCCTTAAAGTATTGGAAAATTTCTGCCTTCTCAACTCTCTTAGGCCTTCAAAAATCTCCCATTTGGATTTTATGGGGCCCCAGCTACCTTACAGCAACTCATGGACAAAATCCTCTGTCTCCACATAGCATGTGTCACTGCCTACATGGATGACATCATCATCTTTAACAATTGTTGGCAAAGGCACTTGATGCACCTCAAAACCATCTTAAAGTCATTAAGTCGTTTTGGACTCACAGCTAACCCTGCAAAGTGTGTCACTGGTCTTCTTTGTCCAAGTCTGCCCCCAAATAGAGAAGACTGTAAGCATTTCTACCTGCTCCCCTCCCAAGACAAGAAGCAAGTGAGATCCTTTCTCGGTCTGGCCATCTACTAATGATACTTATTTTTCCCAGCTGTCTGCCCCTCTGTCGGACCTCAATGGCAAAAGAAACCCAGACCCTGCTCGGTGGACAAAGCAGTGCCAGACCACCTTCCAATCCGTCAAAGAGTTCCTTTGTGGCGGCCTGTCTTGTCACGTCCAAACTTCTGACTCTCCATTGTGCTGCAGACTGATACTTGGACAGTGGACTGGGGGTTGGTTGTCCTCTCTTAGGGTGATCCACTTCATTTACTTCCTATCTTGTACCTCAACCAAAATTTATTTTCATGAGATTGCTTTTCAATGGGACTGTAGTAACAATGCATGGCAATCATTTAGACCATCCTACCATCCTACTACCTCCTGCAATGGCAATTCTGGCTATGTTCTGATCATGCCCTCCTTCAATTAGCTACATTCCATGAAGGGCAGCGCAAACTGCAACAACTGCTGGGAATTGGCCCTGCAACCTTTAAAGTTCCAGGTAGTTCACTGGTTTGGATCCTCCCTGGTTGTCCCTAACTTCCGGTCTTGATGGAAGAGTGGCTGCATGACTCCCAACTGGTTTCTGGTTCAGGAAGAGTGTAGCACACAGGAAGAGACAGAACAATTCTTCACAGTTCATTACAATTCATTCAGGGTTTATTACAGGTTAATACAGTTCAGACACAAAGCTAGTTATGAAGAACAAACACACAGTTGCCATGACAGCCCTATTTAAGCCCTTGTTGTCCACAGAATGAGAACTTTTTCCCTGAAGCAAGAAGCTGATCATAAACATCTGTCCTGACCACTGCTTATCCAGAAGTATGATTCTAAATAAAGCACCGAAACCCCAGAAAGCAGTGGCCATGTCCAAAGGTGGACTTAGACGGAATTCTTGAAGGTCTCAACTTTAGGTTGAATCCTGAAGTAAATTTTGCAAAAACCATATCCATTGTGAATTTCCTCATTTCCTTGTCTAATGGACTTTTTAGAAGGTTTATTGATTAATAAGTATTTATGGAACTATTTTTGGAACCATCCTCACTTTATAGCATTTTTCCCACAGATGTCTAAGACTTTTGCACAGTGCTGTAAATTTAAATGAGTCTCACCAACTTGGGAATGATTAAAAAAGAATACACAGTAAGACTAAAATAATAAAAATAAGAAAATAAAATGCATTAATTTAGATCAATTTCAGGGGCCCTGCAGCCTCGAGGCCATAAGCTATAGCCAAGCGTGGCCCGTGGCTATGACTCCTCTTGTCCTACACCCCAGTGCAACAGTCATGGCAGTTTTTGCAGTAATTCTATTTCAAGGCTATATTTGTGATTTATTGGAAGCTCAGGTTTCCTCAGACCATAACATTCATGAGTAAGAGATGCTTTGAAAAACTGATAATAAAGATTAAAAAAAAATTCTTACTAGAATGGTTTATGGTACAATACAAAAAGCAATCTGCGGGTCTAATGAATCACTGGGCAAAGTGGAATGTCCGGCGATGACAACTGAATGGCTAAGTGTAAACATGGGGATTTACTTGGCAGAGAAAGAGACCGCGAGTGGGGAGAGGTCTGAAGAGTTTGGTGATGCACTGGAATATTTATAGGGGTTTGATTCGGATCACTCCCTGAGGACAGAGCACTGAAAACATGCAATCTGCGGATAGCCAAAGGCAAACTGATGCGAAGGTCAGGTCTGTACATTTTTTGCAGTTACATGAAAATCACAACTCATAAAAGTAAAAGAGGAACAACCAAACCCATATATTCCACACCTGGATATGCTTCATGCAAGAAGTTTTGCTTTATTAAACTTTTAACTTCTGGGTAACGTTTTGATTTTTATGTTCTTTTTCAGTTTCTTTAATTTTTTTGAATAAGCGCAATATAAATATCTTTCCATTTGTCTCATAATATTAATATAAAAGAAAAAAAAAATCAACCAGTGTTTTCGCCAAGAATCATGCAAATATATCTGCAGCTTCTATTGATAGAGGCGTTATCACTTCGCGGTTGCAAATTTACATTTATGAAAGTGCTAACAGTTTAATAATGATGGAGTTAAATATATTTTGCCACAATAGACACAAACCCTCAGAAAAGAAATTCTTTATTTCCTCTGAAGGATGCAACCGGTTCAGTGAAAATCTCTGCCCCAGTGACCTAGCCGCTGCTTCTCCCGTGACAACCTCTGCCAAAAGAGGACACTTTTTTCGCCTCTTATTTCCCTGTGGTTACACAGTCAATGAGCCCAGGAAATTGGACAGTGGTAAACGGCTCCTTTGTGCCTGGTTCGAAAGGCTCAAATCACTCCGCAGAGGCCTGCGGTTGAGGGGCACTGCCACGGCTGCTGATTATTTTCCTCAATTTTAGTTTTGTTATGCTTTTTCTTCTGGCAGCTATGCATTCTGAAAAGCAATTTTCAACCATGATTAAGGTCACATTTATGTTTTTATATATAGTCATATATCTGTTTAAAAATGAGAATTAGTCCGCAATCAGTCTTCGTTTTTTTTTATTTTTTATTTTTTTAACGGAACGCACATTTATGCTAGAAACCGACTGGTAATCACTCTACTGTGTCAGTTCAACGCATAATTCAAACAACGCTGCTTCTAAGGTCCGAAATCTGGCATTTTATTACGGAAGTAAAGCTATTTTTGGAAGTCTGTACAATGACTAATATTCACCGTGTTCCAGGGAGTGGAGTGGACACCCATATGATTCAGAATCAATATGCAGAAAATAATCGCTCATTCATTGTCAGGAACTCCTTGTCCAAGTTAAGGTTGCGGTGGACCGGAGCCCACGTGGATGCTTGGGGAGCAAAGCTAAGCAGGGTGGACCCATTTAGTCACTAATTCAACCACTGCATGCAGCTTTTGGGGGAGGGAGATTAAAACACACGAATGTCTAAATAGTCATATATAAATTAATATGTGTAAAATATCCAGACATTGAAAAATAATTGTTAAAATATCAATTGCATTATAAGGGGGAAAAAAAAAATTATGTGTGTTAGAAGAACATCTGAAATGCAGTTGTCTGGAAGAAGGATGGAGCTCTGTCTTCACTGTATCACACAGTCCAGACATGATCAATAGGTCAGCAGACAGAAGGTCAGGTGTCAGAGGTCAGTCCTGGTCTGACAAGCCTTTATTGGGATAGGGAATGGAGGTGAGAGCTTTTCAGGATGAAAATTGTGCGGATTCGAAATTTAATGATAAATTAGTCAGTTTAACCTACGTACTGCAGTCACAGTTCCTTTCCACCGATTAAATATGCTCCTTTGGGAAGTGGTGTGCTGTATTGATCAGGGCACAAGAATGCTGCAGGCTTTAGCAAGGGAAATCTGACCTGTTCAAACAAGTATCCAGCAATACAATTTGGATGTGGTGAGGACATTAGAGGAACTCCAGAAATGAGGAATTAGTGACCCATTACCTATGACATGATTCACCAGAAACACCTGACATCTACTTAAAATGCAGAAAGAATGGATAGGATTTCTTCTGATGGGCATTCTTGACTTGTGTTGGCCATTAGTTGATGTTCTGTAACAGTAAGTCTGTCTGTTCAATTGGAAATTATAGGAAATGAAGAAGTGTGTGTCATCTTGAAGATGCAAGCTTGTGAGTTGGGATTAGATTAGCAAAAATGGCTGTGGAATTCTTGAAGGTCTCAACTTTAGGTTGAATCCTGGAGTAAATTTTGCAAAAACCATATCCATTGTGAATTTCCTCATTTCCTCTTTTTCCTCCACAGGCACCCAGATCTGTACCAGCCGTGGATCTTAAACATGGCTGCAGTTGATGTGAGGTGGGGTAATCTGTAGAACTGTAACCACTCTTTGATGGCACCCATTTACAGCAGGCTGCCAGCTATGGTGGGGAAGGGCAGTCCATCATCGGCATCTCAGAATAAAAAAAAAGGAAAAATGCCTGCCTGAGTGTTTCAGTGAAATATGCACAAGTTCCCATTTAGATTAGGAGGCCCTGAACCATGAAGAGCACCACAGGTATCTGGTACCACGCGTCAGGCAGAAGCAAAGGCAGCCTGCCTCGAAATGCTCCGACGGCAAAGACGCACAGCTGCTTGGCTGGAACATATTAAACTCGGAGGAAATAAATTACTCTGGCCCTGATGAATTATGAGTTATGTCCCTGGAGTTAAACGCTCGTAGTGAGAAGCTACGTTGCAGCTAAAGTGTGTTGGGGAGTGCGTCTGTGTGGGGTGGGGGTGAGTGGGGGCTGTTACTCTGAGTGCTTTGTAACTGCTGCTGCTAATTGTTGAAAATCCTGCCTGATCTTGATCCTCTGGTCTATTAAAATGTCCGCTCAGATCCGATGGATGCTTAGTTTTAGAGGTCAACAATGCCTTCTAATGGCTTTTGTCTGCAGATGTGAAGAAGAGAAGCCTTTTGTAAATATTGCATATAATATATTTTTCTTCATTTCACTTGTTTGGCTCATGAATCTTCAGCATAAACTGTGGGCCAAAACTAGTTGTGACCTATTAGTATTTGAAGCAAGCAGGTTCATTCTACAGTTGGAAAGTGTGGCAGACGATGCTGAAAGTTCTATGGTGGGCCACAAGGAGTAAATGTGCCAAAAAAAAAAATCACTGGTTTGCATTATTATAAGACCAAACTACCTTTGTCTATGATGGAGGTACTTGATGAAGGCAAATGGTAAGAAACTTTGGAGTTTGAGGACAAGGGTATGACAGCTCAAGCTGTGTGTCCTAAGGCCCAAAAATCTCCAACATAGCCATCAGAAATGTTACAAGCCTTCTTGTCCAGCCTTACTAGACAAGTTTTAGGTCACACAACAGAAACAGGAAGAGAAACCAGTACAGGAATTTTGTGAGAACTAAGAACTTGTTTGACTGTGCCACTGTGTCCACCTGAAGAATTCAACTCTGCAGGTGCAGTAACCAGGTTTTTATTACCATTAATCTCTTGAGAAAGTCAGAACCTGAGATACGACTTGCCAACACCAGCACTGCAGCACTCCTTTCAGGCAGGTGGTGGAACTGAAACTATCCAAACAACTGGGAGGCTCAGGCATGTCCTACCATGCAGAGTCAAAAATGACAGCACTTCAGGAGAGAAAAGACAGTGAAAACATTCGTTTGAAAATCTTGCCAGGACATGGTCATGGATAGAGGATGAGTGGGCCTTTTGCCTTGTTCTACTGCTGGCAAGAAATGCCCTTGAAGTCTACTCAGCTAGGCAGCAAAGCAGTATCCTGAGTTAGAGGAGGCACTTCTTGCAAAGTGTGATATCTTACCAGAGACCAAGAGATTGTGGCTTTGAAGCCAGTAATAAGAATTCTCTAAAGAGACATATCATCAGCTTAAGAGTTTGTACTGCCACTGAGTCAAACCAGAGCTTCGGATCTAGTAGTAGATCAAGGCAGTTATCTTGTTCTTGTGGCTGCTCAGCATCTTGCCAGGAGACATTTACACATGGGTTCAGAAGCATGAGCTTCCAGATAGCTTAACTGAAGCATAATTTGCCCATCAGTACATCAATACGTGATGAGGATCAGTCAATCCACCCTCATTCTAGGCACAAGAGCAAAAAGCAGAGGTAACATTGAGACAACACATGTACAAGAGTAAGCCTTCACTTTTTTTCTACCGTCAGTAAGCTGATCACAAAGCTTCTGGGTGTTGACTTAAAGGCCTGGCATTGACCCTTTACTCAACTTGTGTGATTGTCTAATATGAGGGAAGAACATGGCCAAAAAGACACAGCAGCAATGCCGTTTAGAAAAAGCTTTTGAAACGCCCATTCCACTTGCCAGCCACTCCAGTAGCAGGTCCCCACCAACATCAGTGCCCTTTGGTTAGATGACATTTTTCTTAAACCCATTTTCAACAAGGTTTGCCAGGTTAAGACTTCACTTATCATTGCACATAAGTTTATCCCTTAGGTTAACACTTTATGTTTAGCCAGTACCCATGAAAATCATCTTTTGGTTTCCATTGTGGTCAGTCCCCTCATATGACATGTAGCCAGCTCTCATTCCTGGGGAGGTCATCTTGGTCAAAAGAAAACTTAATTGAGGGTAGCACAATGGTTTTATTGGTCTTTGATGTACACACATTAAAAAGTTCTGCTGCACTTGTCCAGAGTGTCAGAAAACAGGGTGCCAGACACCAACAAAAATGCCATGGTCAAAGTCACTCAGGTCACATATTTCCTCCATTCTGAAGTTTTATGTGAATATTTACTGAAGCTCATGATCAGTGTCTGCATGACTTTATGCACTGCTGCCAAATGATTGGCTGATTAGATAACTGCATGAATAAGCAGGTGTGCAGATGTTCCTCCCTAAGTGGCCAGTGAATATATATTGTTTTCTCAGCCAGTTTTCCCCTGTGTACGGTAACTTTCCTAGTCGTCACAGTTTCCAGGTCTTTTCCTCTTCTGTTCAGGGTGGTGTAATGTGTCTGGGTGTTGGATTTAAGATGGCTGAGTTTGTGCAAAAAAAAAAGACAAGGATTTTTTTTTTTCCCCCCACATTCTGAAGTCTGCAGCTTCCATTTCCTCTCTTGGTCAACTTGTTGTGGCAGCTGGGTACCCGAATATACCTAGGAACAGCTTGATGTAATCCATGTAGAGGAGGTGGCTTATGGTAGCTCCACTTCTGAACCTGTAACCATCGATAACCACTCTTAGTGACAATCTGACTGAGGGGGGTTCAGGCCTTTACAGAACAGTGGGGTTAGTGCATCTCCTTGATATATAACATGCTTTATGGTCACCTGGGCAGTTCTCTTTGAGTTGGTACCTAATGCTGTCCTCCAGTGGTCTACTGAGTTCTTGATGAAGGTTATTCGCATCTTATTGACCTTGTATAACACTAGGCATTCATATTTTTCATTTTTGAGTCATATGCTTTTTTGTAATCAATCCAGGCAATCCTCTAGTTGGTCTACGTTGTCTTGGAATCTTGTTGGACAGCTCTGTCTAACTAGTAGCTGATGGTTTGAGCCTCTGTTGTTCTTTCTAATCCCTTTCTGGGCAGGGCTGATGTACTTACTTACATGTGCATTCAGTTTGCGGGTTATGATTCCTGACAGGAGCTTCCATGTTACGGATAGACAAGTAATTGGTTGTTGCTGAGTGGAGTCCTTCATGAACAGTACTGTCATTCCTTGAGTTAGCCAGTCAGGGTGGGGGCCAGTTGTTAGCAGTTAGTTCTTTTGTGCAAATAGGCAGGTATGTAGAGTTGTAAGTTTCTTAAGCCAGAAGGCAAGGTTTGCTACCCAGTTCTTCATGTTTGTGACCTGCTGTTGAACATCTGCTGTTGTGATGGTGACTGGTTCTGAAGACTGTGGCTCTCTGTTCTCAGGTCTCAGCCGCAGTACACTGGTGTTGTGTGACGATTCCTTCTCCCAGAAGCTCTTTCAGTACTGCTCTGTGCGACCAAAACCAACAGCCTGGTATATGCTGCTGCAGCAGCAGTAATACTACAAGCACTAAGCTATAAAACCCAAGAAGCCAACCATCCTGGATACCCACCTTGGAAGCTATGACTCAAGACAGCACACAGTACAGGTCTCAGCAGGTTTATTCTTATGTGTCATACATCAGGATGCTTCAGTTGTTTTTCTTTATATTGCTGTCAAATGGATCAGCCATTCTGAGAAACAAAAAGAGGCTATTTAAGAGGTTTATTTGGTCTTTTGCAAGAGACAAGTGACCACTGGTGGTATCTGTACATTACACATTTCAACTAAAGTGTTGAGTGCTGTGTAAAAGATATACACAGTATTTATTTCTTTTTCCTTACTTATTTTGGCCCTTGGCTCCTTTGGCACTGAAAGAGTTATTGTTACAGAACCATGGTGAAAGAAAAAAAATGTGTACAAAGAACATTCTCCCCTCACCTAGAAGTGAGGTGTGACAGTGGGACCATGATCTTTTTCATGGTTGCAAATGGTCATCTATATGTGCTAAGGTGTTCCTTACCTTCTCATCCCTGTGTTGTCCAGGAACAAAATTTGAAGGTCATTCACAGAACTTACCTCACTCCATCTTATCTTCATAGGACATAGAATATCCCAGCTGTATTTCAAATGCAAAGCCATTCTAGGCACTTTTGCACAATTATTAGATACAAGCATACAACAAGAAGGTTCATTCAACCACCTTCAACATCACGTTTAGTTTGTCCCTAACTATTTTTTTTGTTAAAACCACAACCCTGCTTCTCTTTTTGATCAAATTATGGAACCTAGTCTGCTTTCTCTCGCATACCTAGGAAGGACAAGGAAATTTTTTCTAATACTGTAAATATGAAGATGACTAAGGTGTCTAGCCTTCTGTTTGCTTTAAATATGAACATTTGATTTGCATGGCAATTCAGCAAAATTTTGGAAAGCCTGGACTCCCTTTTGGAGCTTCTTAAACAGCACTATCTGGTCACACCTATGAAATGTTCTTATCTTTCCACTTTCAGCCCTAAGCTCTATGAATATGGACATATGTGCAGCATCTCGATGTACTGTCTTTCTGTGTGTTTCAATGCTGTTCATAAAACTAATAAAAAAATGTGCATGTTTCAAGGTGAAGGATCACAAATGGGTTTATAAAATATAAAAATGTTAAAGCACAACGTGTTACTAGACAGTGTGGTTTCTGTGTGGAGTTTACGTGTCCTTCCATACATTATCGGTAAGCATTTGTCCACCATAAGGTCTGGCCACTGAGGTCTGGAGTCCATCCTGAAAGTGTTGGCCACGATACAGCCGGAATACCAGTCCATCACAGAGCAGTCACACACACTCGCTCACTCACACATGCTCAAACAACAGACAGTTTGCGCATGACACCCATGTTATGGACTGTGGGAGGAAGCTCACGCGAACATGGGGATAACATGTAAACTGCGCACACGTTCAGTGGGATTAAAATATACATCGAAATGCAGTTCAGGAGACGTGAGACTCCAACAATACTTGCTGTGGCACTGTTCAAGACACATTCAAAGTCCAAATGGACTTTGATATTTATTTTTTTCACAGTGTATTTTGTAAAAGTTGCAACAAACACCTCAAGCTTTGCCCATTTGCTCACATGTTTCTGGTGGTGAAAACAAAAAAAAAAACGGTCATGTTTCCAGATTAGTTTAAAGCTTAGTTAAATTCGGCTGGAAGGTAATAATAAAATAAAAAATATTACAAATTCCTAGTAATAAAAGTAAAAGAAAATAAACATACGTTGTTGAGTGCAAGTGTCTCGTGATAGAGAATATGAGATGATTTAGAATAAAAGAATAACAGGTACCTTATTTTTATTTTGTGTGCATGAAAGGAAGAGCACAAGAGAGGACATTTTTAGCAACTTTTTGAATTATTATTATTATTGCTGTTGTTGTTGTTGTTGTATTTTTTAATTGATTAAATGCACAGTTGTTAAGTCTCATCCATGGCCCTATTCTTCTTGCTTTTAGAGGTGCTATTATAATTACTTATTAAATAATTATAATTATCTATTATATATTAAAACAAAGGTGGACAACTGCAATTACCATATCATCTTCTGGCAATATATAATTGAATTACTAGTGAATTACACTTGTTGAAAAAGGGAAAATAAAGTTTAATATATTAAATTAGCACTGTCAGGTTTAGATAATAAGCCTGGGACCGGTAGATTTGTCAGTGACTTTTGTATTTTTTAAAAGAGAGCAGCTATGAAAAAATGCAACCGAACGTGTAGTTTCTCACGATGCGAAATGACGTCTAGTCTTTTTTATTGCTGTTACGATTGCAAAGAAACCCCACTACTGTACAACACCGAAATCTAATATTCACGTTTATTACTTCTGCACCAAAAATAAGCCGTTCCTCCATACTGTATGTTCCATATACTTTCTGTAATATATTTGTATATGTCAGAGGTTGCAGGAATAATTTTTTTTCCCTGTTACGTAGCTGACATGGCATTTTCACATCTAATGCAATCCTTTTATCCCGCGAGGCAGAAATCATATTGAGGGAATTACTGAGAAAAAGATCATTCTAATCAGCTTCCAGGAGGAAAAGCTCTTTTTCAAACAGCAAAGATGTGTTTTGAGATTGGCATTTTGTCACTCGGCGCTGTGTTTACTCCAAGTTATTTGCTCTCTCGCTCTCTCCCGGAGTTCATTGATGGTTTTTTTTTTTTTAAAGTTAACTTGAAAAGTTGTAAAATGTCAAACACACCACCAAGAGTCACCAGAGTAGCTGCACAAATATCGTTGTTTGGGTCATGTGACGTCTGGAGTGTGAGTGATTATAATTTTGCTGTAGAATTTATGTGTATTGTCTATTTTTTTTTTTTTAAAGACACCACCACAGAATAAATAAACACGCACATAAATAAAGTAGACATACAGACAGCAGGCATGCATTTCCGTGGCATAGAAGGTATCACAAAGGACACGGTCTGCATGATTGTTGGAACTGGAATACAGTAAATGTAATGTTTAAAAAATACAACCAACTATTCTTGGTAATAAAAAAAAGCATAGGTGTCACATCAGAAGTTGTGCAATTTTAAGTATTTCTCAGCTCAGTGTGTCATTTCAAAGCCAAATAAAATCCTCATTTAAATCAGGATTAAGAAGGAAGTATTGACTCAAAGATTGTGCTTTATTATAAACATGCACTTGCTAGCTTGCTTGCTAGCTGCATGTAGTACAAGCTGTGTGTGTGTGTGTGTGTGTGTGTGTGTGTGTGTGTGTGGGCATCCAGGCTTAGTTTAGGCTTTGGGTGCCTAATACCCTGGCAGCCTCCTCGGCAGCTGAAGTGGAATTCATTAATCCAATGGGGGAAAGACACTTCTGAGTGCTTTTTGTTGGTAATTTAATATTATTCAGTGTTTCGATAAGACAAAGTGTAATTGATGTTTAGTGGGGTTTCATCGCACCGAGATTCTGCGCACTTGTTGCCATTCAGCTTGTGTTAATAATGCAGTGAAAATGAACGCCGAAAGCAGAAGTAGCCAAAGAGTAGGGATATTATATATATTTTTTGCTACAGTTGAACACGGGAGGCTGCCTGAGGAATTAAATTAGTGCCAAAAATATTTAAGATTGGGTGCTCGTGGAATAAACTGAACAACGTTGTGTTTATCAGAGATAAATTTCATAGTTTTCTGTCAGTAGTATAATAAATGTTACATGCATTTAGCCACGGTTATTTCTGTACTTTAAGTGGTAATAGCAGCCTTTGAAATTCTTTGGGTGCCAATTTATGAGTGTCACTGCTGAAGAAATTCAGTTCCTTTGTGGACCGCGGTGACCAAGGAGAGGTTAAAATTGTCAGCAAAGTGCCGACTGAATCTGAAGCGTGTGGATTTTTCTCGCTGTCGTGCAAGCGCTATTAAAGTTTGGCTTTTTCAAAATGGACAATAATTCTTCACATTTGCTTTCCAAAGTAATTCAAAGATTCGACGGAACCGGACTTGCAAGAACATCGGTGCATAAAAACAAGTTCAGCATCGCGGCAAAACGACTCTTTACTTTGACGTTTATAGGTAAGTCAAGTTTGATGTTTTTGGGCATCTGAGGCGGGAGTCAAAAAATGTTTTTGGACTTTGGTCAACAGAACAGTGCGTACGTCTTATATGTCCGTAAGGAGTGATGTATTTTTCTTCAGTTGTGGAGAATTGAATGGCCTTTCTAGCCAATCTTTTGGATGAAACACCCAAGCAGTCTCACCCATTAAGCTTTTTTTTTTTTTTTTTTTTTTTTTTTTTTTTTTTTTTTTTNAAAAATGCCAGAGAAGCACTTTATGTTTTTTTTTTTTTTTTTTTTTTTTTTTTTTTTTTTTTTTTTTGCAGAGCAAAAACAATTACAGACATCATTTGTACGACACGCAGGTGATACACACATCCTTAAACTCTCTGGCACATTTTTTTGGACAACTTATTTGCTTAATTGGGTGAATTGCATAGGTAAGAATGCATATTCCATGGATTCACTCAGCGGTATCTAGGTCACACGTGACAGTGCCTGTTTCTGCCTCTTCTCCCTGCTGGTACCGCTCCATCACCCCACTGTTCAATACAGTGTGAAAACCGCATATGCCGCACATGCGTGACCCCCTCCTTCCAAAAAAAAAAAAAAAAAAAANACAATTCTCTCTTAATTCAATGCAGAAAACCTGGGGGGGGAAAAAAAAAAAAAAAAAAAAAAAAAAAATCACTGCTTGCCACTAGCATGCTCCTTTCCTAAGAATAGTTGGCAGCCCGAAGCACTGAGCGAAATTTTCAGGGCCCCTCTCCTCTGTGTTCCAGATGTAATTGTGGGAGCCTGCTTTAGTCACAATGCCTGATGGTAATCAAAGAATTGACAAAAGATTCCTTTCATTTTCTGTCTGGTTTTGTGTACATTATTATACGTTTCCATTTTGCTCACCCATCTTGGAGTCGAAGGGCCTTTGCACAATAATTTTACATGGAATAAAATACCAGTGATCAAAGTCACAGGAATCTTTTTGATTCCTTAGAATAGCCAGCCCTCCCTCTGTTATGCCTTTTGAACATCTTAGACTCACGGAAAAAAAAAAAAAAAAAAAAAAAACATAAAGTGCTTCTCTGGCATTTTTCTTGTAGATATTCCCAACACAGGCTTCCATTAGAATATCTTTCTTTGCCATTTTTGAGAGTGCCTCTCTGGGGCTGGAAAGCCAAAGAGAATCGGCTGCTGAAAAACTATAACTCTTGCCTGTGATGTTTCTTGTCTTCGCCTGTATGCGACAATACCAGTCAGTGACAACACGACGTTGCCTACCAAGTGCTGTTATAAAATCATTTGATATCGTTTTGAAATAACTCTGGCTGTTTTGCATAAACGGAGGAGAATCCCTGTTATTGACATTAAAACACGCTGTCTGTCTTTACACTGGAAAATGGGGCTTGACGGTGATATTGACGCAGCCCACGGAGGACTTTCTTGAATCACGTTTTTGAACAAACAGGTGTCACAGGTGTTGCGTAATGCTGATCATTACACACAGTAATGATGCTGAGTGTCGCTATAACGTTGAAGCTGTTGCCATGGTCTTCATTACTCTTTATTGATTCCTTCAGTTAACACAGCATCCCACTGAACAGGCTGTGTTACGGCTTTGCATTAACAAATTGATGTAAATATCAGAGTAAATACCTTTATTTTAATAATGAACATTTGTTATTTAAATTAATTCTTTTTTTAAAGATCTGACTCATCACCTTACATCCAAAACTAGTCTGTCTCTTCAGCACTTTACCTTTCTTTTTGATTCTCACGTTAGTGTGGAAAAAAAATTCTGTTCATGCCTAAAAAATAAAAACTCAGCAGGAAATAAAGGGTTTCTAACTAAGCATCTTATTGAAACCAATCATCTGTTTTTTGTTAATAAGTCATTATTGATGGCGATGAGAGAAGCGGTACACAGCAAGCAAGAAATGTGAAAAGTGGAGGACATGGGCAACAGTGTGTGAAGACCTTTGGGACCAGTTCCACTGCTGATCATGTCAGACAGTCAAAACCTGTGAAACCTGTTCCATTACTGATAATGAGGTCCAGCAGAGTCAAAACCTGAGAAATCTGTTCCACTACTGATCATGAGATCCAGCAGAGATTCAAAACTTGAACAACCTGTTCCACTACTGATCATAAAGTCCAGCAATGCTAAATGGAACTCTGTTACTGTTTTTGTCTGCCTACCAGCTAGCCACCAGTCTGGAGATCTGTGGTGGGAATTATGGTGAGCGGTTCAATAATTCAGATTAGCACTCATGTTTATTAATGCTCTACATCTGTGCAAACAACATGTCAAGCCATGTCAAGCGGACAGTTTATTGTGATTTCCTGGGCAAACAAAAGCTGAAGGAAACAATTTGTGGCTACAATGCGCTAAGACAGCTGATGAGGCGGGAGTGACTCCGCTGTCACGGTCCCCCTTTTCATTTCTCCCTTTATGATGATCATTTTCATACGATAGTAATTTACACTAAAAAGGCCTTCATATTCCTACAGATGTTATTTTTGGTTATATCAGTCAAGTATTCATCTGCATTTGGACCGTCTGTTTTACGAAATCGGTTAATAAGAAGCGCACGTGCTCTCTGACTGTCCTCAGCAACATAAATAAGCCATCCATGATTTGCTTGTTGTACCCTGTAAACAACTAAACTGTAACTTTTTGGTAACTTGCTGCAGTTTAGATTACAGTGAACAACTGATAACTAATCTGGGTTAATTCATCACATTTTGTTAGTCAGTGGAAATGGAATCATTGGAAGAACAATGACGGTACATTGTTTTAAAATTTACAGTAACCAGTAATACAGTAAGTTACTGCTCTCTTTGTAGCGTAACAGTTAAGAGGTGTCATTAATTTGCCAGTAATATACCGGGTACAGATTTGTGGTGGTTAACTGGCAGCCCTTTTCCTGCTGGATGCTGAGACTGTCTGCGGTAAATTACTGTAAATGTGAGGCACCACACCGAGTACTGCTATCTGAAACACAGTACACTGCTGTATTTTCTGAGTTCCTTTAAAACGACTGCAATAGTGGTGTTTGGTTGGATGGAGTGGAGGATGGTTCCAAAAATAATGCCATGAACACTTATTAACCAATAAACCTTCTAAAAAGTGCAATAGACAAAAAAACCTCAATCAGATCAATATTTGGTGGGACCACCCTTTGCCTTTAAAACACCATCAATTCTCTTATGCAAACTTGCATGCAGTTTAAGGTAGAGGTTGGTAGGTTCTTCCAAACATTTTGAGGAACTGGCCACAGTTCTTCTGCACACTTTGACTGTCTCTGCATGTCCTCCCAGACTGACTCGATCATGTTGAGATCAGGGCTCTGTGGGGACCAGACCATCTGTTGCTGAAGATAGTTGTGTATGACTGAGATTGGGTGTTTGAGGTCATTCTCAGGCTGCACAATGAATTTGGGACCAACCAGAAACCTCCCTGATGGTAGATAAGAATCTACCTGTACTTCTCAACACACATTCAAGTTGCGTGCCTAACACTTTTGCACAGTACTGTATATTGGAAAGACTGTCATCAACATTCAGCTGTATGTCAACAAAACTGATAAATCAAAACATGAAATAAAGCAGCATTCTATATAGGTTTAACAGACACTTCTGTCTGTGGAAACCTTTTAGCCAGTTCGGCAGCTCATTTAAACTTTTGGTGTGCACCTGCTGTCACTTTCGGAGATTCTCCTAACAGTGAACCTACAGATTAATGAAACACATATAATTTCTCCAGTTTGTAATTAAGAAACAAACACTTAAGCTGATGAAGATGAGGTCTGAAATGCCTCTGCATAAAGCTCAGTCCCTGTTTGTTTCTTCTTTATGTAAACCTTTATTTTTCAAGGCATGAAGTTTCACCCACTGGTATTTCACACACTAAGTGAGGTTTTTCCATAGTCAAGTTCATTAAACTCCCAAAAAGCTCATTTAAAATTTAAAAATGTAAAATTCGGTCTCCGACAAAGCTTGAAGAAAAGGTGGAGCAGTGATCTCAGATGCAGCACATTATAACCCTGTTCCACCCTAACAACCTTCAAATTGCAGTTTTTCATTATTCACTTGAGTTTCTATTTTAAATCAGGCACGGTGCCTCAGCGAGTAGCTGTCTCAGAGTGTCTGGGCTGTTTGGGAGTGGGTTTGCATGTTCTCGTTGTGTCTGCATGGATTTTCTCCCACCGTCCAAAAAAAAAATAGGTTTCAGGTTAGCTGGTCACTCAAAATCACCTGCAGTGTGTGACTCAGTGTGTGTGGGCAACCTGTGATGGACTGGTGTCCTGTCCAGGGTTTAGGTCACAGCCTAACCTGCCCCGCCCCTGACCAGGATCCAACAGCTAATAATAACGGATGGATGGATTGTACGTCTCAGACTTTTTCTAAACGTACACAGTATATAACAAGTGTCGTGAAAACGCTTGGAACATTCATTTATTTATAACACAGACTTTTGGTGATGGGCAGTCAAAGGGTCCAAACCTATTTTGTATATGGGTATTTCAGGTTACTTCCTGACCAATTCTGTTGTCAACCAGTAATCTCAGGTTGAAATACTTACCACTATATGAACTCAAGATTCCTGGCTGCCTCCTATCAATATTCTACGTTAAAATCATAGAAGCAACCAAAGATGGAAAAAATAACTGTCAAAATTAACTGTGAACTCACCTTGAAAGGCAGTAAAAATGATGCATTTCTGGAAACTCTAAATAGAATTACCGAAACACTCAAGTTTTGTGTTTTGTGTGTTACAAACAGCTAGCAATGCTTTAATGTTTAAATGTTTCAAAATATAGCATAAAAATGCTTAAATATAATCCCGCCAAACATAATGATCCCTGGAGTGGTGGGTAGACTGTGACTTATCTCTGCATCTCCTGGTTTTCAGTTGCCTGAACACAACCAAGGAGGAAAAGGAATGTAAGTGGCCTTGGAATGAACTTTGCTACGATGACCAAGCATCCTTATACCTGGACAAATGCAACTCAGATTTGACTTCATACAAAAATAGTTTGGACAGTCCCTGTATGAAGAGAGTATCTTTCTCCCTTTCCTAATGTGTAAGTCAGGTGCTCAGAAAAACTTGGAAAAACTGATACCTTCCAAGGTGCAACCATGAACTTGAAAGCAAAGACTTATATCTACATTTTCTGACCCATATGTTTTCAGTTTAATCTCTGTAAGTCCTACCCATATAAGACCTAAGAGCTTAAAAGCATTAAAACACAAGGGCAACCATTGGTTCTATGTGTGTATGTAAAATTGACTCTCTTGCTGTGACTTTTGGCGTCATTTAAAAATATTTTGCGATGGACTCAGTGTAAAACAAACATTTGTTACGGCTATTTTCCTTACTCTGTCACTTGTGAATTTCACATGTTTATTTATGCAACTTGTGAGAAACACTCACATTATCACATTTAAACCACATATGTCTCATTTTCCTGTGTGATTAAGAATTTTTGTTCAAACATCAGTTCCTTATTTGTCTTTTTAAAGTTCGTTCCTGTGAACGGTGCATTAATGGCTCCATCCATCCATCCATCCATCCATCCATCCATCCATCCATCCATCCATCCATCCACCCTTTATCTCTTTACTTTTTTGCTTACAACCAACTGCAAATGATGCACAACAAAGTTGACCGAAAGCAACTCATGTCTTTTACTGGGCTACATATGGAGATCTGGGCCCACATATGTTTGCGTGAATAAGAAGACCACCTCGCAGGGCAGCCCCGCTCGGCCGTCATTAAACAAATAAAATCTGTTCCTCACTTGCTGACTGCCTTATTGGACAACCATGTCCACTGACTTTAGAAAATATAACATTAAGCTAATTTTCTTTAAGACCCCTGAGAGCAGTGACAGGTAGACACCTGACAACTCATATGTGACAAGTTTGTAAATCTAAGCAAAACTTGGCGGTTCGTACAAAGTCGGAACACGTGTCCAGTCACCCAGATTGAAACAGACGATTGGAATCCGCCATTCTAATTCTGCACCGAATATCTGCAATATGTTTTACTGGCGGTATTTTAGCTCCATTATAATTTCTAGCAACGATGCAAAGCTACTGCTATCATTTTATTCACACATAACCACGAAGTGGTGCCGCTGTGTGTTTCTTGGGCCACTTTTCCGGGCTGCAGACCCCCCAACCGGTAGAACACAGACTCATTGAAGACTTCCGTTAAGTTGCAACTCCTTCACATCATTTGAAAGATTCATGTTCCTAAGCACCCATCATAAACATCAGCAAGCTCCTCAATACAGATATCACAACCAAAAACAATTTAAGATATTTTATTACGATAACATGGAAAGTTAACTGTCAAAGGACTTTGCAGGAGTGCACTGTGAAGAGACCCTTTATTAAATGTCCTTCTAAAGCTTCACTTCATCAATACAGCACTAGGATGTAAACATTTTCAGGAGTGTTATGCTGCACCACCGTAAAGTATGACTGCAGTTAGTTTGCTAATAACACAGTATTACACTGTTCGGGGTTATTTTACACTATTTAACCTGTCAGAATACAACACATCGTTGCAAAAACGACATTTTTTTTTGTGGTGTGGTCATAGTTGCAGGGCTCCAGGGGCCTATACAGGAATCACTGGATGCCAGGACAGGAGACGGTACCCCGGATGGTGTGCAAACAAACAAACAAACAAACAAACAAACAATATTTCAAGGGAGAAAAAAACACTCTAATTGAGCATCACACCAGCAGCAGGAGGTCTGAGAGAATATCGGTGGTCACTGGCATTAGTCATTATAACGCAACCGGATTTCCGTAATAAATATTTGACTGAATAACAGCTATGGGTTAATTGAATTTCCCCTTCATTTGTGGTGAGGCAGACCTTTTAATAGTTTTAAAAGCAACTCACTTAAAACCTATATTTTTATGTCATTTCAAATGTGATCACAGCTCCGCTCTAATCACTGCTGAGTGCAGGGCAATACGGGAAAAAAAAAAAAAAAAAAATCATTATAATTCACAAGATGAGATGGGACACGCATGTAAACGCTTACACATATATTAGATACAGCAAATTCCTAATTCCCCTTCTTCAGTGCAGCAGCTTTTATCTGGCAGTGAAAGACTTGTGTGTTAAGGAGGAAATCTGTGGCGAGAAAGGCAAGTGGATTAAAATCATGCTGCTTTCATCGAATTAATCTGTGCTGGTTCAGGGTTCCGGAGCATTTCCAGGACTGAGGCCGTCCATCATGGTGTTTGGCTGGTCTCACTTAATCCACCGTATGTGACCAAGGTGCATGACTAACACCTGCTCAGAAGTTAGCGCGAGCTTCAGCTGTGTAATTCAAGTTTTAACTTTGCCATTGTTTGTACCAAGGGTACATTGTTTGTACTGTAGGGTAGCAGAAATTATTATTCAGCTTAATCCCTTCCATTTGTATCACTGTGCCACATGGACGGACCAAAACAAACTCAAACTACTCTCTGTTGACCATTGATGCAGAATTCTAACAGAGGTATTCTACATTTATCGAGGGTTTATAGTAGAATGTTCCTATTCAGCTGAGTCCTTACCAGGATCAACTAGTTAGTTAAAAATGGATGGCTGGATGGAGGGATACAGACATATTCATCTTGAACTTTGATGACAGACCCAAGTAGAAATATCTAAATAAAACATCACCTTACAACTTGAGCCGTGATCTTGCTGGTCAGACTTTGTACTGTTTGTCTTTATGGACTCTGTCCAATCACTTTCCCTCCTCCCACCACAAAACATAAGATTTTTTTTGTTGTGTCGGTTAGGCCAGTCGGTGCCTTTTCTGGTCCTGCACGTCAGAAGGTTGTATAAATGTTAAGGATGTGGATGTGCAACTGGAAGGTCGTACGTTCCCAAGCACATTGCAATTGCGTTCTTGTGCGTGTAATTAATGGAACCGTAGAAATGGACCCAAATGACAGACTCCTTGGATAACAGGCTACCAAGTTCTGAAGGAAATTTAGAAGAACCTCCGGCACTGGATAAGCAAACATGTTGTGTCAGTGTGTTGGTAGCATCTCTGCTGGATGCTATTAGAATCCCCACTGTGATTGATGGATTTATTTCCATCCTTCTATGCAACCATAAGCATGCACCATTAATCAGACTATATAGAACATGTTTTTTCCTCACATTTCAGGGCTGTGTAAGATGCGACATTTGACACCCACTATCCAGTATCTGTAGTGTACTGACTACAGAAACTTCAGGTGCCTCGCTGGTTGGGTAACCACAGTCATGTCAGAGAGAACTGGCAGTCTGCTATGTTGCTGACTGTGTTGTTGTAAATTGAAATTTTCTTTGCAAGACTGGCATCGGGGAGTCTTGTCATGAACGGTGGTCAAATAATGTTGATTAATGCCCCCACAGATAGAATGTTCTGTATGAGCCGGAAAAAGGCTATATCAGCTTTTTCATAACAAAATACACACGACCATCAAAGGCCTATTTGATCAGTGTTTGCCGTCACATGTCTGGCAAATCGCATTTTGGATCAGTGAGAAAAAGGAGACGAAAAAAAATAATGCACACGCAGCGAGTTTAAGCTGTGCAGTGAGCAGCTGCCGTATGTTCCGGTCAGATGTTATGTTGCAATCGGTGGTCTTTTCCGGAGAAAATTGATAGGTCTTCTGCCCTTTGCAACCCAGGCTTAAAAACCATTGAACAAGAACGCCGCGGTCACTCGACACGAACACGGGAACGCTTCCAAAACACCTCCCTTCAGTTAAAGCCGTGTGGCTTCCAGAGTTTATTTAGTAGCCAAACGACCAAGAGAACCCAGCGGGAAATTTAGATTTATTCATTTTGTACTGACAAGCCCTGTAAGACGATGTCTGCATTTCGTCACATTAGCACCTTTTTTTCCTCGCTTTTATTATTGAAGAAAACGGTGGGAAAAAATACATTTGGCCAAACACAGGCTGCTGAAATGGAAGCCCGGAAGTAGGCGATCATCACAAAAGTATCTCTGGCTGCTGAACTTGCCTTCGTCAGAAGAAACAATTTACATCACAGATTCCGCCTGGTTCTGCTCCTTGCCTCGACTCGCCCGGTGTGTGTTGTTTTATTTGCATAAATACATGCCTTGTCATTATTTATTGCTTAATTAAGGTTGTGCTTAATTGAATTTACATTAATCGAGGAGACCGAGGAGCAGCTCGGGGAGAACTTTGCACATATTGCGCGTTAAATATACCGTTTTTGATTTTCCGACGACATATTGCATCCTACTCTCATACCCTACTCTACATCCTACTCTTGTCTGTTCGCGCTGTGCGTCCGCAACGTCTACATCAGTCCGCTCCAGCCTGAACGAAAGGTGAGGAATTGTTCATTACCATGTGCGTAATAATATATACTGAGTTGCCAGTTCATTAGGTACACCTATCTAGTAGCATGCTGTGCTTCTTTTGACCTTTGGAAAAAGCAAGTATACATCTCTGCGTGGATCCTGCAAGAGGCTGGATGTGTTGTGCGATAATGTTGCACCACGAGGGAATGATTGTGTTGTGTAGTTGCTGCAAATTGAATGGCTGCACTGTCTTGCTGCGAACAGCCTTTTCCACCTCATCCCAAAGACGCCCAGTAGGATTGAGATCCGGGGACAGTGCAGGCTACTGAAGCCAGAAACCATGCCGTCACGTTCCTCAAAGCATTAGGTGACAATATGTGCCTTGTGACGGTGCATTTTCGTCCTGGAAGTGTCCATCTGAGTGTGGATGGTCTATTGCCACAAATGGATGAACTTGGTCAGCAGTGGTGTTTAGATATGCTGTATCAGAGGTTCTTCAGCAAGTAGCAGGGGCTCTAATGTTTTCCAGGAGAAAATTCCCCTCACCAGTTCACTGCCATCACATCGCTGTACTGTTGGCACCAAACAGGATGCTTCCATGGTCTCACATTGCTTTCACCAAATTCTGATCTTTCCATCACCATGATGCAAAATGACCCTGGATTCATTGGAACAGAAAAGCTTTTTTTGACTCCTCAGTCCGTCCGATGCCCCTGTACCCACTGGAGACCCATTTTCTCATTCCTTGTTGACAGCATTGATCGCGGTCTTCGGCTGTCGTCACCCCTCTGTTTTAATTTACGCACAAAAACACACACTTGACATGCAAGCACATGTTTCAAACAGAAATCGGGAACCGAGAAAGCAATACAAAATTTTGCTATGCATACAAACAGTGGACCATCAGACCAAAATGAAAAAAACGATGGACCAAATAAATGCCAATGTTTATCAAGGAAAAATTATCGTGAAGCTTTGTTCTCTCAGTTCTTATACAGAGAATGTTACAAACGTACAGTGCTGTGCAAAAGTCTTAGGCACCTGTGGGAAAAATGCTATAAAGCGAGGATGGTTCCAAAAATAATGCCATGAATACTTATTAACCAATAAACCTTCTAAAAAGTGCAGCAGACAAAAAAAACCTCCATCAGATCAATATTTGGTGGGACCACCCTTTGCCTTTAAAACAGCATCAGTTCTCTTATGCAAACTTGCATGCAGTTTAAGGTAGAGGTTGGTAGGTTCTTCCAAACATTTTGAGGAACTGGCCACAGTTCTTCTGTACACTTTGACTGTCTCTGCATGTCCTCCCCGACTGACTCGATCATGTTGAGATCAGGGCTCTGTGGGGACCACACCATCTGTTGCAGGATTCCTTCTTTTTGCAGAAGATAGTTGTGTATGACTGAGATTGGGTGTTTGAGGTCATTCTCAGGCTGCACAATGAATTTGGGACCAACCAGAAACCTCCCTGATGCCTAGATAAGAATCTACCTGTACTTCTCAACACACATTGAATTTGCATGCCTAAGACTTTTGCACAGTACTGTATATTGGAAAGATTGTCATCAACATTCAGCTGTATGTCAACAAAACTGATAAATCAAAATATGAAATAAAGCAGCATTGTATGTAGGTTTAACAGACACTTCTTTGTCTGTGGAAACCTTTTAGCCAGTTCTACATATGCAATACACACACACACACACAATGCACACTGGTACCCGTCACATTGGTATCAATCATAATAAAAATCATTGCTAACCAAAAATATGGAGGTGAGAGTGATTTTGAATTCCACAAAAGAAAGTATACAATGTAATCCATTTTTCGTAAATGATTCGTACAAACAGATGCACAAAAAATTTAAGTTGGAAATAAACGGGGCCCACAGATTGTTGTTTGGCTTTTAACGGAGGATGACATTTTCTCAATTGAAATATATTCTACAAGGAGATGTAAACACTGTGCAAGGCAAAGTGCATGTCTAGTTTCCAGTTTGATAAAATGATATTTAATAAAAGCAGTAAGTATTATTTGTGGGTTTTGAATAGGTGCACTAAAAAGTGGAAGATCTCCAAGTAAACACAGCAATGGAGATAGTGGGATCCTACAACTCATTAAAAGGGGCATTCTATTACTGACAGCCTACCAGACACAAAAAAAGAGTAAAAGCATTTATCAGAGGTATTGAATGTAAAATTGAACATACGTCTGAATTTACTAAACCAGTGTTACACATCTTGTGAAAAATTAAATGGACTGTATATATATGTTTGTGTGCATGTATCCACATATATACGTGCATGGGTGTAAAGTTATGTGCGCTTGGATATTTTTACATTTATTTATATGTTTCTTACCTTTACTGTGTATTTATCTTTCACATATACTGACTTTTTACCTTTAATCTATTGATAATGTGTTATCTTTTTATTATTCCTTATCTAAACCTCCCCCACCCACCCACCATTCTGTGCACCATGGACCTGAGGATCTTCTTTCCGTGCTCCCTTGTGTGCCTGCTGTATAAGGATGCTTGACGGAAAACTATTCTTGATTCTAGATGATCCCCCTTATTTTGAATAAGCTGTAAATTGGTGTTTTTAGTCCCCGAGAAGGTATTTTTTTTGGAGATTTTTGCGTAGAACTAAGTGATAAGCCAGTGATCTCTTTCCCACTTTGTTAGTGGAAGGCATATTTTTCTGTCCTCACTTGACAGTAATTTATAAAGTCTGGAGAGAAATTTTTAGGAGGTGTTATGGTTTGTGAATCTTCTCTAATAACCAAGATGGCTCTAACTTCTGGTGTGATTTATCGATTTTGCCTGGTGGTACTGTAAATATTTTGCTTTTCCAATATCATATTTTTCAACAAGTTCATTAAAGATCATGATTGGGCATCTTAAAAAATTGATTCAAATAGGTGATCTTTGACACAGATTGTTTTATTTTTAATTAGAAAATCCGGGTTTTGCCATATCGGAGTTGCGGACTCAACAATTTTGTTAACTTTTCACCAGCCTGTCAGAGCCACTGAAATCGCTGTGTTCTGTAAGCCCTCGTGTGACGTGATCTGATGGTGGTACTAAGGAATGGTAAGTCAGTGAGTGACAGTTCCTTGCTCTCTGACTGTTCTATCCAAGGACTGGCTAGGATGAAGCCATTTAGCAATATGTCGTAAGTGCTTTGCCAAAACATAGTTGTTAAAATTGGGTGCATCTAGTCCTTCCTGACGTTTGTGTTTATAGAAGATGGTTAGTTTGAGCGCAGGCTTTTTGTTCTCCTAGTAAAATTTATTTATTATCGAGTGAAGTGATTGAAACCGGCAAGTAGTGGGTTGAGTTGGGATTGTAGTAAATAGATAATTAATTTTAGGCAAGACTTTTCATTTTTATGGTTGCTATCCTCCCCGTCAGAGAGAGCAGTAAGTTCATCCAGCTGAGTAAGTCATCTTGTATTCTTTTTAACAGTGGTTCAAAATTTAATTGAAACAGCTCTGACAGTCTGGGGGGAAATGTTAATACCAAGATACTTAATATAACCAGTGGAGAGGGGAACAGATAGTTTTCAACCTGCAGCATCCCAGTCATCCTCATACACTGCTAGTGCTGTGGATTTAGTCCAAACTTATCAATGAGAACAATTTCTCTTGCAGAGTCTCTTGGAACTTATAAGTATAACAAAATATTATCTGCATAAACAGTAAGTTTAAGCTCTCTTTGGAGGAGGTGGACTCCTTTGAGAACAGGACAAGGTTCAATAAAGGTAGCAGATATAGAGGATGAGAGCAGGCATCCTTGCCTAGTTCCCCTATTCAATATGAAACTTGATGATATTATGACATTTGTGAGGACTTTGGCCTTAGCTAAATTGCGCAGTACGTTTATCCAGCGAATCCAGTGGTTGCGACCTGTCTGTTTGCTTGCACAGTTCTTGCCGTTCTCCTTTAACCCCTCGGATCCAAAAGCTGTTTTTATCCACAGGATCATCAATCATTGGCACTTTGTTGCTTTTCACACCATTCTAGGTAAACCCTTCAAATGGTTCTGCGTAAAAAAAAAACAAGAAAAGAAAACCGTTTGGGAGATGCTCGAATCCGCCTAGTGCCGACTGTCGTGCCACATTCAAAGTCACTAAGGTCATGCTTTTTGACACTGTTGATAGAAACACTCTTCTGCTTGATTTATACCCCACATCACACTCATGTCCCGTATGACTCATTGGATTGCAGAATTCATGTGAAGCTGGGGTGTACTTAATAAACTGGCAACTCAGGATACACATTTCAGTCTCCTACAAGTGCCTAGATCAGCAAGTTTTATGCGTGTTCATTGCTGTAAGCCGGTGTGTCACGGACATTGTTGTCGCTGAGTGCAAGTTTCTTCAGTCATTGTCACAGTGTGCTACTGCAAAACCTCATCTTGATGCCGTAAGTAATAAAGGGGCTGTAGATACCATGGTAGTTATGGTTGTTGTATTATAAGGTGGAGTCCCCTCATTTATACCCCCCAGTACTTTTACCGCAGTACTTACCCAGAATTACTTTAACTGAAAAAAAAAGCTTCGTGATTGTAAGTCAGTTTTTTTTTTTTTTTTTTGCAGAAACCCCACAAGAGCAGTTGAAGTGCAGTTTATTCTGGAAAAATAGACCTGCTTTTGAGGAGAATTATTGTAAAATTAAATCTTATTTCCCATTAATTTATAGGGGAAAACAAATAATGTGTACCTAAGCTACAAAGCTTTACCAGTTTTTTTCACCAATCTTACAAAATTCCTAACAAAATTGTCAAAGAAAAAATGAATTCAAGACCAAGGCCAAAATATCAGAACTGCTCTGTACACCTTTAAAATATAGGATTAAAACCTGCAAAGTTCAAAATTGTTAATACATAACACATTCACACCCTTTTCTCTCGCATTTCCTTCTTTTTCTCTCGTCATTTGTCTTACTAGTATTTTGTCTTAGATTAAGACTCTATTTTTGGACAACACGGTGGCTCAGTGGATGCCTCACAGCATTTGGGGTTTTGGGTTTATGCATGGATTTGAACTTGGTTCACGTGACAGAGAGTTTTGAGGATCCCCCGTTGTTTGTGTGAGCTTCCTCTGGTTCCTCATCACATTTTCAAAGGATGAATAACAGTTTTTAAATTTATTTTAGCAATTTCTATGAGACTTTTTTCTCAGGAGATTTGTGAGAGATGCTTGCTGGTCAGCACATGGCTGTGAAACAACCAAGATGCACACGAAAAACTAAGCCGTACAAGGGGGCTCACTGCTTTCTTCGGTGGTGCTCGGTTTCACAAAGACCCATATTTTACATTAGAATTTTCCTTCCTGGAACACATTTCTTATAACTGTGACTCGATTGCTCATTTTTTAGATTTTAATGTCTGAACTGCATGTGCTTGTAAGTCTGAATTCTTTTAATTTGAATGTTCGTTATTTGAAACTATCTGTGTTCTGATAAAAAAACTTTTTTGATTTCCTAAGGCATTTTTCAGTTGGATGGTTCACTATTTATTCACTAATATAGTTATTGGCAATTTACTGCATGACTAATTTAATCTTTTTCTTAAAACTTTGAGACAAGAAGAAATTTTTGCAGTGTAATTGTGTCTCACCTAAGGCGCCCCCTGCTTAGTTTTGCACCCTATGCCGTGACCCTGTCGAGGACAAGAGGTTATTACTGACAGTAAGTGAGCAAATATTTGGCACAAGTAAAGGTTGTCCCTTTGGTTCATTAAACCAATTAGACTCGGAATACGAGCCGCTAACCTTTGCTCAGACCTGCTCGGAATTCAGCGGAGGGGGTGTCTTTCATTTCAGTGGCTGTTTTTTTTGGGATAAAAATAAATATAATGTAATAAACATAAAGACGTAAACGTGCACATAAATTGTATTGTTTGTGCTGTGCACGTCAGAGGTAAAGACATTAGTCCCCTCCTTTGTAAAGTGATGAACGTGCTGAAATGTGACCGTGCAAATTATCATGTTAGCTATATATCAAAAATCTGGGGGGAACAAAAAAACAAAAAGAAAACCTGTTCTTTTCTCCAAACGTTCTTATCGCACTAAAATGAAGCAGTTCACAGCATGTCGGCCTTTTTGACTCACTGTTGTTTTCTTCTGAAGGCTTGCATGTTTGTTCTTGACATATACCCCAGTGCGTTTAGCAACCAAAATTCCATAAAGGGGCCATTATAATAAATGCATTATAAAGCCAATTAATTAAATAAATATTTAACTGTAATATATTATAGATAGGTTACATTCTGTGCAGTTTTTTCTTCTGCTCGTACTGTTGGTTATTGTAAAAATCCTTTCTTCTGAGGAAACTTTTACATCTTGAGGGAGTGCTTTGGAGCAGTAGAAGAAGTGTTTCCACCGGTGCTGGGACTCCTCTCTCCCACATGGTATTAGTAGAAGAGAGTCTGGGAAGTGGTCCCTGGTGGTTTGGGAGGTGCAGGGAGTGATGGCGAAGTTGTCTTGGTATAATTAAAGCAGTATTAATGGGAAGCAGACGCGTGGAGAAGAAGGTCAGTCCCTGGGGCTTCTCAGAACTGTGCATGGGCACATGCAGACACACCCTTCCCCCATTCCTAGACTGCTACTACAAGATGAGGCAACACTAGTGACTAAGAGGATTTAAGTCTTTTGCGTCCTGGGGATACATGAGGAGGGAGGGAGTGTGTGCAGCCCTATAGGAGGCTTTGAAGATGGAACAAGACAACCAGGGTGGCACATCTACAATTTTTAGGAAGGAGGAGGAGCAGACTGTCACTCAAACTTTGGTTTTCTTCCACTTGCAGCTAAGAATATGTCTGGGAAACTGATGCGATACATTTTTGGTCAGGTGTGGACTGGGAGGCAATGACCACCGGCGACGATATGCGACGTTCTGCTCTTCAGCTCTTTAAGACACAGGAGCCTCTCGAGCAGAAGTGGATACTTGGCTGTGCAAAACGGGCCGTCACATCATATCAGAAGCTACACAGGGCTGGAGATCCCGGTGTTGACACCCTAAGCACCATTGGTAGATAACCACGTCTCTTTAAAGCTGCCACAGGCTCTTTATGGCCTCTTAGTCTTCATCACACTGCAGATCATCTATGAATCCACCAGGGGTGATAACTTCTCCTAATTTTGGATTAATAAAAACTGTTAAATTTCTTCTCTCTCATGCCACCAGCATTAATGAAAGGAGGGTATCCATGTGTTCATGTATTCATATACTGCACCAGATAGCTAATAACTGCGGAGTAGCTCCGCACTCCACAGTTTGTTGCATCACCCTTACATTCAGATGAGAAAAGTCTACTTGAAAATTAATGATATTTCTCCTGTCTCTCACATTTTGTCTTCCATTAACATGCTTGACCCAGTAGTCATGATGCAGGAACAACAGCGCAGTGGACAAGTTGTATCATGTCATCAATTTATCCAACCTGACAAAATAATAACAATAATAAATGAACATGTTCCTTGAAAGGCAGCGTGACAAATTGAAACGTTCTTGTGAGACAATGAAGATGGCGCACGATATTCGGAGCTTCGAGCAGCACTTTGCTGTGTATCAATCTATCAGTTTGTCACCGTTTTAACGTGGAAGGAGTTATGATCCAGGAAATATTATTCATTCCTGTAATTAAAAGAGGTTTCGGTTGCAGTAAATATCCTTTTCACACTGACCCGAATTTGGCCAGTCCGTTTTTTTTTATTTTAATTTTTAATTTTTTTTTTTTTTTTTGCAAAGTCCATTCTCTCGAAAATGTTCTTGACGGTCGGAGGCTGTAACTCGCATCTGACAATATGTGCGTAATCTTGTTTGAGACAGCAAATGGAAATGCAAGTTCTGTCACTTTCGAGAGCACGCTGCCCCACGTTTTTCTGGAGACTTTTCTTGACCTTCATCACAACGCCGTTTATACCCCCGACTTTTCATTTCGCTTCACCTTAAAACCGCACGTGCGACCTCTCGGCAGACAGCTAAAGAGGCTGTTCTGTCGAACGGAAGCGTTCCCACCCAAACTGCTGGGGAAAAAAGCCTTTACTTGCAAATACCGTAGAGTAAACAAACACCACGTTCGCTTTGGTGCATTTTTGCTTTTATCGCCCTACTTGATTATTTTTAACTACTCCGTTGTTACTTTTGATATTATTAGCAGGACGAGTAGCTGTTAATGATGGTGTTAGCAGCACTGCTGTAATAAAGCTTTGGGGGATTGATGACCTGCATAGAGACTGATGCTAAAAGTACCCCCTGTCATCTTTTTAACTTTTAGTCCTCTGGGTGTAATTGCACCATAGCTACTGCCTTGACATTTTTGTGAGCCAGTAGCAATTACTAAAATACAATAAACCTTGCTTTTTTGCACTGGGTGTAGAATGTATATACTAATTCGCAATAAAGCTCTACAGCTGTCAGGGCATTTTCTGCTTGGTTACTTCAATAAATTAGAACTCGATAGGAAAAACGGGAATATAACGTTATGCTCTTCTGCCGACGGACAAAGCCGTAGCACAAACACAATTTACCCCGCATTATCGTGCTAAATATTTGTTTACCCAAACGCCTTTATTTATATATAAATTGGATTATTAAAGGTCGATCGTGTCCTCGTACGTATCATTAGGGCAGGCGAAGATTTTGTCACGAACATTCGCTGGCCGTATATCTTATTGTCAACGCTGGGGTTTTTTGATGTCCGTGACGGCTCTGTGTCGATGCTGGAGTTCCATCTTTGTCTAGTTTTGAAGGGAAGGCAGCGCAAAGACCACAGCAAAGTGTCTCAGATGCAGTTTTCCCCCGGCGGACCACACCGGTGACGGCAGCGCGTTGCTGCAGCCACAGACAGTCCTTGTTGCTGACGAACCGTTCCCCTCCCGCTGAGATTCCGTCCATCCAGCATCACTCAAGACTACAGCTGCCGAATGCAGTTTTTTTCTTCTTCTCTCTCTCCCTGTCTCTCCTCCAGGATCTTGGAATGGACTCACCCAGAGGGTTGGAGTGCTCCAGAGTCACATGGCAGCCTGCAGAACCAGGCTTTGTGTTGCTAATGATGCCACTGCATAATTCAGAATCTGGTGGGTGAAGATGGGGAGGCGCGATGGGGGAGGTGGGGGGCAGGAGTCACGCACTGGGAGTTGGCTGGGTGTCTCGGGCAGGAAGGACCCGTACCGTGCAGAGGAGAACAGCTGCCCGTGCCATTAGCGCCAGAGAGAGGGCCGCTTCTTGTTAGGGATCATTTATTAGCTGAGATCATCTTTAGTTCGCCTAGGGGTAACAACGAATGTCAATGGCAAATTTCACAGTTGTCTACAGGAATGAATTAAATTTTCAATAAAGGGCTCTTTGGCTTGTTGTACATGCTCATTTATCGGAGCCGTTGAGCTAGAAGTGTAAAGCGACCAAGAACATTGACTTAATTTTCCTTATGCCAAACACTGACCTTTTTTTCTCATTAATAGGAGAGAGAGGGAGAGAGAGGGAGAGAGAGAAGAAGCGGGCGGTTTAAGGAAGCTCTCACCTACTGTGCTCGAGTATTATCACGCACCCACAGATCACTGATGCGGCGTAGACAAACACAGTCTGCTCCAGCATTCAGCCATTGGTGTGAATTTAACACTTACAGCCACACGGCCTGTAGTCCTCAGTTTCACACTTGTTTTTCTGTGCTCTGTTCTTTTTTTCTACATTTCTTCCCATCAGTCTCACCCCTGTTGCTGTGTATGTGTGCGAGTGTGTGTGTGTGTGTGTGTGTGTGTGTGAGAGAGAGAGAGGGAGAGTTAGAGAAAGAAAGAGAAAGAGAGAGACATGAATCAGAAATGAAGACTCCGAATCGGGCTCTAATCCCGCCACCGAGGCATAGTGGAGTGTGGAGAAAGAATGGAGTATGCACAATAGACCCCCGCTGGCCGGGGCTCACGCCATGGGCGCTGTTTCTGACGGCATGACAAAACACCCCGCTCCTCTCCTAAAAGAGCCTGTCAGGAGAACCTCACCCACCCTGCTCTGACAGGGCTACGGGGAGGCTCACAATAATAGGCCCAAAATTAGGAAAGTTTTACCCTTTTCTTTCTCTTCCTCACAGGACAGATGACAAGAATGGCATTATTCAGTCCCTGCTTCATTCTCTCATGGCCCTCCGTGGGGACGGGTTATAAACAGAGGTTAAGAGAAAAAATGGGTTAAAAAGACAAAGCTCAAAAATCAGCCAAACAAGTTTTAAGTAAACAGACAGGTAGAAGTTGCCATTTTGTTATTATTTTTGCATTAAAAAAAAAAAAAAACGATACGGAAAAAACTACGATTTAATCTCATCAATAAGCATCTAACAGTCGAATGAACAGATAAAAGAGCAAAAGAAGCAGAAAGATGTATTCATCTGATAATTTGTCCCCCCCCCCAGCAACAATATCTACGTAATATTTATAATGCCCCTTACGACGGCTTTTTTAAGCGGTTTTTTTTTTTTTTTTACTTTTTTTTAAATCACTGTTATGGCAACAAATGTAAACGAACATCGGAGTAGTAAGAAAGAAAGGGGAACCACGTGAAAGAGCCAACAGGGTCAGTCCGGCGCGTGTTATCGGCCGATACGAATGTAATATTTAGCTCCCGACTCCTTAAGCTGAAGTGCGCGGCTTCGGATTATTTAATTGCCCTGCAATTTTCTCCTGTCAAAAAAGCAACCTGCACCTCTGATGAGTGTGAAAGAGCGCGGGTGCGAGAGTTAATTAGCGACCTTGTTAGAAGCCCGCCAGCGTCTGGTGTAACAGGGTCTCAAAAAGCGGAATTCCGTGCGGGTATCGGGAGACGGCCGCGCCAAGGTGGGCAAAGGCACGCGGGAGGCGGGAAGGGGGCCCGGGATCTCCGACGGCCTCCTCTCGGTGGGCAAAAACTCCCGAATCCCGCCTCGGGACACGGGACGGGAATGAAATCCCTCGCCCGCTGGCCGTCTGCTTAACTGCCCCGCCTCGTCGAGGCCCAGGGAAGCGCGGGGGGTCAAGACGAACTCGAGTTCGACGTGGTTTTCGAACGCGCGAATTGTGTTATTTTGTTAGAATTTTAAAAAAAAAAAGAGGAAAAGCCGCAAAAGCGAGATATTAACGTCATTGTTCTTGAGACAAACGGGACGTTTTAATTAGAATTCCGTTTGGGAAAAAAAAAAAAAAAAAAACCTGATTATGCCTGCGAAATTCGTTTGATGGGAGAAGTATTTAAAAATAACAAGTTTAGATAAATTAATCAAAGATGGGCTTTTTTCCGTGCAGAATGTCTGCGAGGATGTAATAAGATGATTACCTGAAGATCACTGTTTCTCAGTGGCGCCTGATTACAGTTGAACTGTCTCGAGAGAAGGGTATAATTTACTCAATAAACCCAGCTCCAGCTACTGCGTTCCTGCCGAGTCCCGACTGCAGGGGCTGCTCCTCCTGCTCTGCACCCGGCGGACGGAGGTCAGTCGGTGGCCTGAATTCGGCGAATGACCCTTATGGGGTCGAGTGCGCGCGCGCGCGCGTGTGTGTGTGCCCGAGTTTCGACTTTGTCAACCATCCAGCAGATGTCATTGTGCGTTACAGACTCACTTGTTGCAACAGGCTGATTTAGCAGCTTGGCTAGTTTCACCCACCGTCCTCTTCGTGCCAAGGCAGAGTCAGCACAAAACACCGGGCTAATACAGAAAACCAAGAAGTCCGACGAAAATGAAGATCACCCCCCCCCCCCAACAAAACCACCCACACCCACCCCCCACCCGAACCCCATCCACCACCCTCATCGCTCGCTGTCTGCCTTTTTGCTTTGAGCTGTAATTTGTTAAGATAGCGTCTCTGAATTATTAAACAGCAGTAAGTATAAATAATTCACCGATCAACAAATGGGGTGACAGGCCATCCATCAGCGGGGGCGCGGGGGCGCTGGGGCGCGTGGGCGCGCGCAACGGGGGTGGCTGTGCCGGCCAGGGCTGCCAGCCTGGCCCCTCTGGCCCTGCTGAAGTCTGCACACATTCCATCAGGATGCATTACTCCTCTAATGTACACTGATTAGATTTCCTCGGCCTGGAGGTCACTGGTGGAATTCAGGCCACCGTTCGCCGGCTCCTAAACGCCTGCACTTGTGTGCGGCTGTGGGGTGGGGGCGGTCCGGCCGGCTCCGGAGCGCGTGGACTTTAATCCAGGTGCAGGACAAAATGGATTTCTCGTATGGGCCAGGAGCAACCGAGGTATGAAGTGCGCCGCTATTTTGCAACATCAAATATTAATGTATAATGAGGCTCACGGGAGGGCGCACACGATCATTCCATTTGGGTGGAACGCATCGGCAAACTCCGAATTGTCCCGGATAGCTTTTCGTCCGCCGCCAACACCTCGCGGCAGGACGGACGGATATAAGAGTTGCGTTCAAACGGCCAAATCGCACGCGGGTTCTGCCGAGATCCTTGTGTTTCAGCAAGCAGCCAAGCTCTGCAGATGCACCTCTTCCCCGTATCTAATCAGCTGGGTGCCGGCCGGGTCCTACCCCAGAATTTCACAGGGTGATGAGATACGGATGATGCCGGCGAATCTGCTGCACAGAACTCAACAGAAAGAGGAAGATAAATGGGGGAAAAAATAATAAAATCCACTACCAGCACCTTGTATGATATGCTGTGTTTATACTGCTTAGGGACCAGAAGCTATGACAACGGTTCAAGTCCTGCACTCAAGTCGCAAGAGGGAACAAGTACTGCATGGAACCGGACTTCGGTGCTACTGATTCAGTGGTAAATATATGGGTTTTCGGGTAAATTAGTTACTTCAAGCTGATACACTCGGTACAACCAAATGAACCAAGTGCAACCTATGTATGAATGCAATAGAATAATTTCAATATGTAAAATATGCAAATATATATGTACAAATTCGTATTTGGATAAGCGGATGACATTCATAGCTGCACGAAAATCTTCAGGTACGATGATATTGTCGCCACAAGAGCAGTCCTGTCTTGCTCAGGCAAGGTTAGCCTTACCTGGCCTTGTAGAGGAGACATGCGACTGTTCCTTTGTAGACATGTGGTCACACTCTAGCCTGTTGCTCTCTAGAAAGCACCACTGATAAACCTCTGCTTTTAAACACCAACCCTTGGATGCCGCAGACTCAGTTTTCATCAAATATTCCGATTGGGCTTTATATAAATATATATATATATATATATATATATATATATATATATATATATAATTTGTATACACGAAGCAATATATACGTATTATAGCGGTATCTTAACTTTCTATATCCGAATTTTCACTATTTTCTCTTGAAAATTAATTTGTTAAATAGCGGTATCCGCAAGGACGCAAAATAAATTGAAAAAATCCGCAAATAAATATCATAAGTTCAAAATGTACTCTGGTGTCTCAGCTGTTTCCACCAGTTTTCCCATGGTTCCCGTGACTCAGTTTGTCTGACTGTGTTTGTACGTCGTCACCACATTTATTATGAATTTCAGATGGATATTTCAGCTGGATAACCATCGGTCCTCAGAGGAAGCGAAGGAAGAGGAATCTTTTTTGTGCCGAACAGTTATAAGGAGTTTTACGAAAAATAAATGAAAGCAAGCACAGTTCCATTTTTAGTTTTTTCACCCCACATCCACCCCTCCTCTACACTTCAGGTGGAGAAAACTGACACAGTTTCTCCCACCGAAACACAACAAACCTCACAATAATGTTGTTAACCTTGTTTTAAATTCTTAACTAAATTTCTTTTTTTAAATAAGCCTATTCATTTAAATGCCAGTGTGAAATGCCCTGTACTGTACATACTGTTGTATACATTATAAACATGAAAACTAATGACAACATCAACTGTTTTCAAATTAGGTCACTAATTAATTGTATTAATTATTATTATTATTATTATTATTATTATTATTATTATTAATATTATTATTAATTATTTATTAATTTTATTTATTTTAAAAGAGGCTATATATATATATATATATATATAGCCTCTTTTAAAATAATAGAAAATAGGCACTCATCGAAAAATTTGGTATCTGACCTGTTTTCAGGGACAAATTAGATTTGGATTATTGCATAATGTATAACAAGATCGCAAACATATACACAACGACAAATATGTACAAGTTTGCTTCCTCCTCTTTTCTTAGTCACTCACCGGACTTTCCTTTTACAATTCTACGCATTTTAAGCATTTACTTTAACACCAGGAAAAAAGCAACCATGCCAACAACTACAAATTTGTGTAAATCTGTGTTTAGAGGTTGCCAAACGCTCCCTTGCAGTCCAGCAAGACCTGCCAATAAATTCATGCTCACATGACAACAAGTCGTCCTGGCCGAGAGGGCCCCGAGCATGTTCCGAGATGCGGAGCTTTAGCGATTATCATATTTGAAAACTGTTAGCCTTGTTTGTGCTGTCGGAAACGTGTGCGCAGGATGTGAGCTGCCCCCGTGCAGCCTAAGTGGCCGGAGATCCCATCCCTTCTGCTGTTCCACAATGAGGAGGGCAGCAGGAAGGTGTTGGGGGGGGTGAGCGTGTTGTGAAACCTGCTGTGACTGAAAGTTGTCTAATTATACTGCGGCCACATGACAAGCTTGAGAGCGACCAGCTGTTGTGCGCTCCGAAGGCGACAGCGGGGGCGTTTTAAGGGTGATTCCACTCAAAGCAAAGGTGGGGGAGACAGTGGGTCAGGCCCAGTTTTACAGCGGACTAGGGTCACAAAGAGAGAAAGAAGGGAGACCTGGGAATAAGGATTGGGTTGAGTCTGATAGGAAAGGAAAACTGATGGAAAAAAAAGGGCGAGAGAATGAAAGAGAGGAGTCTAGAGAGGGATTATGGGATTGACAAGTGATGAGAAAAGGGAGAAATGGCGGGTCGAGCCCCCGGGGGAAAGGGGGGAAGGCCTGCCTCAGGCTTCCAACCAGCAGCTGGAGGTGTGTGTGGCTCATTGGAGGCTGACAGCAGATTTATGCAAGCAAAATGGTTTGGGAGGCCTTCCTACAGCACAGGCACATGGTTTGATTTTTTTGAACGATCAAGAACCAAAGATGAGAGGTACACCGCAAGGAAGCTGCTGTGCTGGACCTCTACTTTCTTTAGCCCACTCCTCCATTCTGTCCAGATGCACATGGCTCTGGAAAGGTGGTCTCCAATCTGCAAGGACCTCATGACAAGGCTTCCAGTATCCTTCATGCAGCCCCTTGCTAGGCGTGATAGGAAGCGTGATACTGATGCAATTTCCATAAACATGCCATTGCCAGGGACTCTTGGCACATCGGTATTAACGCAGCTCCAGCTGAGAGACCAGTGGATGTTCACCCTCAGCTGAGTGATTTGTTTTTACAGAAAATGGCCCCTTGAATTCAACTATCTTCTAGCGCAGCCTCTGAGCAGTGGCATCAAGCCACTCCTTGGTTTTAGCATAATAAATAACACAAGAAAGTTTTTCAACAGATTGTAAATGGTAAACAACTTTTGTAGATCAGGTGGAAGGAAAAATCCACATGACCAAGCAATATTGTGTACGCTGCAGGGAAAACTGCGGAAACATCACCCATCCGTCCAACAGTACGTGCCCTGGGTTGTTCATCGATCACAGGCATTGAATTTCTGACAAATATTTTGTTTGCTCTCATGAAATGATCCAGCTTGGGTTGAATTAGTGTGTTGCATCTCGTAATTAAAATTACATTAAAGTGGCAGGAGTCAAAGTCTGGGCAGTGTAATTTAAAATGAAGTTCTGGAGACCAGGGGCTGATACAAGGACATTAATAAGCAGTACGGTGGGTCAGAGAGAAGCTCTGAGAGCAGAGGAAGGGCCACGTGGTTAACATGGATCTCCTGTTGTTATACTCAGAGCTGATGTCCAGCCGGCAGTCAAACGCACTCGAGGCCCACGTAGGACACCTGGGAGAACAAATCATAGATACACAGGCATCTTGTCAAAAGGATGAAACCAAAAATGAGGCCTTCTTATTGGGATTGTCAACTGACTGTTGTATGTAAAGGTCATTTTGATAGGTTGAATTAAAGTGGATCTATATTAAAAAAAAAAAACAAAGAACTTTCAACTGTGGAAAACGAAAGCATTCCTCTTTCTAAGCGAATAAACAATATTTAGACTCGTGCCACGAACAGGCTGTTGCGTCTGCTGAGAAATTGAACGACGTCAGCCTCGGAGCAGGTAAAGTTATGAACACGACAGCTGAGTCAGTGATATCATGGTATACTCCCTTCCCGTGTAAATCTTCACGTGGGATTCCAGCCGAGGGCGATGCAGCAGGCCCCGTGAGCACTCATGAGACCTGAAGCGGACAGCTAGTCTTTCAGCAGAGATTTCAGCAAGAGGAAGAGGGTCTATTCCTGCCAATACCACTTCTCATGCATATTTATTAATCGTGTGTTTGACGTGTAACTCTGGAAATGGTTTATCATTTATTCAAATAAAATTGTTATGAGATACGTGTGTAGGAAAGAGGGTCAACGCGCAGAGCCCGGGCGCCGAATGGAGAACGCAGCGTATTCCTCAGCAGCACCCCTTACACACGCCTTTTTTCTCTGTCCACAAACAACAGATATGCGATTTATTACTGAACTTGTCCGTTCGGAGGCTTTGTGTCGTAACAGTCTGCGATAAAGGACACGTCCTCACCTGAACACGTGACCAGATGGGGAGTCAGGGCAAGAAGATGTCATTTAAACTGTCCTCCTTGACTTTTTTTTTTTTTTTAATTTTTTTAAACAGTATAAATAATATTTTTACTCAACAACTGAAACTTCAAACGCATCGCACAAATGATTCTTTTCTGCTGTAGATCCCAATCTGCGAGGCGAAGGAACAGAGTCAAATTCATTACGTTGTGTATATGTTCACTTTCCTCGCAAATTTTGTTTATTTATACCCATATTATGTATTAACAGTCACACGTACTCGCACACTTGCCAGTATAAATACATATTGTGAATGTGTAGGCTGACATGTAAACATGCCTGCTAAGGATTATCAGTATTAGATTTCGCACCAAAGGCAAACATTGTTTTATGGAGGATACATTATAAGCTGGAAATGATGGTAGACAAATTGAAAAGCCCCTAAAGAGAGGGAGCGAACGCATTTTCCACCGTGTACGGCCTGCATGGGGGTGAGTGTGCATTTGTGTGCGAGAGAGTTTGCGTCAGTGAGTGAGTACGGGGGTTTATTTTGGTGGAGGTAATCCATCCATTGTGTTGTACTTCTTCATCTGTATCAATTCACTGAACACATGTTGGCCCCGGGGGCTGTAACTGAGCCGACCCCTTGCTCTCCCCCCCTTCCTGACGGGGGTTGTGGTGGTGGTGGGGGGGCGTCGGGGTCGGACGGGGTGGGGGAATAACGGACCATGGGAAAGACGCAATCCCCAGGCTTTCTATAGCACTTGTTCCATCCCAATTCACCCGCACACCCACCTTGTATGCGCCCCGCTTGTCACTCAGCCCCACCGTGCCTACTCCTCAATGCACGCATCCTAACGGCTGCCCCTCGGGGTCCCCGGGCCGAAACGGTGTCGCAGGCCAGTGCCGGAGACCAGACTTAGTCGGCGTTCCTCGGCAAAGAAAGAAAACAAGTGGAAAAGAAAACAGAATAAGCGAGAGAGCGCAGTCCCGATCCCCATTGTGTGGAAGAGGGGCAAAGAGAGAGGGAGGGAACAGGACTGAGACCCTCTCATCTCACCTCCGAGAGACGAGCGCACAAGTGAGAGCAGCAGTAGCGCACGGTATATATTAGACATCTGCGCAATAAATATGAAACAGCAACGGCGACCAAATAAAGGATTTGTTTGGGGTGGGGGGGGGCAAAAGCGGAGGTTCGATGAGGCTTTTCTGCGTACTGTCACACAGTGTTTTAACCACTTTGTCACATGTGCTCCGTGTCTGCGCACCCATTAGCAAAAGTAGGCTTCCGAAGATTTTCAGAGGAAAATTATTGAATATCCTGTATGAAATGAATCATTAACATGGACCATTAAGCTCTCTATTGGCCTTTAATTGAATTTGTCAGCAGTATCCGCTAACTGAAAACCAGCCATAACAGCTAAATTGAATAATAATTAAAGAAACAACGGGAATAAGATCATTGTGGAAGCTAAGGAGCCTTCAGCGTGGCAAATGGCAATTTTATTTCGTTCGCACAAGATTACAAGATGTGAAAACCGGGCCACATTTCAGTGTGGGATTCTCTCACGGAGGAGCACAAACCTCCATTTGATTTACCGTCCGACTTCACGTATATGCTATGTACGTCCACGTTATCTTTATACCGTATTCCTTTTCACTCTGAATTATATGGCGGCAGCGGGTCATGAGGGGAAACTGTGTGGCAGATCAATGAGGAGGTGAATAGAGGGGAAGTAAAGATGCGCATCACCTCCAGGCCTGCGTGACGGAGGAGCACCGGGGCCTGCTGGACATGTAGCCACCAGGGGGAGATAAGACAAAGGGAAAGTGTGAGGGAGACAGCAGCCCACTATTCAGGTCCCTCGCCGGACTCTACGGGAAACAGGTTTCCAGGGATCCTCCTTGCCCGCTGGACCATCTGCTGGTTGGACTCTGCTGGGTTGCTGTTCCAGGGGAAAGAAAGACTCCCCCGCAGCTGTGTCCCATCACAGTACTGACTCTAGGGAAGAAAGGCACCATGGGAGGAACAGGGGAGTCTCCTGTTGGATAACCTGAGCACGTGAGCGGTGCAGGTCGGAGCTGTTGGGAATGAGCTGGATTTTTATTCCCTGTTTAACCCACATACACTGATGACAAGTCTTGTGTCAGTCTCTTACCTCGCATCTCTGGTAAACCTAATGCTAAAAAAAGGAAATAAACCTTTAAAAAAATTAAATGATTATATAGTGGTTTAATTTAGAAGTCCAGCTCTTTCCATAGAAGACTTGCCTGACTTAATATTCTTTACCAAATTCATTCATTCATCACGGACCACCACTTGTTCTAATGCAGGGTCTCGGTGCTCTGGTCGAAGGTGCCAGGCCACCGGACTAGATATTGGTGAGGTTAAAGTCAATTCAGGATGCTAAATGTAAGCTGTAACGCTCCTTATTAAACACATTTGCAATTGTATTAATTCAGTGAAACGGCAAGCAATAAACTTTGCTGTGTGCATGTCCAACAAATGCAACAAGGATCCTGTATGTTACATGCGCTCTCTCTGCATTAAAGTATATTTTAAAAAATGGCAACGATTTCGGAGGTTAGCACATTTTATACCATCAGTTTGTGCTCACTCGGTGGTAGTTCACAGGGGGCTTTCGCGGTGGGGCGGGTTGCCCAGGCAGCTGTTCACAAGAGAGAGACATTAGAAAATATGTCTGAGGACCCTCGAGTTTGGCCTCATGCCCCCACGCTGTGTGTGGAGGGGCATGTTTGGTCCGTGCCGGCCGGGGCGTCAGGATCTGCAGCTGCCGTCCCCTCTGCTCGGGGAGAAAGTGAGGCTTTGGCAGCAGAGGCAGATCCATTTCACCGTGGAAACGCTCAGAAAGCCCTGAAAGGGGCCCTTGAGCCGTGCCTAAGTATCCCTTACCTGTTACTCGGATTAATTATTCCTCCACACAGGACCGGTGTAAGGCAACACCACACGAAGGCACACAGACAGGGGGCCACCTCTTTAGCCGGGACCTAAAGTAAGACTAGTGTCTGGGAGCAAATGTAATAGAATGTGCTCTGAAGAGTTGTTCACACCCTTTTTTGCCGTACTAAACCATGTGGTGAGACACTTGGTGTGGTGGTTGATAAGGAAACATGGGAAGCTACTGTATCATTACAACCAAACCATGGGCTCTGGGTGAGCACTTTGGCAAGACATCCACTCTACAATCTGGGGCTCTGGAATAATAATAATAATAATAATAATAATAATAATAATAATAATAATAATAAAAAGGAAAGCTGGACACCTTATTAACTGTGACATGGCACTTGAGAGGAGCACCCCCACCATCTATCTCATCTCTCTTTCTCTCCCAGACACACAAAAATACACTTGCACACGTAAAGAAGAAAAGGTTTTCCTGGACTTATCACGTATGAAGATATCGAAGAGCAGAATGCAATGTAAAGATGATGCTTGTAGTGCTGCTCATTAAATAAGTAATAATGAACTGTCTTTTAAACTTCTTAGTGCTTATTATTCCTCTATAAAAGCCCCAGCTGGAAGATGGTGTCGTGCTACCCGGCAGCTTGCCAGTTGTGGCTGTAACCGTCTCCAGCGTGCCGCACCCAGAAACTACTGTCGGCCTTTAATATAATAAAAATGCAAATGCGCCCTGGCGCTCTAGAACCCGGGATGTAGCTCCATAGTGTAGTTCCTCGTTCATCCGGTAGGATCTCCATGGCAGACATCCGTCGCACCGGTCCAGCGTGCTGGCTTTTTCTGATCTTGAGCAGCCGGCCCACCACGAGACACTTCATTCTGTTTGATCTCTGTTTGAGTTACCTTTTGTCTGCAGTGATAAACTGGTCATTTGTTTGCATCCTAAACAGATGTTAAACACATTTTCTCTGCGCACTAGGCTTGGCCATGATGTCACTTCTGCCTCTGGACCCTCAACCTTCTGGATCTGCAGCCTAGCATTTATTTGCACCCTTTTTTGTTTTTCAGAGATTTCATTCTCCTAACTGTTTTCGCAGATTTTCAGTGATCATGCAGTCGTTTTCATACATGTCAATCGGGTGATGGGCAAAATAAGGACGTAATAAAACCCATATGTGTGTGTGTGTGTGTGTGTGTGTGTGCGCCTGAATGCACATTAAGCAGTGTACTTTTAACAGTGAGGGAAAGTGCTTTTTGAGATTAGTGCAATGCCAGCAAAGCGGGGAAACCCAGTCATCTTCCAAATGTATTCACTTTAAAATGTGCAAATTTCCTCACTGCAATCCATTTCAATATGTGAACATTGCTGTTATCATCTAACACCTCGGATTTATTCTGTAGTCACAGACGCTGACAATGTATCAAGTTATATATATATACACACTGTATATATGTGCATGAAAGTGTGACCATGTAGTTGGGAAGTCCATTATCACTTCAATTAGAAGCTGTGAGCGTGATCCGCACACACACACACACACACACACCCCACGCACTGTGTCCGTCTCAGATGATGCCGTGAGCTGATGGTTAATCCTTTCTGTCAGTTCTGCTCCCCCTCAAGATGTTCACTCTGAACTGCTGACCAGCAGGATCCTTCATGAGATGTGCCCTGTGGTGCATTTCGCAGGTTCACCGAATATATGGGTACATGATTATTTTTGATGCATTTTTCATTTGCATCACGCTTGCTTTTACCCAAACTGAATTACTCAGATCCATTTAGCACGATTAAGGTTTGCTCAGTTTTTTTTTTTTTTGTCAACATATTTTTTTGTTTTTTTTTCTGTTTACTGGTTTACTACTGGTATACTGGTTTCTGTATACCGGTCATTTTTACTGAAGAAATGTTAGCCTTTTACGTTCCTTCCTGACACTTGTGTCTGCAACATTTGGTGTTAAATGTTCTCCTCTGTTATTATACTCACGTCTGCTTGTTCTCCTCACAGTGGTCAATTCTAAGGTAGTATGTTGATGCCTGAAATATTGTGTCGCACAGAAAATTTTCAGAAGTTTTCTAAAATTAAAAAAAGAATTAAAATTTGTCCTGCTGTGCGTGCTGGTGGTAACCACTGGAAAAGCAGCGTCTGTCTCCCCGCTCTGCTGTCTTTGTAGAGACGCCGAAGATGATGAAAACCAGTGGGCCAGACCGATAGTTTGGAACCCGGAATTTGCTGTAAACATCATGGTCAGCAGAACTATATTCACCTGTCAAGTGTGTGAGATACAAGTGTTTCTCGGGCACCCTACCCTAATAATACATCTAATTCAAAGTCACTAAAACCCTCGATCTTAGTACTTGTAGCCAAAATACGGTTCCTTCTTATTGACAGTTGGTCTCAATTTATCTCTATACCTTCACACAACAAACAAGCACACACTCGCACACAGGATTCCTTACCTCAAATTGTCTCTCCACATCTCGTGGTTTTCTGTCCCTATAGGGACATTATTTTAAACGTTACCTAAAGGTATCTGAAAACACACACACTCACCCACACTTCTATGCTCTGTCCCCCATTATTCAAGACTTATTGAGAACAGTATTGACCCTGGATCCTAAATAGTCCTGTATAAGATTTTCTTCTGAAATGTGGACCTTTTATCTTTCTAAGAGCTTGGTGACCTTGGTGCTCAGCATAACAACTGTGTTTATGAGCATGTCCTGGGGCCCAAGTTGAGAGAGGCGAGGGTGAGTGCGTGTTTGATGTGCTCGGCTAACCATCCCACCGCATTAAAACCCACTTTGGATGCTCTGATCTTGGGCGCTTAATTAAAAACCTAATCACCTTTGGAAAATATCAGGTGAAAGTTAGAGTCACGGTCAACACACTTTGTACTGCGCATAGGGAAAACAACAATAACAAACAACAAAAAACAACCTTCAACGGACAGAAAGTGAGCAAAGCCTTTGATTTAGAATATCAAAGGAGAGCGCTCTTCGTGTTTTTTGCCTCCCAAGGTCGCCTCTGTGCCCTCATTTCAATCAGACACAATGGGCCGCTCGAGGACCGCCGTGACCGCACGCTGGCCCAGAAAAAGGACGGAGCCGTGAAAACGGGACCCCGCCACATGCTGTTGCTCTGTGCCCGTGATCCGCTTGCGTTCCTACTCATGCCATTGTCCTGTGACCGCTTGCACTTACAGCTGGCTCTAGTTCATCCTCAGCCTTGAGGGAACGTTCAGCTCGACGCACACCAGCCTTGCACAGGCAGTTTAGGCAGCTACTTACTTAATGTGAATTACTATCAGGCTGCTAACCTGAATTTACCTATAACCCTCAATTGTTAGCCTGGAATCGAGCTCTCTCGCAAAACAGGGGCGTTGGGATCCGTTCCGTGAACTGAGTTCAAGTTTCTTAAAGTAAACATGAAAACCTTCGTGTCCTTCAAGGTGCCAGTGATAAGCTGCGCTTCAGCAAGAGCTCACAGAATTATTATTCATTTTTCAAATTACGCCCTGGATGAAGCATTTCTTAGTTCACAATCTCGGGCCTTCCGCTGTCGTGTAAAGGAAAGTGCAGGAGTTGGGTCGATGCAAAGTGTTTTGAGGTACAGCCTGTCGAGGAGTGTGTGTCTGCATGCATCGGTGTGACCGGTCGAGGAGACGGTCCTGCTATCCGGTTTCTCGGGAACACCGTGACAATGCTGCTGGCTCGACGGACCCAGTCTGTGTGAGAGCCCCGCCTTTCCATCACCGATCCTTTGCATTTCCACGGGATCCCAACGCTGTGGTCTGTCAGCGGAGCACCAGAGTTTTGCTAGGCCACGACTTTGGTGCAGCATGCCTTTGAGACGATGCCAGACCACACGGACGCGGGCTTTCAGAACACAATGGGCTGGAAGCCCCCCGGATACCTGGGAAACAGGACCAGGGGCAGGTGGTTAAGAAAAGTGAAGAAAAAAAACAGAAGAAAAGGGGAACGATCCGACGTTCTCACTCTCTAATCCCTGGCATATTTTGAGTCACCTCTCTAGAAACAGCATTGCTGGTGGGACAGAAAGAGAGACTGGGGTCTGTGGAGGGCTGGGCGAGTCTGTGCAGGGGGAAGTTTTGGGGGGTGATTGAGAGGAGGAGACGAAAAAAACGAGATGGCGGAGGCTTGAATTCTTGCCATCAGCTCTTTCACCATGAATAGGCCTAATGAATGTGAGTAAGTGCTAGGAATCTGTGGCCAGCTGCACCAAAGGCAGGTAATATCGCTCAGATTTAATTGGGAGCAGGTATTGGAAGGCGGTATTACTTTAATTGGTAAGGGGGGGCGGGTGGTTTCTAAATCAAAAAGACAAAGTATAATGGCCAAATTGTAGCGCACAATAGCACTTAGCCCGGGATTGTGTGCATTCGCTAATCTGCCGAGGAATGAGGCAATTCGGAACAATTTTCTCAGTAGAACCAGCTCCAGAAAGCTTGTCCCTTTTGTTCTCCCTTGGGGAAAAAAAAGGAAGATTGAAACAGAAAATACCTTTACCGCGGCAATCATTTGCCACGTGTAGACAGCGGATACAGCAGTGAGTGATGGAGAAAAAAAGGATCTTTGTGGTGGAAGAAAGGACAGAGAGGGATATTGCCTGAGTTGAAAGCGGGGCAGTTGAGAGGGAAAGTGATGACATTTACACTGACAGAAGAGACTGGAAACACAACTGGCACGAATTTAAAGGCAGAAATCGGGTGGTTTCGAAAGGACAGGCGCCGATCGTTTCCCGGAAACGGCCGAGATTAAGCCGTGTGAAATTTGTTATTAATAAATTTTACAGCGATGTCACCGTTGTTGTTTTTTTTTTCCGTTTTTCATTGTCCGGCACCAAGACAGAGAAGCACGGCTCTCGATTAAAAATGAACGATATGATCTGGCCGCGGGGCGTAAACATAATTATTACTTTTTTTTGTCCAAGGTGAATTACTGAGAGGACAAAATTTAGCTCGCCTACTTTTAGTTTTGCGATTATCAGGCAATAAAGACGCCTTGCGACGCTATTCTTGTCCGCCAAGCAGCTGTTTTTGCGGAAATCCGAAATTTGAGAAAGAGCAGCAAAGAAATCCAGCTGCAGCTGAAGTGAAAACAGCAGCAGAGGCTAAAACAGTCTTGTCTCACTGTTGTCTCGGATGGGCTGCCCCACTCCCGCCGTGTCGGCCCTAAACGGCCTCCTGCACAAGAGGCACGAAGCGGCCGTCGGCAGATTGGCATATTAACGCAGCGTGTAGCTGGTCATGTGTAGTGTAGTGTGGAGTGCCTACAAAGGAAATGGAGCCAAAGACGCGGATGTGGAGAAATGCCACAAGAGCAACAGTCAGGGAGAAATTTCTGCATCCGTTTTTAAAGCTCGTAGTAATGTTTCCTCTCTTTTTCTCCATGGGCAGTGGAGAAGCCTCCGGAACTTAAGCACTGATTGCACCTGTTAAGAGAGCAATTGCTTCCCTTTGTACATTGTCCCCACAGGTCAGCTTGGAGATGGGATTGGATGTCCTGGGGAGTCACATCAGGTCGGTAGGTGGGAGGAGAGGAACACATGTTGGAGAAAGGATGGAACTGCCAGCCCTTTCCCAAAACTCCCTGGTGGGTTTCATATGTGGTTTAACTGCCGAGAGCAATGCAAGGAGATAAGGCCCAGCATGTTGAGCTAACAGGCCATCGCAGTGTTCAGCTCCGTCCTGTGGAGAACCCAGATGCTAAAACGTCCGTGTGACCACGTGACACTGGATCTGCGACGACTCAAGGAAGAGTCTTAATTGCAATTCCTCGCAGGAGCAGAAATAGTAGCGGCGTTTAATTTGGTCTTCATGAAACTGCTGTTATGGGTGGAGATGAATAGGATGAAGGGCAAAGTGATATAAGACTCAAAGACACTGCACTCTTTTGTGACCCCAGGCAGTGTGCGGCATGAGAAGCACAGCACACTTTTAAAGGTGTCCACTTTCTGTTCATCCTCGTGAATCAGTTGTACGTCGGTGTCCTAACAGTTGTCTTTTTTCTCCACTTGGAACACGATGGTTGGTTCTTGCTTTGAAGATTCACAAATAAATAAAAAAATAATGCACTAAAGCCACGTAAAGGCAGAGAGAACGTGTGGCACCTAACAGCACTGCACTGAGCATCCATCATCCATGCAGTTCGCCCCAGGGTGAACAGGGTACGAAAGATTTTCAACCCTTGTTATACGACGTCTGTGGCAAAGTTACAGGATTCGTGGACTTGAGGACCAATTTCAGAGGCATAATCTAGAGTTTCTAGACTGACTGGTATTCTGTGGTAAAATAAGAATGTACTGTGTGTGTCATATGTTCACTTTGTACTGTAAAATGCTCTGTTGCTCTGTGTGCAGACGGTGTGGTCATGCTTACAGGCCTGCCATTGTTTTATTGGCCATATTCATTTACCGATAAACTCCCCAAAAAAAGCGAATACATGACCTTTTTGCATTAGGCGCAACGTAACGCTTGAGAAACGGAACCTCGCATTAAGACTGACTTGTGCAACTAGGGTGCTACCTGGGGATTGCTTTTTTAACAGGTATATGTGCAAAACCTGAAAAGGAAACATTAGCACATACTCATATACACCAAGTTGCCAGTTTTTTAGGTACAAACCCCCACCCCCGTAACACAAATTGCACATTCCAAAAAAGTTATACGATGTCTGACTGCAGTGTGTGGTATAAATCAGGAAGACTAGTGTTTCCAGGATCAGTTAGCGATCAACTGATACACTGGAACTGGCAAAACGTTTGAACTTAGTGACTTTCAACGTGTTATTATAGTTGGCACTAAGGAGCGTCAGTTCTAGCACATCCCAAACAGCTGTTGTCCTGAGCTTCTCATACCCAGTTGTTCCGAGGATTTACTGAGAATGATGTAAAAAAGGTACTGGTATTCCGGAATCCTGTGGATGACAACAGCTTGCAGATCTGTAGGTCAAAGGAGAATAATGACAGTTGTACAAGTAAGTTGATCAGCCACAGCCAGGAAAATCACACCTGAATTGGTGTGCAGAATGTCACCTCAGAACGCACCACTTATTGGACTTTATTTCAAATGGGTTACAGCAGCTGAAGACCATTTCAATGCCAATGTTGCTGTCAAAGGACAAAAAAGTGAGCAAAGGAACAACAAAACTCTACTGATGGGAAGCGGGAAAAAGCTGCCTGGCCTTTAACATCATGCTGATGGAAGGATAAGACTTTGGTGTAAGCGACATGAGTTCATGAAGCCATCCTATTTGATGTCAAGAGTACAGTCCCATAGTGTTAGTGGGCCGGTGCGGAGAATATCTTCACGGCACACATTAGTGCCCCTGATAACTGTTGAAGAACATTTGAATGGTATGGCATATCTAAACATCCTTGCTGACCAGGTTCAACCCTTTCTGGCTGCGGATGAGCTGCTCTCTGACGGACACTTCCAGTATATTAATAGACCATGTCACAAGCCACGTATCATCACTGAAAGGTTCCAGAAATGGAACAGTGAGTCTTCACACAAGTCTGTGGTCCACACAGTCTCTGCATTTAAACTCCATTAAGCATCTTTGGGATGAAATGGAAGAGGTTGTTCGCAGCAAAACTGTGCAGTCCTATTTGCAGCAACCAAGCAGCACAGTAATTTCTGCACGGAACCAAATTCCTGAACAATGCATGCAGCATCGTGTAGAACCCCTGCCCAGATGAATTCAAGCTATGCTGAAAACCAAAGGAGGGACAACGTGCCACTAGATAGGTATACCTAATAAACAGGCAACTCATGATACACCAAGAGCCCCATAAGATGGAAAAAGCAGTGTGAGCTGACCTGAGCGGGACACATGGCACTGCACTCGGGGGTGGAGATAATTCTGAGAGAGCTCCTCTTCTCCTCTCTCCTGCCCTGTGTAACAAGGCAAAGCATTTCCTTGTACGTGGAATTTTCACAGGTCACTGTCTCTGTTCCCCTTCTCTACACCGTCCTTCACCACACATTTTGCCTTCAATTAGAGTTTCATAAATCAGGTATTTGCAGCTTTTAACCAAAAAAATTTCACACTCAGTCTAAGTGGAATCAGCAACAAATACCAAAACAAGCAAGACCTTTATTTACTTACTTGCTTGCTTACCTATTTACAACTTTACTTACTTTCTTACTGACCTGATGGCTGGCAAATGCACACATCTGCACATACGTGCACATACGCATGTGGGCTTCAATTTAATCTTGATACTTCACACTGTCACTTTAATGCTGTATTGAACTAGAATTTATAAACCGTTTTTTGAAAAAATAGATTGAGTGTAAAAAAATTTAAAAACTCTTTTGAACTTACAGGCCATTAACATTTTAATGTTTTTTTAAAAAGTTTTACTAGTACAATAAATTTTTTGTATTTTTCAAATATTAACAGGATACAAACTGTGAAACTTTTGAAAGAGAAAGGGATACATCTTATTGTCATTTTTGCATTTTTACAAAAAATATTGACAAATACAGTACTGTGCGAAAGTGTTAGGCATGCAAATTCAATGTGTGTTGAGAAGTACAGGTAGATTCTTATCAGGTTTCTGGTTGGTCCCAAATTCATTGTGCAGCCTGAGAATGACCTCAAACCCCCAATCTCAGTCATACACAACTATCTTCAGCAACAGATGGTATGGTCCCCACAGAGCCCTGATCTCAACATGATCAAGTCAGTCTGGGAGGACATGCAGAGACAGTCAAAGTCTGCAGAAGAACTGTGGCCAGTTCCTCAAAATGTTTGGAAGAACCTACCAACCTCTACCTTAAACTGCATGCAAGTTTGCATAAGAGAATTGATGCTGTTTTAAAGGCAAAGGGTGGTCCCACCAAATATTGATCTGATGGAGGTTTTTTTTGTCTACTGCACTTTTTAGAAGGTCTATTGGTTAATAAGTATTTATGGCATTATTTTTGGAACCATCCTCGCTTTATAGCGCTTTTCCCACAGGTGCCAAAGACTTTTGCACAGTACTGTATGTCATTTAGTTAAAGATCATAACAAATAGTTATGAATATTTTAATATGTATTCAGATGTGACAGGTCTATTTGGACTTTTGCTGTGATACAATTTGAAATAGAAAGCTCTGGTTAAAAGGCGTATGCCTACAAGCAAGGGACAAAATAAGAGGAGCGCCACATGAGGGCGGAGTTTAAATTTGAACTAAATCCCAATTACAAATGGAGCTGAAAAAGGGAGTCACATCGGTTTGACTGCCGATTATCGCTATTTGTCAGCTATAAAGGACATCTGACGATTAGCACTTTGCGTTTCAAACAGGACGGATTGTCATTTGGAAACCACTTTTTTTCTAGAACACTGCAGAAAAATACATAACCTGACATAAGGAGCACAGTAGCTACACCTCTGAGAAGGGGATGAAAGTAATATGTTCAGATTAGCCGTTTTTCACCCTATTTCCTATATCCAGATGGGATTAAGGAGAAAGTCAGAAGGATGCCTTCAACCCACAATGTCTGTTGCCAACCGTTGAACTTGGTAAGGGATCTCTAATGGCATGGGCTGTCATCTCATGGGCATCATTAGATCTGATGATTGCTTTACATAGTTATATAATGGCCCAGAGTATGAAGCCATTTCAAAGGACCGGGCCCAGCTTACTATACAAACACTGTTCCCTCATGATGCCCCCTATGATGTTCAAGAGTGATTTCCTAGACACCAGGATGAAATCAAACACCTTCAACACCTGTCATAGCCTCCCCAGCCACTACATCTAAACATTGCTGAACCTTTATTGGAAATTCTGGAGTGCAGAGTGCACAGGACATCTTTGTCTCCTTCAACCCTCAAAAACTGGAAGCTTTACATCTTGAAGAATCCTCCAATATCCCACTACGCACAATTTCACGACAGCATTCCAAGAAGAACTGACTCTGTACGGTGACCATGTTTCTTATTAGGTCTCTAATAGTAACATATTGATAAGCGTTTCTATCATTTTTTTCCAGTCTGACTTGCAGCATTAATAACACGGTGAAGTGTTCTTTATTCTCCAAACAGCAATGCTTGGAGATTAAAAGATAACACACATCATTGCACCACAGCTGCAGTCAGAGTCCTTTTACCACCATTCACACGTTTAATTGTTTCATTTTTTATTTTTACATGCTGCCGGATCTCGCTGCCTCAGAACGCTAAAGTGGCAGCAACACTTTTTAAAGCAGTTGAAGACATCTACAGGCACTTGACACTCCGCTGATGTAACCAGGCCGACCCGGGCGGTAGCAAAGGACACAGCAAGCTGTGATTATCACAAAGTGTCTTGCACACCTCCACCTCTCGCCGCTTTCTTTTCTCTGTCTACAGCACTTTTCTTCAGGTGCTGGCTCTCTGCCCGAGGGGCTGCAGGCTTTAACTCCAGGAGGGAGCTGCTGTTTTACCTTTGAATGAGGTTTCTTCGCGGCAAAACTAAGCTGCGGATTGTCGGCATTGTGATTATTCTTCTCAGGTAATGTTTTTGTGCAATACAGTCTACAGAGACAGGGTAGTTAATGCACATGTGTTCTTGAAAGGCCGTGAAGAAATCAGACGACAGCAGACACTAGGTACCGTATCGTAGGATAGGTGGGTCTTGAGAAGATACGGAAGGTAAAGAGACTGCAGATCTGATGTTAAAAATATCCTCAACCTTGTTTCGACCTGTGTTTTGATCTGGAAAGAAAACTTCCACAATCACTGACATTTCTCTTACTTATTGACTTGCCAGTTAAATTGTATTTGGATCGTTTTTGTGGAGACCGTTTCCACATTCGCACGCGGTTCCGCGAAAACAGGTCGTCGGTTTAAGCTGCAAGACAAGAAAACCGCAAAAAGCCAAAAACAGAAAATAAAGAGGGAAAAAAACCCCGCTGTTAAGCAACTTAATGGATGTGTTTTAACCATACAGTGGTAGCCAGTCACAGTGAATGTGATTTTTAAGAAATGACGGCAAAGGGACACAGCCTAGACTCTCAAAAGGCAGTTTTGTGATTTAACACTAAGGGGTAACAGCATATGACACTCAGTGTCATCCTGAATGGGAAGTTGCTTGAAAGACTGGTTTTCCTCTCAGCAGCTGAGGAAATTCCCAGGAACTGTGTAGACTATTGTGAATCTCGGCCCAGTGCAGAGTCCCCTCTTCTCTGTGCCCTGATTTTGCACTCCTTGTCTCACACAGAAGCCAGGCACTCTTAGACTGGGGATTTGCCTTCTTTCATTATGGCAGAAAATAATTCTTATAGAGCTGTCATCACTTATCCCTGTTTTCTTTTTCAGCGCACATTCTTCTCAGCGGGGCTGTTAAAGAAGAAAGAGGAGGTGTTTAAATGGCTCCTCAGCTCCTGAATGTTGCCGAGATCCAGCTCACCTTCTTAAGGAGCTCAGTTAGATTAATTCATGCAAGCAGTGGCACAAAACATTGGACAGAGGCGTAAGACTAAAACCAAACTTCAACTATTTGTCATTGAAACTGCTATCAATCCTTCTTTCTCAGCTCAAAACTACTTGGCCCACTCCTCCCCAGGTTGGAATCACATCTGCCATATTTTAACTATTTTTGTACTGTTATGTAACATTGGTTTTTTAGTTCTAATTTTAATGGGGAATCTGCAGGCTTTATGGCACACAGTGACAATGATGGGCGATAAAGTTGAAATTCCAAAAAGTCACGGCATCAGATCAATAAAGTGCAATATGAAGACATGCAAATGCAATAACTGCAGTGATGAATGCGAATGTTTCAGATTGGTGTTATACTTGTTTAAAACTGCAAAATCATCTAAAAAGGAGGGGAGAAAACGAAAACATACGGAACAAAGTCTAGGCTTGAGCTGGAAATGTACTTCAAGAGATATCTAACAAGTGCTTTGTAGTAAAAATGTTACATGTCTTTAACCCACTTGCTGGGCGCTGGTCCATCACTGGAAGGCAAATGGAATGTGCTGATTTGTTTTTTTTTTTTCTTTTTGCTTTTTCCCATTTGGTCTGCTTTGTATGATGAACTACTGTGTGAAAATAAGAACAAAAATTGGAGAGGAGAACTACCAAAGAAGTTTGAGAGTGTCAGCGCCTTGCGATATATTCCGTAATCCCCTCGTCTGCCCCCACCCTACAAAACACCCTGGTCTCTTTGTTTTTGACAGATACAAAGGTTCACTCACTGAGATATGAACCTGTTTGGAGAGTTGAGAAATAAATTGTTCTGTCAGACAGAGATGTGCCACGTTGATGGAGAGCAGATGGTTTCCTACAGTCACGGAAGCTCCGCTGGCTAATATGGATCCATCCCGTACACAGTGATTTTAAAACACCAAACTTTCCACCATAGCCAGCAGCACGATAGCTACTCAACACAACCTACTGCAACATCACTCAGTGCATTTCTGTTAAACTGTGGCAAAGATTTATTCCCGGAACTTTGTATGGCAGCACTGGAGTTACAGACAGGGTGTTAAAAAAAAAAATCACTGTTCAATAAAATGAAATAAATAATCACCAAAATAAAATTATCAAAGACATTTAAGCTAAACCCAAGTCGCTATTTCTTGGTAGCAGCACATTTTGAGGTTCTACTTTATTAAATCACCAGACTGCTAATCTGTTTTGTACCTTAAATGAACTGTTTTGTCTTTTTGCAACTTAATTTACAGCAATAATGCAGCACAGAGTAATTACAGGTTCAACTGAATAATGTAGAGATTCACAGTCCAGAGTTCAGTGTCCAATTACATGTTCTTTAATTAAAATCTTGACATGGAATTGTTTTCAGATCACACGCAGCCACCCCAGCGCGTTCGATAGTACAGCGGGACCATAAAAACGAAAGCTTTTGCTTTTTAACCGCTGCTTGAGTAATGACACAACATACTGTGGTCCGGAATGTCATTTACAGTACTGTGCAAAAATCTTAGGCACCTGTGGGAAAAACGCCATAAAGCGAGGATGGTTCCAAAAATAATGCCATGAATACTTATTAACCAATAGACCTTCTAAAAAGTGCAGTAGACAAAAAAAACCTCAATCAGATCAATATTTGGTGGGACCACCCTTTGCCTTTAAAACACCATCAATTCTCTTACGCAAACTTGCATGCAGTTTAAGGTAGAGGTTGGTAGGTTCTTCCAAACTGGCCACAGTTCTTCTGCACACTTTGACTGTCTCTGCATGTCCTCCCAGACTGACTTGATCATGTTGAGATCGGGGCTCTGTGGGGACCACACCATCTGTTGCTGGATTCCTTCCTTTTCTGAAGATAGTTGTGTATGACTGAGATTGGGTGTTTGAGGTCATTCTCAGGCTGCACAATGAGTTTGGGACCAACCAGAAACCTACCTGATGGTAAATAAGAATCTACCTGTACTTCTCAACACACATTCAAGTTGCGTGCCTAACACTTTTGCACACTGCTGTATTTGCTTATTTTTTCCACCCCAAGTCTGAGTTTGTGTCCCTTTCCCTTCAGTTTAAACTACTACTACTCTTCTAAGGAGTAATGACTACAGTATGGATATTGTTGAAGTCGCTGTTCAAAAAACAGCCTCACATTGTCTACTTAGCCATGCTGATCCACACTCTGCAAAATGAAATGACCGCAGAATTGTACAGTAATCCAGCGTAAATAATAGTGTTAAAATATGTAAATGATGTGATTAGAATTGAAATGTGCAAAGAAGTGGGCACAGAGTTACAGACAACCGGTCCTTCAGCTTCTTCTCTCTGCCCAGTCACACAGTTTCCATCGACACGTGATGCTTTCCCTCATTTTCCCTTTTCCCCATGTGGCCCAGTTCAACCAGGTAAGGTAAGTCTGTCAACACGTTGGATCAGCTGCTCTTAGCTACTTAACATTTATCTTTCAACACAAATGTAGGTAATATTTGAGTTTAATAATCGTTTTGTTTTCGCTACAGATCATGTCTGTCTGTGAAACTACGAAAATGTATTTCACATTTGTTCTTGTGTGAAAAACATTCACAAATACTACAGCATTTTGGAAAAGCAGCCACAGTTGTGGGGTTTGGCTTTACTGTTTTGAAGACTATCTGAAAAACATATGAATGCTGCTCATTTTTAGACCTTCCTATGAACACAGGCCAACAGACCAGTAAAGCCACCCTCATAATGTGCATTTTATTTGAAAATATTTTCTATTCTCAGACAACTTTTAATTTTAATCTGCTGTTTTTTGCAAAATTTGTGCAGCATTCTGAAGACCTATTTTCTCTGGTTCATACAAAATACAAATATACAAACAGGTTCCTCCTCGGTCCAGAAAAAGAAAGCAGTAAATACATTCGATAACAAATGAAAAATCCAAGAAAGGGTGACACAAGAGTCTTTGAAGTGTTAAACTGTGGGAAAATGAAATAAAGTTCCAGTACAGAATGGACAAACAGTGACAGATCATTTCATTGCTGCATTTCCATTCTTGAGGTGTCAAAGTACAAAAAAAGTCCAATATGAAAATCTGAACAATGATTTTTTTAAGCTGGTAAAGGTTAAAGTTTTATGGGGTAAAGTAGAGATTTACATGCGTGTGTGCGTGTGTGTGCCATCCAGGGTCAACACCCATTGCCCAGTGATTCCAAGCTAGTTTCCGGACCACCGCAACCCTTACTAGGACAAGCGGTTAAGAACAACGGGTGGGTGAATGGATAAAAGTTATTTTTAAAACAAAACAAATCCAAACATAAGTCAAAGCATGAAAAACTGGGAATTTATTTTGGTTCATCAGAACGGGGACTACAGATTAGATGAAAAGATGAATAATATGACTGAAAGGATACAAACAAAAAAAACGTCCTGTTGATACTCGGTCTTCAGAATGGGATACGTTGCTTTTCGCATATATTAGGTAAAATTACCTTTTTATTCTCGGGCTAAAAATGATGGTCCTTTGTATATATGTATGATCATGTGGTACCAATATGCAAAAGTCTTTGATGATTGAGAAACAGTCCACATCCACCATCCATTCTCCACGTGCCAGAGCTGTAAGTCCCGCATTTACCATTAGTTACTTCATCAATTTAAAGCCATTATGACAATATCCAGCTCTTCAAAAGTGTACCGCCATCAGCTGGCAGCCATTTTGCTGCACCAAATGAAAAGAAACACTGACCGACAGACTGGAAAACACAGAAGTTGCCGGTTGGCCACAATGACCGGGTCTTTGCAAGCCAGTATATCGATAAATCAGGAGATCATTTAACAGCCCTGCTACCTTCTGGAGGTTATTCACAGGATGGCTCTGCTTTTCATCCAGGGTAACCATATTGTGCAAGTTGGTCTCATACATGGGGGACGGGATGTTGTCATTCAAACCACCCTTGACATTTATGAAGATACTAGATAAGACCCAGTCACAAACCTGTCCCTTATCATTTACTCACCAATGGTGAAGCTTACCTAATACATATGGCTCTTCTATTAAACACATAGAAGACACTGGGAACCGTGATAAAGGATACAATAGCAGCATTCTTACTGGGGTACATCCCTGAACCCTTCAATATAGCCCCTCACAGTTACTGAGGGAACAACCTTTGAAACAATCAAAGCTCCAGTCAGAAATTTTTCAGATTTGAATTCAAAGGAATTTGTGTTTGTGTTCATACTTGATTATATAGGTCTAACTTTGAGATTGAATATAACGCATTTATAAACATTATATTTATGATTCAACATCACTAACTGTGCATTTGAGTCTGGAAAGTGGGGATGTGAATACCACGGAGGCGTGGAGGGGCCTATGCCACCTCCTTGCTCGTTCCCCACTGGGAAGAAGCAAGCACCAGTGTGGCCATTTGTTATTGTCATTTATTCGTTTGTTTAGCTGATCCTTTTCTCCAAATAGTCTCACTGTGTAGACTGTTTTTGTTTATTTACCACGTTACACATACAAGCAATTATCAATTCAGGGTTGAGACTTCAATGTAGGTCTTCTGAATGCAGGGTGACACTGCTTGAAAGTGCATCTTTAATCAGTATGGAGACTTTCTTTTTAAAGAGACGCCGTGATAATGTTTTATAATGGCGGTGGGCTTTATGCTTCTGGCATTTAGGCTGTACATTACAAAGCTGTTTGTCAGTCAATAGAGCTTTTTCTTTTTTTTAACCATTTTAGTAGTTTTTGAACTGAAAAAAACTGATTTTGACATATAAAAAAGCTGTGGACATCAGTAGGAATAGTAACTATGATTTCATTAACTGTTATAGCTTTTAAAGACTCAGACAGAATTAAATTAACTGCCGTCGAAACGAATGCTGATTTGTAGGCCTGCTTTATTTTAGGGGCTTGTAGTTAAGCCCCCAACTGATAATTTACATTGTATGTTTCCTTGATTCTTTATTTAAGGTCGTGCATTTGAAATGTGCAGGTTTTCAGTTCGAACCCCACAGTCCACTGGTGCTGTAGTACTTTAAAACAAGGTACTTTAATGTTTGGACACTCCCAAATCTAAATGGGAGGAACCACAGGGAGTGGTGGAGAACAACAGAGCCAAAATACTGGGGGACGTCCACATCCAGACAGATAAACAGGTACTGGCTAACCGAGCAGATATAGTGGTGATATATGTGGTGATTGGAGGGATGGTAACATCGGGAAGAAGGAATACGAGAAGTTAGAGAAATGCCATGGCTTGCGAGAAGAATTGGAGAGAATGTGGAAGGTGAAAACCAAGGTGGCTCCATCAGACCCCAGGTATGACAACATCAGACTCAGTCCAGAAGAGTACAATCTTAGGAACACTTTGTCGTACCCTCAAACTCCCAGGCTTCTGGGAGGACACCCAAGTCTGAGGAAAGTTACCACCCACAGGGGGAAAAAGCTGGGTGAGAAGGAATTTATTATGTGTTTTAGAGGTACTTTATTAAACTTGAATCAAACCATGTTTCAAGGAAAAATTGCTCATTTTCATTAACCACTCATCCTAGTCAAGGTCGTGGCGGTTTGGAGCCTATCCCAGAACCACTGGGCGCTAAGCAATGAGGATGGCAGCTCTTAGGTGGCAAACACCATTTCTTTAACAAATGTTCCAAAGCAAGGGGAGCAGGAGCTACCACGTTTTACCTTCATGACACCTTAATGCTGGATATAAACTGGACTGGTTTCTAGTGATTAGACTATTTTTTTTTTTTATAGCAGGCACAGTTCTGAACTACGTTTTGATCCCTTTTAACTGTTTTCCAGCATTTTGAAAAATGCCTTTAAAATCCTTTCTGTGGGGAGAGGAGTATGTGACATTCTACTCTTTCCTGTCTGATGGTGACACATTTTTATCTTGCTCATTATTAGCACTTCCATTTAGCTTTCTCTCTTTGGATTTCTTATCCCCGGCAAGGTTGCATTTGACATGAAATGAAGCAACGTCGGTGTCAGAATATTATCAGAGAACTCACTGCTTTTGCTGTTGAAATCAGTTTGGCTCTTTTCAAATAGGAGACTAAAAGGTGTGTGATACATTTAAGTCAGTTAAAAACAGGCGTCTGTTTCATTTAAATCAATTAAAAAGTTAGCAGCGTCACTCCGAAAACCACCAGTCCGGAACACGTGTGCATTATTTACAGTTTTTTCTCCACCACACAAAGAGGAACGTAGCCATTTTATTAACCGCTCATTGTCTTCTTTTTATGCAACAAAATAATAATAATAATAATAGAACTGTAAGATTTACCGGTGATTTTCCAGTAACGCAATTAAAGTTGTGAACTGGCACTTTCTTCATTTATTGCAAACACTGTACAAATTTAGTTATGGTAATATCTGCCTAAAATGCTCATTGAAAGTGTGTGTGGTCACACATATGTATATGTGTATTTTCCATTATTATTATTATTATTATTATTATTTAGCAGGAGTAGCATTAATTTTATCATTCAAAGCCATTTTTTGAAGATCGACCAAGTTTTGAACTGTATTGGAAGGTAATAATGTGTCTGTGTCTGGATATCATCATCGCTGTTTCAATTTGCTCATCGCACAACATCTTATTAGTATGTGCAACTCAGCATCTGACTGATGAACAACATGCTTTATTCAGCACTTGACACTATCTACTGGAGCGATTTATTGTGTCATGCCATGACTGCTCTGCTGAAGCCTAATGCTGTGACAGGATTCTGGGCAAATTAATTTATTGCATCTGTAGATATTAATATCTAACGTCAATCTATGTTTCCGGTGACGGTGCGTCTCAAAGCATGAAAAATCTGCGCGGCGTCGCCGCGAAGCTTTGTACGACGACCAAATCGGAACGTGAGCCTTTAAAGTCTTAAAAAACAGCATTTGCTTTTCATTAAAGACTGTTACAATTTTAATCACTGCGGATGCTAAAATTACACCCTGTCATTCACGTCATAGTTCCTACGATTGATGCATTTTATGTGGTTACCGCTTGCACTCAAATTGTTATACTAATGATCTAACGTTGAAAACAATTAAAAAAAAAGTTCACATTCAGCTTTTCATATTTGAAACCACCCATGATGACAAAATAAATAAACACATTGAGGAAAAGATGTATTCTCACAGACTGGAACATTCCCCAGCCCTTGAAGACAGTTCCCACATTCGCTGGTGATTGACAAGCCTGACATATGGAATAGTTCATGTATTCCCAGGTGACTGGCAGATGGAAAGAGTGGAGAGGCGCGTAGACTTGCCTGCGAGGCTCAGTATGATTTCATATTCAATGCTTTTGATCAAAAAGATTCCAGATCCTTCGCACTAAATTTAGCAATAGCGGCAATTAGTGGCGGAGCAATACGGCCGCACAGCCGGGAAACTGCAGAAACACGACGTGTGGGAGATGGGCAGCACGGGTGGACGTGTTTGTGTGCGTGGAGCATTTATGTTTCCGTGTGTTTGCGCGCGTCCCTTTTTGTGTGTTGTTTTCAGTTTGCGTGCGAGCGTGACGAAACGTATATGTTTGTACGCGAGTTCACCACTGAATAATAATGTGAGACGCAGTATGTAGTTGTGAGGTTGTTTTGAGCGCGAATTCCACTGACTCGGTACGTCCGCATGTGATTTACTTATTACAAATATACAGGAGAAACTGACAGATATCCTGCAGCCTGGGATGTAGCCTAGAGCCCTACCATAGCCATCTAACACCCTACCTATCTACCCCCCTCCTCCCCTAGTACACCACCTTGTAAGCTCTTCACCGGGGTCGTCAGGTAGGCACCGTCCTTCATCGGCGTTTCGCTGACTTAGGCCCACGACACCTCCGGATGGCTCAGCAGCGCGGCCTGGCGTGCCAGACCCACCCCCCTCCAAGCTTACTAGGTGAAAGATCCCCACCTAACTATACTAAATCACCTTCCCCCATTCTAGTTGCGGGGCCATGTGATAAATATACCATCGTGTATTTTCTGTCCTTTTCTTCATTCCAACTATTACACATTGAGAAATAGTTAGCGGACAGGGGGATTTAGGGGTGATTTTTGAATAATGTGATTAAAGTCGCAAACCGAAATACGGCACTTTGTTGCCGACACTGCGGAAAAGTAGTCGAATGTCTGCATAAAATGCACTTCGAAACCGCCTCTTCATGACCGGTCATTTGTAAGTGTGTGCATGAAGGGTACACATAGGTACATGAGGATTTGAGAGTGAAGGAGGACATAGTGAGGTTGGAACTGAGGTGGACAAGCACACAGTCTGGCAGGGCGATCATTAAAGTAACTGAACTCCTTAAGTTTCCAGTTCTCAGCACATATCGCCATTTTTGTCTGTTTGGTAGTTGTACACAGTCACCGATGGGACCGCATGACTAAGGTATCAAAGGTATCATCTTGGGAATAAATTTTTCCTGCGTTTAAATGATCCAGCTGCCAGTCTTCACAGGACTAGGTATCCATGGGTAAAAATGTATTCACCCACATACAAAACCGGCTTCTTCTTCTTCAAAAAAAACTTGTCACGTTTATTCATTAAATAATTCTGAAAATCAGAACCTGAAATAACTGTTGGTTCTCATTGTTGTAGCTTAGTCCGAAGGATCCCAAACTGTGGTCAAATGACACTTGTGCCATTCATATCAGCTAAAAATGTGGTTTTGTGACTATGTTGTCGCCTGAGAATACGTGGAAAATCCAAGAAAACCCGCATTTTCTCTGAGGGCCACGGAACTAATAAGGTTTATCTGAAAAAACTCCACTTCCATACTTTATTCAATCTGATTCCTCACAAATTCTGAATAGATGCTCTTCGTGCGCTCAGTCCGTTTTCTCATTAAATGCGCCGATATTGTAATCGGTATTATTGTAGAACTCCGATTTTTGCAAAATGTTTCTGAACTTCACCAGAACACAACCGCGGCTCACAAAGCCACTGACTGATGCTTTTCCTCACAAGCAGGTGGCAAACGAACCCATTTCTGTCCTTCAGAGAGCTACACTTTGGCTCTAATGTACCACGTTCTACAAAGAGACGTCCTGTGAGAATCTCAGAGTTAGCTTGAAAGATTTATAACTCAACTAAGAAGTCCAATTTTCCCACCATTTACTCCTTTCACCAGAACATGAGGCACACTTCCAATCGCTGCTTCATTATACTACAGCCTCTTCAGTGACCAGCATTACCTTAGAATTAGAACTCTCCTTTGAGAGTTCCCCCCTTGATAAACAGTAAACAGGACCATGGAAAATATTTGTATATGTGCACAATGCTTCTTAAAACTTGTACAACGATTATTATCTAGTATTTTGTTGAAACCTTTGTCCAGGCAACTTGTACTGCTAGTTATACTGCGCTAAATATCCGACAATTGATCATCCATTTATATGGCAATGCCATGAAAGACACACGTACACACCGTGAGAAATTTACATTCCTCAACACATTTGAAACACATGTCCTTAGGCTTTGGGAGTAAACTGGAGCATAATTCAGGAAACCTACAAAGACAACGGGAAGAACATGCAAACTCCATACAAACTGAGTCTGTTCTGACCCTGTGTTCGAAAGAACAGTCCAGGTGACACCAGTGTTACCCAGCAAGCCACGAAGGCACAGATCTGACTATAAAAACTGTAATAATTCCCAGCAGCTTGTGACACATTAGCTTGCTGTTTTCCCATAAGTACAGTACTGTGCAAAAGTCTTAGGCACCTGTGGGAAAAATGCTATAAAGCGAGGATGGTTCCAAAATAATGCCATGAATACTTATTAACCAATAAACCTTCTAAAAAGTGCAGCAGACAAAAAAAAACACTCAATCAGATCAATATTTGGTGGGACCACCCTTTTCCTTTAAAACGGCATCAGTTCTCTTACGCAAACTTGCATGTAGTTTAAGGTAGAGGTTGGTAGGTTCTTCCAAACATTTTGAGGAACTGGCCACAGTTCTTCTGCAGACTTTGACTGTCTCTGCATGTCCTCCCGGACTGACTTGATCATGTTGAGATCAGGGCTCTGTGGGGACCATAGCATCTGTTGCAGGATCCCTTCTTTTTGCTCAAGATAGTTGTGTATGACTGAGATTGGGTGTTTGAGGTCACTCTCAGGCTGCAGAATGAGTTTGGGACCAACCAGATGATGGTAGATAAGAATCTACCTGTACTTCTCAACACATATTGAAGTGGCATGCCTAAGACTTTTGAACAGTACTGTATATAAGGTATATATGACTAATTTCTGGCACCACCTTTGACTGTTATGAGAAAAATGTATATAACTGCAAATTTGTATAACCGTATAACTACTGTTAGCTTCACTAAAGTGTACCCTTCGCATCTTTCTTTATGGTACCTCCAGTCTTTGACCGGTTCAGGAAGTAGACAATAAAGACACAGCTGGTGTGATTTTCCTAAACACCAAATACAAATTACAGCGTCTTTGGATACTATAGCATGTATTTTTTAACGCTTTGCGAAAGTACGTAAAATTATCCTATTTGTTCGCTACTATACTCATATCCGAAATTTGCCTGATGAATTTAGCTGTCAGTGTCTTACTAATTCAGTAGCCTTTAAAGAGTCTCCCAGCAGACCACTGGCTGTCAGAACAAAGTCAACGTTCCTTCTCCTTTTAGGGAAGTCAGTGAATAGAAATCTGCTTGTGCTACAAGCAGCTGGGGACAGAACCCTTGGAGGTCTAAATAGGTTGTTTGACCAAGTATTTTGACTAAAACAAACAACAGCGGTGAAAAACAGTTTAATGAGAGAATGATCACTACGATTACTGTGTTCTCCAGTGATTTTCATGAGTAATATTCTTCCATATGGCTGAGAGTGCTGGTTGGGTCCCAAGTGAAAAGACCAAGGAAGCGATACCTGCTAAAGCTGCACAGGATGTACTGCAATGGTCTTCATTATTATCAGTTTCACATCTCATAATGGGACGTCAGAAGTACATTAAGTTTTTTTCAGGTCTCGTGGGTGATTTTTTTTCTTCAGTTTATTTATTTATTTATTTTCTTTTAACCTGCTCACTTTCTTTAACTGCTGCTACTAGTCAGGGTTGTGGTAATCCAGAGCCACTCGGGGTTGGGCTACAAGGGGTACACCTTGAATGGATGCCAGTCCATTGTAGGATAGCCCCCCCATCTTCCAACACACACACACACACACACACACACTCAGGCAGGCAATTTACAGTCTCCTATTAAATTGAAACACAAGTCTTTAGGTTCTTGGAGGCCACAAAAGACCGAAAAGCCAGAAGCTCAGAAAAGGCATTTACTGATCTCGAGTTCGCAATTATTTGCCGTATCTCTAGATCTTGACTGCGGCACGCAGTTGTACGACATTTAGCAATACAAAACATTTCAGAATTGAGAATTCAGAGCTGCGACGTGAGATAACGTCGCACAGTTACAGTGGGGTTCTCCTTCAGAACAAAGCGCGTAATGAACAATGAACAGACTTTCTAGGTTTTTTTTTTCCTTAGAAGGAGCTGCTACCAACTTCATATACGCAGATCTGAAACTAGTCTTGTGTTGCGTTGTGGATATCAAAGCAAATGATGTCAATCACACATACAAACCAAAAAAACGTACTCTCAGCTGTGAGGGAAAACAGAAAAAAAACAGCAACAATCATCTGTCTTAAACCAGCAAAGCTGCACACTTATTTTACTTTCTAAGGGCTGCCAAGATAAGGCAAACAAGAGTTCCTCAGTAGGATGTCTTAGCACACGTCCTGTTAAATCCCGTGTCTACAGCGCTCTCATAGTTTCTTTATTTGCTATGAGTTCACTCATCTGATTAGACAAGTGTCTCTGTGTTATTTCACACTCAGGTTATTTTTAATAACCTGTCGTATCGCATCCCCGTGTTCTCGTGTGGCCTTTGAGCACAGTGGGGAAGAGGTGGCGCGTTTTCAGCTCGCGTCGCGACGCCGAAGCCGCAGAAACGGCGAGGCAGGTGATAGAACCAGCCTTCTGAAACCCGTGCCGCTTTGAAACCGTCATCACAGGGCCTCCGCTCCGCCACCGTGCTCTGAAGTGGCAGTCGAACGGCGTTTGCAGAGCACCGGGGGACTTCTCAAAGTCAGGGGGTACGGCCGACGCACTGTGACAGATCCCAATTCTGTTAACCCGACTCAAATTGCAGGGCTTCGGGTTAGTGACTCGAGCTGCGGATGGGGAATGTCCGACAGAGGGGGACAGCGGGAGAACCTCACGAAATGACCAAAGCTCTTTGTTTTAAAAGGCCTAGTTTGTAGCGCGGTTAGCGCGATCATTGCTTTGTGAAATGTATTCCAGTCCTAACTATGGACGCAGATCGCAGGTACCAATAACCGTGGCTTTTCGGACGTGTCAGTCGTTTGAGTCGTGTAGTACATCATTGTTGAGAAATGGACATAGTTCACGTGAATTAATAGACATTCTGAAACATTATTGCTCCTCAGTTTGGCTGTTTCCGCATTTTTCCCACAAATATAAGCTACAGAGAAGCATAATGGTTACAGCTTGCTATCGGGAATGCCGCACACTTGCCTGGTTGTGATATGCTAGAAAGCCTTGCACGATGGCCCCCGATATTTCTGGAACTGTCACGAAAGAACAGAGTTTCTCAATTCTAACTGGGGTCTGTAACGTGTCACAACCACAGGATGCGGCCCATAAGTAAAATTTTATGTTCAAAATTTCCTTCCTCCTTTCTCATAAATCTCAGTGTTTTCAATTGGGATTAAGGGCAAATTCCAGTAGCTAAATCGCTCTTCTGTGTTAAAATCATCCCAAAGCGGAATAAGAAAATATTGGGATCTGAAACATTTAATATTTTGCCACTTGAAGACATGGCAACAAATGAAATAAGTTCTTTTCTCGGCTGTCCGTTGTAACAGTCTGCCATCATCTCCGTACGTCTCAAATTACAGTCTCTTTCAAATTAGAGAAGCGGCTGCTGTTTTGAAAGGCGCTAGCGCTGGCAGATAAAAACAGCAAATAATGAGTAAAAGAAAAGATATAGCGCAAAATCACGGAGACAGCGACTGGATCGGTGCTCAGTTGTGCCATTTCATTAGGCACAAGGTGGAAGGTTTATGAATGATTACAGAGTTGGCGGTAAAAACAGGATGAAAAAGACCGTATGCACCTGTCTCCAACCTTAGGATGCCAGTTCAAAGCTGCCTGTCTGCAGCAGATCACTCTCTGTTATTTTCCACTGACACTCCCAGGAGACAAGGAGGAATGTCTTGACTCCTTCCTTCTCCTTTCATTTTCCCTCCTTACTGAAGAGGTTTTCCCCAGTGTTAATTTCTCATGTTCCTGCGACACCGTCTCCAGCGACCTCCCGCTGTCTCAGACAGGCCTTCCTCCATGTCTGCTTTCCCGTGCCCATCTTCCTCACACTCCAACCCTTTTCTCTTATACCTCACATATTCTCTTTATATCCTTCACCTTTTGTCTACTTTCGTTTCACGCCAGCCTGGTTCCTCGCAGTTTTGACCTTGAGGTCTTTTACGTCCAACTTGCTAAAAACACTGTATTTTTCTTTCGTATTCAAACAAGGACACCAGAACTTACCAGTAGGGTTATCTGTATATACTTCGAGAGAAGGAGTTAGTTTAATCTAAAAAAAAGGTCCATACTGGATTGCTGGAACCCTTTAGCTCATTTCTGCTTCGGCTTTGGAAAAAAAAGCTACGGGGCACAAAAACATCTCGACTCCCAAATCTGTCACTGTTCTTCTACTTCTTGAGTTATGCACTGGAAACGGAAAACCAACACTCCTGTTTCATAGTCTGGAAAGCTATTACAACCAAAAATGCTGAACGGAAGAGGTCCTTCTGAGAGCTGATCCTGTGCTCGATAATGTTCTCAACAACCTTCATGATTTCAATCACTGGTCATTTTTTGCTCAAAGTGCAAACTTTCACCTCGAGAAAATAGGATTTTTCAATCTTCGGAAAGAGAGTAGGCAGGACAACAGTATGTAAAAAATGCATCTTCTCTCTAAATTTGGCTCCATATGTTTTGTTGACAGTTCAGATGCCATCCATTTAGAATTTTTTTTGGGATAGGATTGGGAAACAAGTTTCATAAAACACTATGTGATAATAAGAAGAATAAAATGATCAGAAAATGTAATACAAGCTCTTCTTCAAACCAAGTGGAACCAGACACACCAGAAGATAATCCGAAAACTGTCTCACCAGAGCCCAAGTGTAGATATTTTTTAAATCAGAAAGATCCCAGTCCTCTCCTTGCCATCCTTTCTCTAGGCGTGTGTTAGACACATTTCCATTGTGACACTGTTGAATTACCACCATTTCTTAAGGAAAAAAATAATTCCTAAAAAAAAGTTCAGATTAATTGAAATAACAAAACATAGTGTATTTTTGAAACTAACAGTGATAAAACCAACATATTTTATAACACCTGCTTGTTTCTTAACACTATATTTTAATTAATTCAATCATTATGAATAACAGCTCATTAATAATGGGATTTTTTTCAGAGGACATAGAGCAGGAGGCAGGACAATCCCTACAAAAATGTTTATAATTTAGTTTACAGGTGTAAAACACACGGATGATTCGCCGCTGGAGGTTCTGTGCGGTAATACTGACTGTAGAACCCTAGAGCAGGGCACTCGCCCTCAGTTACTGCAAGAAAAAAATGGCAAAAGAGCAAATCACTGCAAATACCTTAACATTGTGCGTTACATTGGAGAAAAGCATCAGCAAAGTCAAATACCAGCTACAGAAGTGAATCTGGTTTTTCAGTGTCAATATTCTTTTGTGACTGACTAAGACTGTCAGAGAGAGAAGAATTTCCTTCAAGTTGGAAGTAGTTGTTCTGCTTTCGAAGAACCATAGTTTCTGTTTGCTTTGAAGAAGGAAAGGAGTCGTCAATGAATGAAATCTCTTACAGAAGGAAAATGTCCTGTTATCAGGAAGGAAGTGCCATTGTCCGGGATAATATGCACATTGTATGAAGAGTATAAGAGTGTATATATTTTTTACAAGCTGTTGTAGTGGATTTTCAATGCACCAGTCCCAGATCCCTGAGAACTGAGTGTACGTTAAAGGTATTAGAATAAACTTAGATAAGTAGTCCTGGGATTCCTGGGTTTTGCTGAAAAGTTTGAAAGAAGTCAGAATATTATATCTGCTATTAAAATACACACACACACACACACACACACACACACACACACACACACACACACACACACACACAGTACTGTGCAAAAGTGTTAGACACCTGTGGGAAAAATGCTATAAAGCGAGGANCACACACACACACACACACACACACACACACACACACACACACACACACACACAGTACTGTGCAAAAGTGTTAGACACCTGTGGGAAAAATGCTATAAAGCGAGGATGGTTTCAAAAATAATGCCACGAACACTTATTGATCAATAGACCTTCTAAAAAGTGCAGTAGACAAAAAAAACCTCCATCAGATCAATATTTGGTGGGACCACCCTTTGCCTTTAAAACACCATCAATTCTCTTATGCAAACTTGCATGCAGTTTAAGGTAGAGGTTGGTAGGTTCTTCCAAACATTTTGAGGAACTGGCCACAGTTCTTCTGCAGACTTTGACTGTCTTTGACTGCATGTCCTCCCAGACTGACTCGATCATGTTGAGATCAGGGCTCTGTGGGGACCAGACCATCTGTTGCTGAAGATAGTTGTGTATGACTGAGATTGGGTGTTTGAGGTCATTCTCAGGCTGCAGAATGAATTCAGGACCAACCAGAAACCTCCCTGATGGTAGATAAGAATCTACCTGTACTTCTCAACGCACATTCAAGTTGCATGCCTAAGACTTTTGCATAGTACTGTGTGTGTGTGTGTGTGTGTGTGTATATATATATATATATAGTAAAGTATATAAAAATCTCAACTTTAAATACAGAATGGTTTTTCATGTAAAGCCTTTATACGAATATCACGTGTAATGTTAGAAAAGATTGATGATACAAGCCTAACAGGATGAAATCAATGTTTTCCAGTCAAATGTTTGATTTTGGTAACAGTTTGTCGCTCCAAAATCAGAACACAAGCCCTATTAGCTGTAATATTAACTATTATAAAATTACAGTATCAGAGTACAAGGTGAAGACTGTTTTACAGGTTTCCTGCTAAACACCGTGTGAGAATGAACCGACACAAAAGGTCCCCGGCGGAATATCAGAGAATATGTGTGAAACATACTCCATCTTGTGACTTGGTCTCGTGAGCATAGCAAGATTCTGGTGTAAAAATAAAGTTTACTTCTATTTGCCTTAATGCCTCTAATCTGGAATTGTTGTTAACCGCATATATAGTAACATGAGTTTCTCGGACTGCTGCCTTCTGTCTAGCCTTTTCATCTCCTAGTGATAAATATGCATTAGCAATAATAATAATAATAATAATAATAATAATAATAATAATGGTTTTAGTCATTTCAGAAATGATATTGTGCAAAAGAAGACAGCACATGCATTTTGTTGGGCTCTGCGCTGTTAAAAATAGCAGGAAACTTTACTGTATTATTTTTTTTTTTTACAAGCCAGTTCTGAGCCATATTTTCACTGGGAAGGCGACTGACTGAAAAGGTCCCCCCTGCCAGACACCTACAGACATATATCACACCCCTCTGAGATTGAGGCTTGTTGACCCAGACAAATTAGATTGCATTTAGATGTTGTGGAAACTGAGGTACTCCGAGAGCTGACTATTTACCTTGGGATCCTGTGGTACGCCAGGGTGCGCAAGTGGTTTTAATGGCCTTGTACAGGGTAAACGGCGCAAAAAAACTGCCGTTATTCGACTCGGAGGCAAATGTGCCACTCTTCAGCTCTTTTAAAAATCATCGCCGAACCGACGTTAAAGTCGGATGCTGTTCGACACCCCGGCTTGTGAGAAAGCGAAGGCTTCTTTTCCCCCAACTAGCAGACAGACATGTGAAACATGTAAGGGGTGGGGGGGGGGTAAAATTCCTCAAATGCTCTATTTGTTATTTCCGCCATTCTCATGTATAAGGATGGGATCTATCAAGAGCTGCCCAAGTGTGTCTCAGTGCCCCCTGCGTGAGTCAGAAATAATTAGAGAGTTTGAGGCTCAAGTAAAAAAAAAAAAAAAAAAGTGACCAGGAGGAGGGCACATTCCCCCCTGTGGGACACAGATGCGCCCTTGAAATGTCTTCATTGCCATCACAGGAGCTTACAGCCCCTTCATCTGGCTGAATGCTGGCGTCAGCGTTAACTGCCTGCTCTAAGCGGTCTTCACTGAACTCTTATAAGGATGCACTCGTCTCACCTCCACAAACAGAGAACTGGGGGTGGGGGTGGGAGCTGGGGAGAGGGAGTGGGCCCTCCACTCCACGGTTCAAGATAATTCTGCGCTCGGTTTAAGGTTAAAGCACAATTTGCATTTCAAAAGCGGCTCGATGTTTCCACCTCGGGGATGGCGGTGGCCGGCGCGGTGTCATTTAATGTCAGCAGCCGTCAGGGTCTTGATAAAATTAATAGAGCGGCCGGTGATTGATAACCCAACTCATCTGCCATTCTCACTGAATGCTCCCAGAGGTTTCCTTCACAGAAACAAAGATCAGATTGGTCTTCTCTCTCCCACAAAAAACAGCCCTGCTTAAAATATCATCTCCCCAGCATGAAGTGGCCTAATGTGCTGGTGGAAACGTCTCTATTGAAAATGAAGCAAATTACCATCTGTTTTTTTTTTTTTTCTGATGGAGGTTTTTTTTGTCTACTGCACTTTTTAGAAGGTCTATTGATCAATAAGTGTTCATGGCATTATTTTTGAAACCATCCTCGCTTTATAGCATTTTTCCCACAGGTGTCTAACACTTTTGCACAGCACTGTTGTTTTTTTTTTTTTTTAACGTTACATTATATTCTTAATTTGCTTTATATCATTCGACCATTTCTCATTTTCAGTATGACTTGAACATGGCTGAAGGGTCCCAAGTTTTTTTTTTCCTCCTTAGTGGCAAAAAATGTCTACTTGCTTGCTTGTTTGGTTATTTATTTAGTCCAGTCATTTTTTCTGCTGCTGTGTTGAAAGGCTGCAGCGCAGCTTCATAAGAACGACAAATGAAGAGTGAGAGGGAAGATATAGCGCAAAGCCGTGGAGACAGCGGTTCGCGAAAGGCGGCCTTTAAACTTGCCGCCGTTGCCGTTAGTATACATGCAAAATAACCGCAAAAAGCTAAACGTCCAGATTTTGTTCCGCGTAGACACCGCCATCTTACGTAAAGGGGCTTCTTTTGTTTTTCGTTATCAGACAGGATAAAAATACTCTCGCAATGCTCTGCGTTGCCCGGCGTCATCTTCTTTGCAGATGAGTAAAGCAACCTGTGCTCATTTTTACTTAACATCACAAATATAAGTCTTCGTAATGAATCTGCGGTCAGCGCAATTCATTCGGGCAGCCGCTAGCGAAGTGGTTCAGCGTGTGGATATCCGGTTAAAAAGATTATCGGCTGAAGGCCCTGCTGATATGGCACTTAGCAAGAACAGGTCCACTATGACATCCAGCTGTGCAAATAGGCAAAATTGCAAGTTGCTTTCAATATTGATCTGCTGAGCAACTAAATATAACCGCTGGAATAAATTAACCTGTTGTTAGTTATTTAAAAAAAATCATTATGAGAATGAAATCTGATCAGTATCACACTAATTCACTATTAATGAATAAATGCATTAATTTTCATATCAATTAGACCTGGTCAACTGAGCAGCTGACTGTGAAGATTCTGAAGAGCATGCAAATGTATACGACATATTTTGTTTCTCCTTGTTTTTTTTTTTCCAGGTTATCTTACTTTTATATATAATTCTGTATCATTTTTAAGATGAAAAGAAAATACAGGTTATATTTTACACGCGAATTAAACTGAACACGTTTTTATCTTATCCACATCAGGACATGAAGGTCAAGACTGCACGTATGCGGTACACCTTGCATCCCCTAATGCAGGTGCTCCAGGGGGCGGACATTGTCACGAAGAGCCCCGTTATTTTCGGACTGGACTCTAATGATGACCATTTAGAATTCGTGCAAACCTAAAAAAAGAAAATGATATCCTCCTTATTTTCATACGGCCTCTCCGGATACCTGTTACCCACAGGCCCTTAAAATGTTGCACGTGAAGGAAAAAACCTGACTCCCTTAATTTGTACTAAATCTAACCTGCTTAATATGCTGTGAACTTAACCGTTAGACTGGTTTAAAAAAAAAACAAATTAAAAACGACCATTAACCTTTTCACAGTACCGCTTTTGCAAAACGACAAACCTTTCAAAACGCGCGTGGAAACCGGACAGAATCTTTAAATGGATTCAGATGTTGCCCGTTTACGCCATCGCGCCCGGGTGCCGAAACAAATGAAGCGAAGCGGATAACGAAACTTCAGGTGACAATTTATGCGCCTTTTCGTCCTCAGCTGGGATTGTCCCCGGCTTTATGTTCTCCAACGCGGCGAGTTTCCAAAAGGGCGAGCTTCAGATCACCTTCTTACCCCCGTGTCCTGTCCGGCCTTCTCACACCTTTAATGTGCCGCCGGTTTCTGCTAAGGCTTCAAGATGTCATGCTGAACGTTACATTTCTTCTGCTAATTTGCCTTGTTTTCTTATTCGGTTCTTTATTTCCAGCTCATCCCTCTGGCTTTCTGTCTCCTCCATGTCCTGTGAGTGATGAGCACATTACAGCAAAGCCCCCAGCAACTCCGGGGTCCACACATCCAGCGGACCACTGGAATGAAAAGTGATCTCTGCATCCTGTCCACCACTTTTCATGGCTCAAGAGAATTCATCAGACTGGTTGTGTAGGTTTACATGCAGTTTTTTTTTTCCTGCCTACTGGTTATTTCCCAGATATTTCCGCACTTTCTCTTCATTATCCCAATATTTTCTTTGACTGTTCTTTTTTCTTGTCTGCCTGCAAAAATATATGCTTTCTGTCACTTGGTAATATAATTGTGCATGTAATTGACTGTAAATGCCAGAGGCAAATATACATTTTCGGCATTTTAGAGATAATATATTTAACTTAATCCGAATGCAGGTACCTTTCACGGTTACAACGCAGCTACAGTTCCTGCACTACCTGAAAGAGGGGAAGACCAGAGGCATTCACAAAACATTTTTTTTTTTCCCACTGAGATTTAAAAATGTGGTCGCTCACAGAAGAATGTTTTTTTTTTTTTTTCCCCTTCCCCTGCCCCCGGTTTTCCTGAAATAACTTGATATCTTTTTGTCAGTCTTAATCTTCTCTTATCTGGGAAAAAGCCTAGAATCGAGCAATCTAATCTCCTGGGGCAGCGGTGTGTGTGGACTGTCCCCTCATACTCTGCCTTCCATATTTATCTCAAGTGCAGTTAATGAGCACATATAATGTCTCCCCCCCCCTTCCCTCCGTTTCTCTCTGCCCCCCCCCCCGCCATGCCTTTATTCTCCGCATTCCTCCCTCTCTATTGGCTCATTTACATCACCTATTATTTCCCGATAGTGACGGTATTGAAATACAGAGAAAGAGAAAGACAGGGGGGCGGGCGGCGTTTGAATCAATTACATCAAAAATAATTTTTCATTTGCATCCATATCTGTTCGAAACACGAACAAATGCCAGGCGCCTTTGTGTCTGGTTATTTATAGTTTTTTTGATAATTGTGGAGGAAATATCAAATTTGCATAGAGTGATTATTGTTGATTGTTTATCTAATCGTCAGGACATTTCAATATTCTTACACTGACAGGTTGTCAAGTACTTAAAACTCATTCATTTGGGGAAATTTGCATGTAATTTGGCAGTAATGGGGTGGAGGGATGTCTGTGGACGCAGGATTAGAGCTATGGGCCGTGCTTAAAGAGAAAGATGATTTGTGACAGTCTTGCATCTAAGCGCACGGTGACAGTCACAGCCTCCAGCTTCGGGGAGTGGGCTGTAAAAGACAACATGTCTGCACCGTGTGCTGCCTCCATCGATTCACATCAGCGTGTCTGCCAGCCGTCAGCGTACGCACCACCGGCGAGCGCAGCTGCGAAACTTTGCGATGCACCGAGTCGGTTTGAGGGAACTATATTGAAAACATCGCCGCGTGCTTGTAGCTGTTATATAGCGTGTTCGCCTTGACAGCGATCGCTGCGATAAACATATATGTTTCCTAAAGAATACATACGTTCGCGTGCGTATTTTTGAACAAGAAACACGACCTTCTTTTCGCTTTCGCTTCAAACGCGCCTAAGAACGATGTTTTTCCCGAGCAGACGGCATATTTCGCGTGAACTTGTGGCTCCTGCGGAGCTCTCGTTGTGGGAGGCGAGGAGATGTGCGCTTGTTTCATACGCACCGGTGCGACGGCTCTCCCGTGTTGTGCGCATCCTTTCTGTGGCCACATTTCTTCCTCTCCGGAGACGGCCAACCCGACCGAGGTAAAGTCAAAATGGTGCGTTTTTAAAGCGCGGCTGCGGAGGAGGCCGATCCCGAACACTGTACGATCGCTCGAATTTTCCTGTGATGATAAAAGCGCAACAAGTGTCGGATGTTCTGACTTATCATTACCGAAAGATACCCTAAAAGATGAGCAGCTAAGGATTATTATTTCTTTCTTTCTGAAGGGGTAGGATACCAGGAATATTTCAGCTCTTCTAGAACATTCTCGTTATCTTATTTAAACAGGGAATTAAAGACAACTTTTTCTGTTAAAGTGAACCGACATATTTGCTCTGAATTAGTGTTGTTGGTTGTTGAAATAACACTCAAAACTCAGTTGTGGTGAGATTTTATTTTTTTGATAACGTAGAACCCTGTTTCTATGCAAAGACGGAGGGGTAAGACCCCTGTTTCAACTGTCTTTATCCAAAACGAACGTCTACGTACAGAAACGTTTTTCCACGGCTTAATGTCACATGAGAGTCACACCTGTCATCTCACAAGGCCTTTCACCTGAAACCCTAGGCAGGCTTGAACCACCACCTTGCTCGACGCAACCTTCATTAAGGGCTGTTAACCCTGCACAGCAACACGGGACCCCCAAACCGATGTGCATTTTTTCCCAAATCCTTAAATCTGGGCCTATGTGCCAGCAGCGTGCTAGTTTACCTGGGTAGCCGAGCACAGCTTTTCCCCCGCATCACAACTTTCATAGCGGATAAATTCCCGTGTTAAAGTTTGACAAGCAACCGGGCTGTTGTAAATCGCACTGGACGGGTGCAGAACGTGGTCACTCTCAGAGACATTTAGGGTGAGTGGTTATTTTTCTCTCCTTTGTTGCTTTTTCTCCATTTGCTGGGACCTCGGCCTTGTGAGGGCGGTGATGGTTCAGGAGCAAAAATTATGCAAGGAAGCAGCTTGTAGGTAGATGTGCCTGAGATACACTGCAGCGTGAGCTGAAAGAACAACAATGTCTTCGTGAGATGGTACAACCAAGGGGTTATAGTTCGTAATGTGGATCATATGTCGGTGTGACCAACTACCAAAAATATGTCATTGTAAAGGTACTACGCATAATCCAAAAGCCTTTAAAGGCCGAGGGTTAAAGCGACATAAGTTATATACACAGTCCACCTGAAAAGATTGAGTTCTACCCTTGCAAATATGTTTAATAATTCTCCTTAAACTTCTCCTAGAAGGCAGCACTTTCCAACAAGTTCACACTGAACCGGAGAAACTGCAATAATCAAATCCAGCTCTTCCTCAGACGAAGAGCATAACAGAAACGGTTATGAATGAGAAGAAAGCATGAAAATCCGCAAAATGCTTTTCCTGCTTTTGAAAAACTGAATCTACTATAATAAACGTTGCCGATCAGTTCTGGACTATATATATCAATATATATAGATCAATTTTATTTCTAAAGATATTTTAGAATCTGCTTAATTTCACATACAGTTTCAGTTGACAGTTGAGCATAAATTGAAACAATTGTAAAGCACACATTATGTGTTATATATATATATATATATATATATATATATATATATATATACTTATATATATATATTCACCTCAGGCTTTAAAGAAGGAATATATGGGAAAATCAGGAAAACGCAGAAGAAAACTGCCATTAAAATAACCAAGTTTCCTTCAGGAAGAAGTGCACTCTTGAATTTATTTATGACTTTCTTATTGTTCCTTAGCGTCATTGGTTTAGTCTACTATGAGAAAAGGACAGGAAACTTTGAACTGGAGTACAAAGAAATGTATATCTAGGTCACATAGTTTTCATGTTCAGTGCAGCACAGCGATGCTCATGTTCGTTCTCTTCTCATAGTTTGCCTGGTGACTGGGTTGGTCTGCTCGCTCGCTCGCTCTCTCTCTCGCTCCCTCTCTCCCTCGCTGTCTTTCTCCTCTGCAATCGTCCTTGAAGTGAGCACCAGCAGGGTTCCTCGATCTGAACGCAGGGGGAGGGAGGTGCAGGCAAGGGGCAGCAGGGCCAGGTGCTAAATAATAGATCATTTTGTATTTAATATAAGCACGAGAAAAAAGGGAAAAGTCAAAGCTGGCATGTGGATAGTTACAAAACAAAAAAAACACAACAGCAGCTTAAACAGAAAAACAGACCCAGCAAGGCATCGAAACCTTTGTCTTTGCTAATACACGGCTTTGCCGTTTACTACCATTTTACCGTCTTTATTTTCTTCATTAAAGCGTTATACTCCGGTATTTAAGCTTGAGCAGGTTTAAATTGTAATTCGGCACGGTACTTCTGTTAAGTACTGTGTTTAAAACCTTAAGGACTGAGTTGTTTTCCCTTAAAACAAGAAAACAAGGAGTCTAGTCAAATTTAGCACATCTGCTTCATTATTCACCTTCTCTGTTTTATTACTGAGGTTATTTTTAAAAAGCCAGAAACCAAAGAAGAAGCCAGTTTATTATTAACGCAGAAAGTTCGCTTTATGAGGCTCTGAAATGTTAAACACACACGACTGGCAGAAGCACCTGGTGATCTCCACCGTGTAGGTTTGCAAAGGCAGGACTTTGTGCGTCTTTGGGACCAATTGGATGCTTGCGTGCAGTGTCGTGTGTTAACCGAACGAAACGTGTTCTCCGGACCGTCAGCTGACTGGAGAATCACAACGCACTGACATATAAGTAGCCACAAATATGCTTCCGAGAGCACCAGCACTTCCGATAAACAAAACAGAAACATCACTGAAGAAAGCCAAAAGGAAATAGTCCCAAATGTGATGTTTTACATAAGGATTCCAAAGTTCTGCTTCTCATATCCTAGGCCGTCGAAGTTAGTTGTTTACGAACTTGTTATTAAACAATTTCGCAAAGTATTTGTTTTATGGAAATCTGATTGGTGAACTCCAGAAAAAATCAGCCCGTAGAGTGAACCGGGGACGGAGAAATGCGAAATGAACGTTGACAATGATTAAAATGGAAAGCTACGAGCAAACCACGCCACTGGCTTTGAGGGAGATGCATTAGGCGGCCATATGGTTACGATGATTAATCCCAGGGCCAAAAATGAAACAAATAAAATCATGCTAAACAAACACAGCCACGGCTGAGGGCTTGCGGGCACCCAGGTTCTGGGGAGGCTCCAAAAACAAATGCAAGATCTTATCCCCTGTAGAAGAGACTTGGAGCCACTCAGGGAAAGGGTAGCACACCGCTGCAGAGGGGCGTTGAGAAAGGAAGAGAACTGGCCCCAGTTGGGGCCTTTCTGCACCGAGACGTTTCTGCTAGGAACGTGCCTTTAAGCGTCGTCTCGTATCGCTGCGCATCTGTGCGTCAAACAGATGCTCGCGGTCTCGTTTTTGCAGTACAAAAATGAAAATCTGAGCCCTTTGTGTCCAGATTTTTTCACTGCTATAATTGAAAAAAAATGTAATTAAGACATAGATGTACGGCACACGTTTCCTCCATCCTACCTGCTTTTCAATAAATCAAACGATGCGACGTTCACTCATTGCGGAAGGAAAAAAAACTATCGGAAACATATTTTGAAGGTACAACATCTTTTCGAAATTAAACCGTGACCTGCCGCTGATATGCTATTCCTTCAGGTAAATAAAAATACACGTGACCCGATATAAAAATAAATGGTCGTTTCATTGCAACGATTTGCGCGATTTTTTTTTTTGCTTTTTTCTTTCCCACTCGGAATTCCGCGACCGAGAGCAATTGTTGGAGGAGAAATTCTTTGATGACGAAAATGAGAATTTTCCATTTAACAAATCCATTAGTAAACAAAGCAAACCTGCCATAGAATCAGGGAACCAAACGGCTGGCCTGCTCCTCCGCGGTTGGGTTTCACACGTTGTGGCTCGCTCTTCCTTCCTGTTGTGAGCACAGAGGATGGAGGAAACAGACGGGAGTAGCTGCTAATAAGGCGGGGGGTGAGAGGCTTTGCGAAAGCTCCCCGTGGTGTCGGCCTGTAATGGAGATAAGCGCGTGGCGTTGTTGTGCCGTGGAAATCAACAAAGGGAACATGCGATGGGAGATTCGGGCGTCCCCAGTGAAAAGCGGTTTTCATGGCTCCGTAACGTTTAGCCGCATTAGAAATCATTAGGCCTGGCACTGGGGGGGTGGGGGGGGGTGCCAGACTCTCGTGTCCCACTTTCCCATCTCAAAGCTGCCATAATCCGCCCCCAACTCTCATTTCCATTCACCTTCTGATGTGGGGATCTTTCCAGAGATTAGGGCCTGAAAATATGTGTGATCCATGTTTGTTTGCTTATATATTTAAAGGTTCTTCTTTTTAATTTATATATTTTCTCTCCATGTGATTTCTTGGAAAAATAAAGCCACGACTTGTCCTTATTTCACTTGCTGGGGATGTGCAAGGACACGCGTGACTGTCAAGTAGACGTGCTGGGCAAATTAACTACATATATGGGGTCTATAGTTCTCCGGGTTCCTGCTTCTGTGGACCTGTTAAACAAAGTCCTGGCAAGAGGTCCCGGCATCCTGGCATCTTCACGTGTAAAATCAATGACCACACCTTGACAGTAACCTCTCTGTTATACCAACAGCTTATAACTATACAGAATATGCTGCTAACATACAATATACCACATAAAATAAGCCAAAATTCCTGTCCGCTTTAGAGACTGGATTGTATCGGTCTAAGTATCATGTTGAACAATAGCACTGGATAAATTAAAAACAAGTATTATTAGCCATCTCATCTAGAGGTTTCCTTACCTCATAAACCTCTAGGACGCCTGGATGACTGTAACCCTGCCTTGAGGTTTGGTGTACTTTTCAGTAATGGACAGATTGATAACAATGTCTATAGCTATTCAAACCAAAATCATATCCGTGTCTGTTTTTTACTACATCCATACATTTTTGTAACACTCTGATCTTTAGACATCTGGAGATGGTTGATGAAGATTGATCGTGTTTCTGACGTGAGTGTAAAAAGTGATTCCTTTGACTAACAAAGTATCTCGGTAATCAGACTTATAGCTTTCCAGAATCAGTCCAGAGGTCCAAAAAGCTTAGCAAAGAACACCAGTACGAGGAAATCTGTGCCACCTTCGTGGCAAAGCTTAGAGGGCCCAACTGAACAAGAATGTTCTGAAAAAAACACGGATATGTGTGAAAGTTAAAGCACATTCAACTAGGTTGTCTCAGTCTCCCTCAGCCATGTCTTCTCACTTTATGGACTTCTCAGGACTCCCTGAAGGGGTATAATGTTGTGTTGCATGATTTCAAGCAAACTAGGCTGGCCCAAGAGCTCATTTGAAGTAGGAAATCAAAACATTAGGGAGGTTCACTTAATACCAATAGCCATCTGATTGAGGTTTCCAAAGCACAAGGCAAAGTACCATGATTCCCTCTGACCTCCAGGCAAAACTCAGATGAACACAAAGGAGCCTTGTGGCTGGCTATTGGAGAGACCACATTTTACCCAGCTCTGCTGGGTTCTGTTTTTCCCTCAGTTTACTGACAGCCACCTGGGGAAACTCAACATCTAGTAAGAGCTCTACTCTGGTCAAGATGGTTGCTGACATGCCAGTAGATGTGCATCTGTGACATGAGCGGTGGAGTGTACAGCATAATCTATTCTGATAGCCAAAAGCAGGATGCCATTGGTGTTGAAAAGTGCTGGAGTACATTTCAGCAAGCGTTCATGCCTCACATTTCATCGCCGACTCCGGTGCCCCTTCTTTGCAACTGTTTTTCTTATCTCGAGTTTTCAACACTGCAGTAAACCACCAGAGTAAACCCCATCATCATGGCCATAGCTCTAAGCACGCCACTGTGTTTCCACGCAAGGCATCTCTTTGTTACTGTATACTGTTTTTCCTGACCAAATTATGTGGACTTGGGCCTGTAGCCAAAACTATGCAAGTCTGCCAAACTCTATTCCAGTGATAGCTGTGCTGAAAGCTGGCACTGCAATGTGCGTTAGTATATTACAGGGGGAAAGGATATCCACAGGCAGAAGAAAGGATAGTGGTTTATTTATACATAGAATTTTCCTTTCAAAGGGAGCAGTCTGTGACAATCAGACAGTTGGTGTTGCTGATAAACTCAACCATTTCTTCATCTTTGACACACGACTAAAATATTTTGAAAACGCTCGTGGCACGAAGGTTCAGTAGGTAGCGCTTATGCCTGCTAGCTCTTGTGTTCAGGCCTGTTTTTGTTCTTCAGTCTGTACAGGGCTTGCACGGTCGCATTGTCTTTGTGTGAGATCCCGAATGGCTGTCATTCTTGGTTTCTCACGCACGACCGTTTCTAGGGTTTGCCGAACATGGTGTGAAAAAGCAAAAAAGTACCAGTGATCGGCAATCCAGCGGACGAAAACAGCTTGTGGATCAGGGTCAAAGGAGAATGGCGAGAATGACGTAAGCAAACAGATGGATCACAAACAGGTAAATCGCACGCGAAGTAAACACTGGTGTGTCGAATGCCACCCCAGAATGCACCACTTATTGGAGCACGTCACGTGCCGATGCAGCCAAAAAAGAACAAGAAAGTGCACCTCCAGTGGGCACGATGGTGTCTGGAATGTTTTCCTGGCACACACCGGGTCCTTTACACCCACTGAAGAATGTCTAAACGGCCTGGCATATCTAAGTATCATTACTCACATCATTACTCAAGTCCATCCCTTTCTAACTACAGATAAATCCACACTTGGACACTTCCAGCACGATCACGTACCAAATCACAAGGTGAGTATTGTCACGGAAGGTTCCAGGAACATCGCAGCGAGAGTCCGTTGGGTCTGTGGGGTGCAACGGTCCCTGGATCTCAGCTCTAATGAGGATCTTTGGGATGAGGCGGTGGAAGGGGTTCACAGTAAGACTGAGTGGCTGCCTAATTTACACAGCTTAATGTACAACATTCCTGCACGATGCATCTAGCATCCTGTAGAATCTGAATGCAGATGAATTTAAGGTGTTCTGAAGGTAGATGTACCTAATAAACTGGGAAATCGGGGTATGTCTGTCTGAGTGTATCAGTATGTGTGCGATTACCCTCTGATGGACTGTTGTCCTGAGCGGCTGAGGTTCTAGACCGCTGAGGCGCTGCATTGAACAAATGATTATTGAAAATGGATGGATGGAAGGATTGACTGATGGATTTTAAGAGCTTCTAACCATTAGTACACGCTTCAAATATAGGACTAAACTGTAGAAATATAAACATGAAATATAAAAATATGTATAATGTATCACACAAAGTTGTCCAGTGCCTTGTTTTCCTCTTTCAAGATTCCATGCTTAGATGAAGTCTCATTGACTGTGCTGAAGTGCATGTGGTCACGTTAACTTTGAGGAGCCTTTCAGTTCTCGAAGGTAAGCTTTGTGCTTTCTGTATTCACATTAAGAGCATTATGGTTGTCTTAGCAAGGCCTCTCATAATGGCGATAATGCTAGTAATTTGCTGTAATTTGGATTACAAAGACAACCATAGTTTCTGCTTCACAATTCCTATAAACAAACAAACAAACAAACAACCCGCTCATATCCCGTCACAATAATTTTGACGGCGTGAGCCGGCTGGTATACGGTACGTGCAAAGTTCTTTGCGCCGTTCTTAGAATATCTGTGCTAATAGCAACACTATTAAACAAATGATAGCAGCAAAGAGCAGATGCTCCAGCTATTGTCAAACATCATGCTGTTTGTTTACAGTATAACAAAGAAACAGAAAAACAAGTTTCCCCTACAAGGTTTCAGAGTCTTAGGGTTTCGTCTGAATACTATGGAAAGGCGTAAAAAAATGCACATTTACTTAGCAGATTACCCAGAGAAAACAAAGAATTATCCTTAATTGTGTTTTATATCCCTTTATAATTATTCCCTATAATGGACTGGCATCTCATCCAGGGTGTTTTCTCCCAGCCTTGCATCCAGTAATTCCGGAACGGGCCCTGAACCACTGTGATACCAACCAGGACAAGCAGTTAAGGATAATGGATGGATTGGTATATTTTTTGTATAAGCAGATATATTTTATAATTCCCTTCCTGGTGCACCTTACTCTGGTTGTGTAATAGACATCATAAGGGCAGAGACTTTTTCCCACATCATGCATGGTTCATTAATGTGAGACAGCGATAGACACTGACAAGTTGGTTTATGCACAGCAGTTGACGGTCGTGGACTGTAAGGATGATGCGCTGCCTCCCGATGACTCCGAATAAACCCTGAATGTATAGAAGTTCTGCTTAAATGCTATTAGTCCACTTCCTCCCACGTCCACAAACTTGCTTCCAAGGATGAGATTGAGCAGGAAGGATAACGTAAAAGGGAAAGAGGAGAACATTCAAAAGAGGTTTTTGGCGTAAAACGTAAGCATGGGTGACTGAGGCCTACATCAGGGTTAGATGTTATTGGAACAGATGAGGCAACAAGCAGGGCAGATCTCCACTGGACGGTGAGCTAGCAAACATCTCCCAGGGGGGACACGATCTCCTTAACCGGCACGATTATGACTGACGCACAAGTGCAGCACACGTCCGTCACACGTCCCTGAACTCCTCATTGCGGGTGGGAATTCTGAAGGGCCCAAGAAAAGCTGTGTTGCTCCATGTTTTAAAAACATTTACGCAACTCTGTTAAAATCTTTGCACTACACTAAATAAATTACTGACACCTGCTACCGGTTTTCCTCCAACAGCAGCGACGACTTAAACGTTCGACCGTTTCCCATTTCTATCCTTTCTTTCTTTATTATTACTCCTTTAACTTCAGGTAGACATTCTGCACTTGTTGCGTTACGAAGGAAAAGCTCGCATTAAGACTTCAGTGGTTCAAACCTTTCCAAACGTTCTGTGAGGGCTGTTGCTGATTTAAACAACAGCGTCACAGGAGGATAAACATATGCAAAACGAAACTATTAGTTCATAGGTTTCGGTGCCAAACAAACATTGATATGAAACAATTGTGGAAAATACTTCAGCAATGACATAGTCGCCCTTCAGAAACTAAGGACCCACATTTTTCCCATAAACAGTGGAGCGATGTAGCTAAAACATATATTTAAATATGCAGATTTATTGGGACTGGATGACTATGTTGCACATAAAATATAAGCACGCAATAAGTCATGTCTCTCATAACTATAGAACTTAAATTTGTATTATGCCAAAACCTTGACTGCAGATAATAGCATAATTATATGTCAGCTATTTTTTTCCCTGAACTCACGGTGTTATCTATCTTAATTCCTCTCCCTAATGCTCCTGCCATGCTACTAATACTATTATCTAATCCTCGTGGTGTAGACCGGCACCTTTAGATGCCACTGGGGTTATCTTTTTAATTCCTCTAACTTATGCAGGAATCACTGTCTGATTTCTCCCCAGTAAACTGAGGTAGATGCTGCTTTTTACCCCCCGTCTGGCTTAGGAACTGTGCGCCTGCAAGCTCATACAAAAATGCGCCATTGCATTGAGCCGGCAGTGTAGGTTTCCCAACATTTCCGTTTAATAGCGTCATTTTATGCAAGGAAGACGTAATCAGCAAATGCTGAAAGATAGCACTTTTACAATAGTACTTTTTCTGTCGACGCTGCGGGAAACACCGTCCGTCTTTTCTACGAACACGCGAAACAAGCAAGAAAAATCAGATTTGCGACTGCTGCTGGCGACTGCCGCTCAAATAAACTTCTGCACGTGTTCGATTTGTTGACAGCGCACCTATCGGACGGTCAATATGTTAATATTTAACATGCGATGGATGGACGGCCCCAGCTAGGCCTTCTTTATGCTGTCTCTCTCATATGTTTGACAAGAGGATTACAGAGTGTATGAACGTCGGGGTAATAATCTTTAAATAATGACTCAGTGATTTTCAGACATGATGCCTTGCAAAGTTCCTCAGAACAATGTCACACATGGCATTCTCTTAATATCGCGCTCAGAAGAAACGTTTCCTAAAAGTGAAGTAAACATATGTGCTACGTTAAATATTTAGCTATGACATCTCTCTCTGGTAAGGCCACTGTGGTTGTCCTTCAGCAAAACTCAGGAAAATATAAATCCATATTATTATTATTATTATTATTATTATTGGCACAACAGCTCTTAGCATAATTTATATCTCTTATTCAGATATTTCCTACTTTCAGTACAGTGAAACAGTTATTTTCCCATGCTTGTCATCAAAAAATATGTTTTTAAATTATATTTAAACCGCCAGCTAGCTTTTTTTGAATTGTTTTTATTCTGAGCTGGAGAGGGATGAAGGCAGAGGTTAGAAGGCTCCGGGGGGCTTCAAGGTCCCCATTTCAGGGTTTCTGTGTTTGTTTTATTTTCACGCAAAACTATTTTCTCATTTGCAGTTTAGTAATTACCTTTGTGAGACATGAAATGAAATTTTCTGGCAAAAAAATCTCCTTCTTCCTTCTTAACTGCTTAGTTTTATTATTTAATTACCAGTCTAGGTTCCCCCTTCGATGGATTCTCTTTTCCCTGTTGTGATAGGAAGCCGTATGTTTACGCCTCTCCTTTTGCACGCTATTAAATCAGATGCCTTTATTTAGAATGGAATGGCATAAATGTAACAGATTTTTTTTTTGTTTTTCACATTGTATACATAAAACTGGTCCCCCACCCCCCCCCCTCCCATTTGAGACAACCAGAAAAAATAGCCATTATGTATCCTGCATTGTTTTAAGCTGCGTAACACCTAAAGTTAATTTAACCGGCTTCAAAGTTGCCCGCCTGTTTTGAATGGTTCTGACAATACTGAGAGGGTCTTGCCAGAGGTGGTCGCACTGTAAAATTAGCAGAAACCACGTGTACTCCCTACATTATGAATCTATACTGTAAGAGTGGCAGGTCAAATGTGACTTTACTGTTGGCTTTAATCCCAGATTGCGGCGGAGGAGAGCTCGGCTGAGGTCACCACGGTGGATTTCACCCTGTGCGCGCCTTTATCGTTGCCGGTGGCTCCAAACGGCAAAAATTCACATGTTATTTATTGTTAATTTGTTCTACAAATCAAAACGCACGAACCGGCTCTTGTGTTATATAATCGTGCAATCTTTTTATTCTTGCAGTTTTAGAATTTATATGTTTACAGAGATAACCCTGGGTTATTTATACAACATATGACTGACCGTGGTTTCAGTGAAGGTATGTTTCCCACACCAGCCTGTGGCAACCTGCAGAGCCAGAGAGGAGAGCTGATGATGTCGCTGTTGCAGACCTCTCTCCCCAGGGTAGGTCAAGAATCCTACAAGGGTGGGGAAAGCAGAAGCCAGCACTTCCTTGTATTATTGCTTGTTCTAGCATGTGGCTGGCTAGTTTACCCACAATGTCACTGCAGATTTAGACAGACTGGTAAATATATGTTTCCATGGGAGGCTACGTCTCAATGATATGTTTGGTTTTCGTACCTACTTTGCTTTTGTCTGTAAGAATTTGGTGTCCACCTATGAATGGGTGCTTTGGGTAGGGATGTTGTGTTTCCATAGTGACACCAATGGACCAAAATCTGGCTATGTTCACAATCACAGTCTTGTTTTGCAGAGTCTTTTCTGCTGCACGTCAGACTCTTTCCCCGATACAACTGTACTAGCTGAGTTACCCACTGCATCCTGAGTCAAAAATGTATGGCAGTGGATAGGTAAAAAATAAAGACATATCATATAATGACAACACTGTTTTACCATTTAAGTGGTTACATTGAGTAGTTAAGTATTGTTAGTGCTGTCAGACAGGGAGACAAATATAACAGTTACTGGCCTTGTGGTGGAACACTTGGATGGCATTGATAGCAAAGCACGTGCCTGCCATAGTGATGTGCACATGGTAATAAATTATATGTCACCAAGCTTTATTATCTTCTAAATCGTGTGTGTTTCAGTGAGAAAGTATGTCAGCCTGTGTTTGCAGAGCCGCTGAGGCGGCCGTGCTTGTATGTACTACCTATGTGTGTGTGGAGCGGGGAAAATCAGTCAGGGTTCTAAAATATGCAACATTAGTATGTGCTGCATGCAACATCACTATTCTAACTTTCCCAAGCCTAGTCCAAAAATAAAATTTTCTAAATAGTATGTGGTCTTTTGGCGTGTAATGAACTCAACTACGTGAAAACCTGACTGAGCGTGAGAAATATCTGTGGGGCAAATTTGAAGCCTGCGGCCTGAAAAACAAAGCCGTGCATAAAGAACAAGCCGACAAACAGCGAATGAGTTTTGTGCGTATGGAGACGTCATACTGCAACCGATATGTTCTGAAGAAGAACGCAGGTGACCAGATCTCTCCGACAACTGGGAGTTGGAATTTCAAAAGCTGGAATTGTCTCGCTTGACCTGTGACGCGTGTGACCTGAACGAGCAAACGCGCTGAAACCACCTTCAGGCTTCATGCTTAAACTTAGTCGAGCGTGGAATGCTGCCGCATGTGAGACGTGGTCTAATCGACGGTAATGTTGTACTTCTCGGCAGAGACGAACATCAGTGAAAGAATAAAAATAACATTGACAGATAATCTGTGTGAAGTACATCAAGAACCTGCATTTTCACCTTCTCAATGAGGCCGCCTGCTGGAACTCTGCCCAGGGCTATCAGCTGCAGACACGCAGAAACGCTGGAGAACGTCTGCATCTTCGCTGCATCGCCACCCCGAAGGGACAGAGCAAATAAAGCTTCCTCTGGCTTTTTTTTCCTGAGGACTGAGCGTTAGTCCTGCCTGTCATCCATATGTGGACTGCTGGACTTTTTTATGGAGAAGAGCAGCAGGTCATGAATTTTAACATCAACCACCTGTATATGACTCTGTGTGCATACAAACAAGTGCTGAACCTTGTGTTTATAATCAGACCAATGGCAGCCCTATCGAGGGGTGAAAAAAACACACTGTAGTTCCTGTTGTGTTCAAATGCGCTAAATGTGGACGGCCCATGTACTATATTTTTTTAGAACTCTGCATAATTATAATCGATGGAGGAAAACTCAACACTTTTCAACCTGGATGTTGTGTCCGAGTGCAGACAGAGCAGAGGACACCTTCATGCAGGTAGGATGGAGTTAGCGAAGGACTGAGAAATATCGCAGAGCTTTTTTTATAAAACATAATCAATGTGTGTGTGTGTTTGACCAGTTTCATAACTTTTTATTCAACTGCTTTGAAACACAAAGTGTTTTTTCTTGCTACTTCACCTGCGGGGTAAACTATTTATACCCAAACTTCCCCGACCCATCCTTCACGCAGACCGACAACTCATCTCCAACTATGGCGCTGCATAACTTTACTTTGCTGGTGGGCTGGCTTTCAGACTCCAGATGTAGAGAGAAGAAAGGTGCTAACAAAGACATGCGCTACAGATAACATCAGTCTGATTCATACACTGTGCATTAACTGTTTTCCTCCCCCCACCTCCATCCTCCTAACTTGGATCTCAAGTTTCATCGACTTTCACACTGAAGGTTGGGCCTATTTGTATTAGGCAAGGCCTGTCACTCCAGAAGGTAGTTTACCTATTACTCTGTATTTTTTTAAGGTAAACTATGTTAAACGTTTGTTTTATATCTTGAATAAATATCACAACAAGACTCAGCTGTGCTAGTATGGCAACTTAGATATATCCATAGCAACACACTATCAACAAGACTGATAAAAGCAGTACTGTGCAAATGTACTCCTGGTTCCTTCATGGCAAGTTGTCTGTGTCTTAATGCAGTAAAGCTTCCCCACATCATCACACTACCACCACCATGTTTGAGTGTTGGTGTGAGGTTCTCACTCTGGAACGATGTATTTGTTTTACACCAGATATAATGGGACCTGTGTCATCCAGAGGTACCACTTTTGATTCGTCCTTCCGTATTCCGAAAGGCTTGAGGATCATCCAGGTGTTTTTTGCAAATGTGAGATGAGCTTTGATGTTGCTCTAGGATAGCAGTAGTTGTCGCCTTGCTGCTTTCCCACGAATCCAATTTTTCGCCCTGTATCTTTCTATTATGGAGTCATGATCACCGACTTTAGCTGAGGCTACAGAGGCCAGCAGTTCTTTGGATGTTTTTGAATTTTTCTGTGACTTCCTGGTTGTTGTTGCTGTATCCTGGAGCAATTTTCACATGCCAGTAACTCCAGGGAAGAGCCACAACTGTTCCAAGTCTTCTCCGTTTGGAGATAATGGCTCTCACCGTAGTTCAGTGGAGTCCTTAGAAATGGCTTTGTAACCCTTTCCAGACTGATATATTCCAAACAACTTTTTTCTCATCTCTTTGACCATGTCAGAGCATTCTTTGTGGCGACTACTTCACTCTCATGGTAACGTTCAGTATATAGTGAAGTTTACATTCAGCAGGTCTCTCGTGCAGTCAGGCCTGACTGTTTTCAATTTGCTGGACCCAGTTAACAGTTATATTTAGCTAGTTGGTTTACTGAGCAACTAAGTGGGCAGATACTTTTCACATGAGAATTATGAGTGCTGCATAACTTTGTTCCTAAACAAATGAAGTAATGATTTATACTGTGTTATGCGTTCATTCCGGTTCCCTTTGTGTCATATTACGTTTTGTCTAAAGATCTGAAAACATGTATGTGACAAATGTGCAATAATAGGGGAAATACCTTTTCGCAGCGCTCTATCTGTCTCTTTCCTTTTTTGCTAGAAGGTTTATGAGTGCAAATAGTGCAAAATAAAAACAAAATATCGCACTAATAAAACAGCTGCTAATCTGCGTGGAAAATGTATATGTTCACATATGTAGCTATACTGTAGTAGCAAACCGTCATATGTGCTTTTATTGTCATATTTGTTTGCATGGGCTAGTAGTTTGGTTATGCAAATTAAGCAAAGCAGGAAAACTAGTAACATCGTTCAACAATAGAAAAAGAACGTTATAGCTGCACATTTTTGCTTACAATATTTTAATTTTGTTTTTTTCTCTGATTTCACTTTGCTAATCGGTGTATTTGGTTTGTTCGATCTCTTATAGGTCAAGAACATTTCCCACCTTGTCTTAGACTCCCGAAACGCTGCTTTCAGGAGCTACGTGGTGAAGACTGTTATATGTGGACACACAGCCACCCAGTGAAGCTTATGGTTTGTGAAAGAATATTATGTCTGGAAGTGCCTGAGACTGTTTCCTCGGGTTAAGGCATGGTGGAATTCTCTGGGGTGGGCAGTTAGATGAAAGCTTTAAACAGAGAGGAAAAGGCAATTCTGTTTCAAATATGATAGTATTCAGTCCTCTGGAGAGATACTGTGACTGAAATTGGAACGTTTAGAAGCTCTCGGAGAGCTGAGGAAGGCATTTTAAGGCATTTGGATGTATCTTTTGTCCTAAAATGTACTGGCAGGGACTTAGCTGTTGTTCTCTTTTCAGGACTTAAATTTGCTTTCTTGCGCTGATTCGTTTCTTTATACCATTCAGGTTTGAAATCATTTCAAATGATCACACGTTTAAAATGGGTCATCTTTTTTGTCTCTCGCCTCCTTTCTCCTGGTTTCACTAAATGTGCTCAAATGGATCACGCTAAAACGGCAGCTATGTGCGGCCCAAGCATTTCTGTGCCAAGTGCACGCGCTTCAGACTTGTACCATCAAACCCAGAACACGCCTAGGCACGAGTCACCTACAAACTAGTGACATAATCCATTAAACAGCGCCAGTCTAAATCTGTGACACGGGCTAAGAACACATCAACATCCGAGTTGCTTTCTGTTGTTGTGTCGGATAATGAAAGAAAGAGGCTTTTGTGCGACTAAAGATGTAACCAGAGCCTCGCTCCCCCTGTAAACAGTTCCTGTGTCACACTCTCTCAGAGTACAAATGCACTGCACACTAGGGAGCTTTGTCTCTTCAAAGTGACACGGGCTTTTGTCCGGCTCCCTACTCCTTAAACCGCACTGAAAAATGACTCTTTTGTTCCACAGGGATGTCAGTCAAGAAGGACTGGTTAGAGAAGGACACAGGAGAGTTAGAGGTTGGTTAACTCTAGGAGGAGACACTTTAAGTTCAGACTTTTAAAACCTTTCTATATAAACCTTTATATATAGGATGCTGTGATGAGTTGCTTTTGTAAGTATGGTAACCGGTTCCATTGTAATGTGAAATAAAGAGAAATCAAGAAGTAATAGCAGTGCTGGGCGATGGAAAGGGGGTTACTTAGAGTTTAGGCCTGTGCAGCATTCTGGGTTTTTTTTTGTTCTGCTTTTGCTGTGTATCTTCTATTACAGCTGCCACTGAAAAAGCGAACACCACCGCTGCCGAGGAGGTATATGATGCTGAGTTTTTTCTGGGGGGAGGTGGTGGGGGGGGGTGTGGAGGCTGTTGGAGAGAGAATCTGCAATGTCAGGTGGGCGATTAGGCAGCTAATCTATCTCCAGGCGCTGGCACGTTCAGGCTCCCAGCTCTGTACCACATCATATCCATCATCCTGTATGTCAGGCAACATCATTCCCCTCTTTGTCACCAATTCTGACCAGAGGATGAAAAATGGCCGTCGCACCAGAGTATAAACGATTGCGGGGAAAAAGAGAATAGGGAAAATAAAAGTGGAGGGAAGTGGCAGGGGCTCGAGAAGGAGAAGAAGGTGAAATTGGAGGAAACTCTCACAAGATTAGGTCTGGGTTAGGAGATTATTGATCTGTGTGCAGAGGACTGCTGGTCTCTGTTAGCAGCGCGTGACAAATGACTGCAAACAGAACATCAAACTGCCTCTCTCACCTCCATTCCTAGGTGTTATATGGTGAGGGGTAGAACTCGGAGGATGGCGTTGCTGCCTCACCAGGTGTTACATTAGGGACAGACTCTATGGAAGAGGTAGGGAGTAGTGCTGATGCGCTTAGGAGACACAGCCCACGTCCTCTTGGAACATACGCAATGATTCTTTGAATGTTCGTGGGAATATCTGAGGCTGAACAAATGATTCTTCAATAACGTCGCTGTGTACAAGTTGGTTGAGCAAAGAGTGGGAAAAACCAGCCCTCGCAAAAAAACAAAAAAAAAAGCTCCGTTCCGCTGTTGGTGGTTTACCAAGCGATCGTATGATGACCCCCGCCGACTTTGACGTAACATACGTGTAAGGCACCTTGCAAAAAACATCTGTGTCTTGATTCACAGGGCCTGGCTTTGGCACATGAAGAAGTTTATCGTCAGCGTTCTTCACCGGGTGAACATCACAAAGCCGCGAGACTTCCCCGGTGTCTCGGTAGAGGAAACAAATCTTTTCCTCCCGCTTCAAACATTCTGGATTCGTTTTGCATTAAGCTAATATTCCTCTCACTCATCAGGTTGGTCTTGAAGCCCTGCTGAAGACCGGAACTTTACTCCAAATGTGGACGGCTGTCACCGGCGATGATCGGGGGGAGCTGTAAAGAGAAAGTCACCTCAAGTTGTTACTGGTACTGTAAGTTTTATCACTGCTGGACCATCAGTGCCCAGAAACTAGCAGCTTTTTATTAAAGGTGAAGGCAAGGGAGACAGAAGGGCTTCCAGAGCACATCAGGCAAGGTTCTTAAGGAGGTAAACAGCCCAGTGAGGAAGGCATAACATGTGCTGTTGGAATAGAGGGTCACGTGTTCTTAATCTATCCGTTACTGTCCCCACCTTCACCGTCCATTCTTTTATTCAATTGACAGTCGCGTCTCGGCATTGCGTCTCTGTAGAGGTTATTATCGATGAGCGCTGCAGCAGTTATCCACCACCTTTGCCACTTTCTTTCCCTCATATTTTTGGCCAGAAATCTGAACTGCATGATTGGCGCCACTTTGCATTCAAATAATAAATTAAATCAAACCATAAGGGTCCTGTCCTCTCACAATTTCCTTTTCAGTCTGGGAATATAAAACCAGATGTGGCCGGCATGCAAGGGAAGTTTGTTTTTTTTTTCCCCGTCCCCTTCTCCTCTGTGCTTTTGAAATAAATTTCCCTGTAGAAGGCGGCGTTTACACAGCAAACTGTCCGCGTTGCCTAGGGTGGCAGCCTGTTTTGCATTGAAAGGGAAAGAGCGTAGAGCCGCTGGTCATTCGGCTGAATTTGTCCTGCCTCTTTGTCTCTCGCATGTAAAACAGCAAAACACTGAGATGGTCGCAGAAATGGACTTTGATTCACCCTCTTGGCTTGGTCTTACCTTTCGAGGTGTTAGGGTGAGAGGAAGCTGGTCTTATACAGAAGAATAAACATACAGAAGGTGTTCTTATACAGAGAATAAATGATGCCAGACTCCAACTGGCGGAGCAGTACATGTTTCTGAAAGTCAGGAAAAAGTTAATTTCCTGTCTCAGTCTCCAAGTCCTTTGTATGACCTAGACAACTCTGCTAAAACCCCTGCAGAATATGAGACTTGGAAGAATGAAGGTTTCATCTCCAGTTCATTTAAGGTGTCGTGAAGACCTTCGGTGGCGACGCGATGGCACGGTGCTGTTTCATCACAGCTCCTGGGCTGTCGGTTCAGGCGCGGGTTTGACTGGCACAGTCCTTCTGGCACCAGCTCTTGTTTGTTGTAGTTTTCCTCCCAACAAAGGTGTTTCGTGTGAATTGGTGACGTCGGTGTGTACATAAGAGTGAATTTTTGCGTGCGAGCGACTGCACGTGCAGGGCTCACCTGGCTTCACGCTCATGTTTCCAGGATAAACTGCAGACCACCATGACCCTGCAGTGGACAAGAAGTTACCAGCAATGGATAGATGGATAAAGGTCATCACTGGAAACACGCAAACACAGATTTTATGTCTAGTTGGACATAAAGCGGCAATAAGCGGCAGGATATTCACGCAGTGTGTCTATGCGTCTTTTTTAAGATCGACTATTCTTATTTCCTCGGGCCAATTCAGCAGTGATTTCAGTAACATGAAACACTGACACTTACAAAAATAGATAATGGTCACACTGAATATAGGCTTCTGACTTACCAGTGGAGGTCTGTCTGCGCTTAGGAATGCTTACTCGGCCTTTTTGCTTCCTTACCTTACCTTACTTTCGGAACACTTTCCACGTACATAATCAGATTTACAGTGACGTACAGATTTATACAGCAGCGTATTTTTGCTATCAGTTCAGAAGAAAGTAGCTTTAATCAAAGGTACCAAAGCAGGAGTGAGATTTGAGACGTTCGTACCGCAAGGTGAGAACGCAAACCGCTGCACACCTGCTGCTTCTTCTCCCACTCTTGTTTGGCAAAAAATCTTGACATTTGCCTGTATGTATGTTGATTTTGCTTTGCTAAAATGTTCTAACATCTTAACAAATGTGGGGGGGACGTCCCCACAATAATAGCACGTCTTAAAAATACGTGTTCTGGGGATGTGAAAGCAAATAGTCTTTTTAAAATTTATCCAAAAAGCCGAACCAGAGAAGTTCCTCTCTGCCTTGTTTCAGAGGTTTTCAGATCCACGAGGGTGGAGCCAGGAATTATTTACAGCAGTGGAGCATCGGTCTCTGTGAAATCCCCCACAGAGGAGACAAATGGAAAATAAAAAAACAAACATGTATGTGCTTGTGCGTGCGAGTGTGAGGGTGACATCGCCATTCTACATGGCGTATTTCTGCAGCAGGTTTTACCAGGGAACCGGGCTGCGACGTGCAGGGATCCGGTCTTGTAACCAAAAAAAACACCCCCCGAGAGGTTGACTGCTTTAAGAGCATCTCACCAAAGGACATTCCTCCAATTAAATGTCCATTTTGTGGTTTCTTACGCACATTGGCAGCGCGAGCATTGTCTGTATTTACATGACAACATTGCAAACAGCTTCTCCCTGGCAAGGTGCCCTTAATTTAATTGGTGAAATCTCGAAGGAATACCCGTGTCGCTTAGATCTAGTGACCCTAGCTGCTGTTCCTCATCTGTGCCCACTGCCCCACGCCATCTTTTTAATGTCATCCTGAGAAACAAACAACAGACTCTGTTGTGGAAAAAAAAAAAAAAAAAGACACGTGGAGAAAAAGAGCAGCAAGGCACATTTCATTTCACTATTATCTCGGGCTTATATTAATCACCCCCCAAGGCTTAGGCAGCACGTGCAAATACACCAGGCGGAAATGAACTAATTTCTTTCACACGCGTTTATTTAACTGCCATTTTGGGAACTTTGACTGGGGAATTTCCGAGGATCCGTCTCTCGATTTAACGCCATCCACGATTCGTAAAAAGCAAATCACCTTTAAGTCCTTTTCACCCGGATGGGATATTTGCCTAAAAATGGCCACAAAGCGTTAGGGAGTCGTGCGCTCGCGCGCTCGCACGTGCACACGTTAATCCCACTCGCAAACAGCGAAACTCCTCGAGATGATAAAATTCCACCATGTTTATTCCCCCTCCAGGTGGAACTATACCCTTTACTTCCTCCGCTAGTGACTGGAGTTCTAACTTTGTCTGGAGATGAGCGGAATTATTTTTAACCTGCACCTTGAAAGGATGCGTGGAGAACGACCCCCCCTCCCCACCAATAAAAGCTGCTCTGTCAGTGTCTGTGCTGAAGTTATAAACTAAATACAAAACCCAAATATGTTTAGGAAGGATTCGAGTGGGAAATTAAGCAGCAATGTTGAGAAACCGAGATCACGACAGGTTAAAAGCGGCAAATCGCACAATATTTTCTCTTGTTAGGTACAAACACCGCTTTTTACCACGTCTTCAGCTTCTGAAAAACGCACTTATACTGCGTGAACCTCCAAAAAGGAGGCCCCCTCCGCCTGGTGGCCCCTAAGACACTAAAGAAAGGTTATAGGGTAACAAGGACGTTGATTTGTTACCGTAAGGTTTCCACTTAAAGTCCCAGGAGCCGTATTAGAATTAAACTGGGTAGGTGATAGAAAACGTTTCAGAAAAATGTGATTTTTTTAAAAATATGTATAAAGGTGTGAACGAAACCAAATGTGATACTTTGATATATCGTATGTATCAAAACTTATTTATGCTGCGCAAAAATATGAATGGAACGCCTTTGATTTTACTCTCATTTTGCAACAGTTTGATAAAAAATATATACATAAAATCAGGATTTTTGTAGCCACACAGAAAGCGTACGACCTTCAAAATTTACCAAGAAAAGAAGTTTACTTTTTTTGCTAAATTTTGTTTTGAATTTATTGATAATCCATCCACTGCGCAGGTGTGGAGTATAAACACGTTGACGGAGCAGGCGTTCCTCAGTATGGGGGCAATAAGAAGGATTTTTGTTGAGCAAAGCAGTTCCCCAGATGCCTCAAGTTTTGCGGGGCCGTGCCTTTGGTGTCCTCGCAGCAGGGGTGTCCACTGAAGCGGTTGCCAAAGTCACGTCACAGGGATCTGAACACACGTCCACGGGTCTTCCATGGCCTGCACCCTCACCGGATGCCTCGCCCACCGAGCATCTTTGGGATCCTCTGGATCGTCACATACAACAGCATTTTCCAGCCCCCCCCCCCCCCCCCCCCCCCCCCCCCCCCCCCCCCCCCCCCCCCCCCCCCCCCCCCC
>UFQX01000545.1:0-16584 GCA_900497675.1 Arapaima gigas | reverse complement strand
TCCCCCCCCCCCCCCCCCCCCCCCGATATCTGACAACTTTGCGCAGCTTTAGGCCACAGTTGACAACCTGATCAACTCGCGTCTCTGCTACAGGCAAATGGCGGCCGCCAGATGCTAACATGGGAAATCTGTTCCTCAAATCAGCGTCAGGTGTCAGATTCCCATTTATTGATTTATTTTGAGCAATATCTTTTAAATGGCTGAGCGTTTATATTTTCATTCAGTGTATTTTCATGAACTCTCAGTCCAGATAACTGCATATTTGGAGGCAGGTTACACGTCTGACGACGCACCGGTCCGCCACAGTTGACACAATTTGGTTTTTCGTAGATATTTTCATTACGGCGCATCGTCTTTTAGGGAGACGTCTATTAGTTCATTTTACGAGATATCAAAACGAAAGAAAAAAATCTGGCAGCAGCGCATTTTACCGGTAAGGTTGCGTTGTGTTTCAGNAACACAAGCACCAAATATGCTATATATTGGCAATGATGTCATAAAAGTAACATTTTCCTCCTTTGATCTCAAACATTTAAAAGCAAGGTGGCATACGGACACTGGTGTACTTAAGTTTACTTTGTCTTCATGTTTTGTTTTTTTTTTTTTTTTTTTTTTTTTTAATTTACTGCAGAATTGCCTTGTATTTCATCATAGGATAATCTAACCTTAGAGGTGGTTTACAGACAGTCTGGGCTTCTGAAATAGGTCACTTAAGTGGCCCTAACGTCGCAGTCCAGTAGACAGAGCGGCTCTCCGCCCGGAGACGGAGCTGAGCAGTAATTGGTAGTTATGGCTCCCGGGTTTCGTAAATGAGGAACAAAGTTGCTCACCTATTGTTACGTTTAAGGCAACTTCACTCCCGGCCGGGGTTCATTAACACGCCTGTGTTCTGCGTAATTACCAGAGAGGCCGTCCTCCGAAAAGCGCCGTCCCTTTCCGACTAACACCTTTCAGTGTGTCTCCTTTTCATCTCCCGCTCGCTTTACATTTTTTTGCATCACTACATTCTCTCGCTCTCTTTCTGTGTATGATACAAAGAGGGGTAATAATACTAGCTGTCTATAAAAAGTACCCAGCATTAGGCTAATCTGTCACCCATTTCATTTTTTTTTTTTCCCCCCTTCTTGTCTTCCCCCCCCCCCCCCCCCCCCCCCCCCCCCCCCCCCCCCTGCTGGCTGCCAGGCAGATGNGGTTTTTTTTTTTTTTTTTTCCCCCCCTTTTTTTTTCCCCCCCCCCCCCCCCCCCAAGCAAGAGAGCGAGAGAGGGACGGGGAGAAAGACGGAGACGAAGGGAGAGAGAGGGAAAAGCCGTAATGAAAAGGCCTAAATGACGAAGAGTTGACAGTGGGATTTGCTGGTAAATGACTCCGGAGTGGGTCGCCCGCGGAGCGGGGACGGGAGAAGCTCCCAGCAGAGCTGATTAATTCCAGTCGCACCGGCTGCCGGGGGCGTGCAGGGTTAGCGGCGGCGCGGAGAGGAGCCTATTACTGCTCTGCCACCGAAACCCATCTAATCAGCTCTACGGCGACCCGCTCCCGGCCCAACTTCACACGGACCACTCCTGTCCCTTACACGCAGGGCTTTAAATGTGAGGGAGGGCTTTATCGGGCTGCTCTTGGACTACAAAGGATTTTTTTCTTCTTCTTTCCGAGAGATTGTTTTGAGCGCTTATGGAAATTCTCTCTCTCTCTCTCTCTCTCTCTCTCCCGCTCTCGCTCTTCCTCTCCACCTCCACATCTTCACCCCGTACTGTTGCTGCGGCGAACGCGACGGATGTGACAGAAGTTCTTGCGTCTGAGCTAAATGCTAATTCTATTCGAACGTCTATGCCAGCGTTTCCATAACACGAACACCGCAAGCTCGCGACAGCGCCGTTTCGCCGTTGCCACATTTCCGAGAGACTTTATGTCCGAGGTGTCTGTTTATTTTTCGCGGGGAAAGTCTGGAAATGGGAGCGTGGCGAAAGAGTGTGACTTTTTATTACATCATTGCTTATCTGACACTTTTACTGAGTGCAAGTGACACGTTCGCGCACGTATGGAACTGGATGTGTCAGCGGAGCAGTTTGGGTTTAGGGACCTTTCTAAGCGGTGCAACCCCCACCCCATCCACACCACTTGTGACCACCTCCTCAGCCCTTAACTACTGCCATCCACCACTTGTGTGTGTTCCGAGTATGCTCTGTCATGCTTATGCGTGTGTGTATTTGTGTGTACACATGCTTATTGTGTAGATGTACATTTTGTGTTTATTTATCTATTTATTCACTAGTCATCTATTTGTCTACACTTACGTATCTTTACTACTGCACTCGTTGCCTCATTTTATCCATATTGTATTTTCCTTATTATCACTCTTTAAATTTTTCTCGTTCTCTTGACTTCTTCCCACTATGCTGCGCACTGTGGACCCACGGATCTTCAGACGGTGACCAAGATGTGGCTTAATACTAACTCCGCAAGGAACGGTTCAACCCCTAACAGACATTTAGGTGGGGCAAAGAGGGTCAGTGGGAAAACTGGAACAAAACTAAATCTGATGGTTCGAATTAATGAATAAATACGGAGAACAGCTCCAACTCTTAGCGCCGTCAAGCGCAGCTCATCGTTTAAAGTGGTTCTGAATCCATGTTTGGGCTGAGCTGTACGAAACAGATGTGCTTAAGTTCACATGTGTCTCTCAGCCCTGCATGTGCTGTACAGAGCAGAAGGTTCAGAAGCGGGGCATCTCTTGTAAAGATTACTGCTTTGCAGTATCAGTTCATCCATCCATCCATCCATCCATCCATCCACCCACCCACCCATCCATCCATCCATCCATCATCCTTAAACGTTTGTCCTGGTTTAGGATGCGGTGGCCTGCAGTCTATCCTGGACTGACTGGGTGCCAGGCTAGAAATGAATGAACGAATAAAGAAATAAATAAATAAGTGTACTTTGCATATTTTCACCAATGCGTTATATAATTCTAATAAACACATATAATTTAATATTATGCACCTTTTTATTTTATATGCTGCATTTTACCTTACAGGCATTACAAAGACATATATACATATGTATTCGAAAACCATTAAGATAACAATATGCGTAGCAGATGTATATATATGAAATTCCAGACATCTTTTTCTGATTTATCGATATAGATGTGTACACAGGCTGATAATGAATGTATTTCCCAATCCCAGTAAAAAAGCAAATGATCCTAACAAAGTCGGACTAGTTCTGCTGCTTAAAGAGCTCAGTTGCTTAACACACCGGCGTAGCAAAGCATTACGCCCAGACTCAATAATAATAAAGATTTTCACACGGTTAGAACAACTGGGGAAATATCGGTTAAGGGTTGCCCGTGTTGTCATGCAAATTGAATGACAGCGATCTCACAACGCGCATTCTGGGGATTATGCCTTATATCTAGCATTTTCATCTGCTCATGTGTGAAATGGATTCATCTGCAAATTCGTTTATCCGGGAGCCCCAACAGCAGCCGCTCGGCGTGCGCTTTGCGTGTATCTGCAAGAAAGGAGAGTTTGCGTCCACGTGTACGTACTTGTACGTCGAGGAATAAAGTTGGCAGACAAACGATAATATTTCGGATATTTCGGATTCGCACCATTGTTTTGCACGGTCATTAATTCCCCTAAAGGTGAGGCTACATTATGGCATACTTAACTAAGCGGAACATACTTATGCGTAATGAGTTTTTAAATATTAAAACTGGTGCACATTGTCACTATTGTGAGCTCTTAATTTGCCAAGCAATTAAGTCAGGACCCTCATTTATCAGCGCGTGTTCATTTGCTCAAAACCTAGTCATTTTTATTAATTGACGCCATAGAAATACTGAGGTGAAATTAATGTGCGCTCACCGGAGGGCCGTGCCGCTAGTAGTTGGACGGCGCTATCGCTGTGCGAGACGTGAGATAAATAGGAAGTGTAGCGTGCAGATTACACCTGAGATAGCTGGAAACATTAACTGGCACGTTGGGGATTGTCTGTAGCAGAAAATGATAAAAAAGGGGGGAAACGCTGCGCGGCTTTTTTTTTTTTCTGTGTTACCATCTGTTTCAGGTGGAAGGTGATCCAACGTCAGTGGCAGGGAAAACAATTATGTGGCTAACCTTTGTACGTCTGCCTAGAAAAGAGCCATTGGCAAGAGCAGGGTTTCATTAAAGAAGGAGTCGATTAGATATGGGTTTTGTCCGGAACGGCAGGAGAGCGGCTCTAAAGTTTGTGGTTTTTTCGGAGGGATGCGTGCATGTGTGCTCGGGCGTGCGTACCTCTAGGTAAATAAAGCTGCCCGTTGTGTTTTGTTTCAGCAGGAAGGCAGACGACGGTGGGGTGGCGGTGAGGAGGGCTGGTGGCTGTGGACTGCCCTTACGCTGCTCCACTGTGTAGCTTAGTTGTAGGGAGTTTAGCGGCGTCGTGAGAAGTGTCTGCGTTCAGCCTGAGTGACGTCACGACACCTCACGTTTTCACAGGACGCCCTAAAGAGTGGCCCTGGGCTTCTTTTATGGTACAAGACACGTTTGCCAGTGTTGTTCAGCACTAAAATGTCACCAATGATTTCCGTCTGATCGTGGCGAAACGCGTCCGAAACGCAGCGTGGTGCAGCGCGTGTATCCGTGACACATAAACGGGTCCGATTTTTAGTCCGGATTAAGCTGGCCGGTCATCTTATTACCGCCGCTGCATTTTTCTCCATTACATGCACAGTATTACTCATGTCATCAGGTGCCCCGTAATGTTCAAAGAAGGTTAAATTCATTAACCAAATTTTTAGGTCAAAATAAATGACTTTCGGGCCGAATGCGACACATCGGCTCAAAAAAACTCAGCCGGCTTCGGAACGTATCTTTAAGCAAGAAAGAATCGAACGAAAACGAGTCGAAAGCAGTGGCTCCGCCGCTCTTGACCTCCGACCCCTGGCAATATTACTAACTTTGATGGGGCTTCACCAAGTTGTTTTCAGTGCCCTGTGAATGTGCTAATATGCTCCCATTCCTCATTCCGACAGTCAACAGAGGCAGGCAAAACACAGGGGCAAAATATTCTGTCTCCCACGAGCAGCCGGTAATAAATTGCCCTTTCATCTGCGCCAAAGACAAATTTTTCTTTCTCTCTCTCCTACATTATTCCTACCCGCTCCCCGCCCCCTCCTCTTCCTCCCAGCCTGTTAAGAGGAACGAGCCGGTGGTGGCAGTGCAGCGCGTGCTCCACGCTCGGGCGGGAGGTGGGGGAAGGGGTAGGGACTGGCGTGGGAGGGAGGGGTGGGGGGCAGGTGGATATCCTGAAGCTGGGGAGTCAGTGTTATCACAGAGCCCCGTAATTAAAGCCCCTTCTCTACTTAATGAGAGAGGGGCCGGCGCGATACCCCCACCCCACGCCAGACACACAGGCTCGGTGGGACGTGCTGCTGCGTCACGAGGACACCCCACCCCAGCCCACCCCCGCCACGCCGCAACACTGCATCCGCCTTATAATTGCACAATTAGTGCCAGAGCACCGCTTTCATATATCAAAAATAGGTGGCCTGTGTGGTACCGAAGAACAAAAGTTCCAGCCTAGCAGGCTCCGCTCGGAGAGAGGTGTTGTCAGGGCAGCGTTTCGCGAAAAATTGCGACGAGGCAATTTGTCACAATCTGCTTTTTCGCTCCCGCACACCTCTCCCTACCCGCCCGACTCCTCTGTCTTTCAGCCTGACCTTGCGTCGGGCTGGTACGGCAGCACGACTGCCTGATACGTACCTGCTTGCATAATTACCGCCGTGCGCATACATTACAGACGCGAGGAAGCCGGGGGAGCGAAAACACAGGCCCGCATTTGGTTGAATGATTACCAACTGTTTCCGCTCTTTCGCTTGCGTTCCCTCTCTCATCAGGCCCGGTCCACGGATTAACATGCTCGGGCTAAACGGCACTCATTTGTAAGACGGGAAAGCTGTAAAACGGCGGTAATTCCTCCTGTCCGCTTTCCCTTTCGGCCGTCGCGCGCAGCGCGTTGACTCCTCCTCTCCCGGTGCGCACCGAGGCGTTCCTCTCCCGCCGTCTGACCTCATCTCCCCGCACCTCGGCCCACCGAACGCTCGCCCTCCTCTCTGCTCAGCTGTTCCCCTGCCTGCATCTCTCTTTCGCCGGCCAAACGTCTTCCTCTCATCACCCTAGGCAACCGCCTGCAGGCTCCCGCCGCCCTCCTGTACCAGAAAGGCACAAAGCCTCTCACCTCGCATGCTTGTCAGCCCGCCACACTTCATCTTCCGCTTCCACCTTCACGGTCTTATCCGAAACCTCAAAACCGGCATAAATTAAGCACCCGGTGCCTCCCGGTACGTGCCCTCTTGGCTCCGTTTCTTTCCCCAACCTGTGGTCTCGGGGCGAGAGACGGCGTCGCCCGGAATTCCCAACTGTCCCCCTCACTGTCACCTACGAACCGTCAGTAGCTGATTATAATCAGCGGCGTGACGACCAACAGTCACTTAAGCCACTTCTCGTGCCGCAAAGAAATAAATAAACACTCGCTTTGTTTACTCCTTCTTGACAGCCACTCGATCAAACAGGATCATTTGAATTCAGCAAGCCTGCACAGGTTATGGTCTCCACCAGAGGGGGGGATATGTAACAGCGATAATAGTAGTAACAGTAATTGTAATAATTATCAGCTTTAATAAGGCAGCGTTCCCATCTTGACAGACTTTTCCAATTGCACCTTTCTTTTGGTCTCATAGCTCAGTTTTTGATAATGAACACCCTGTCGTACAGCTGAAAAAAATCATTTCAATGAATATGTCTCTCCCAGTCTGGCACCAAACAAACCCAAAGTCTTGGGCACCGGAAACTAAATTTTGAGTCTAGTACGTACGCTGAGCTGGCTTTCCCTGTCGAGTACACACGCACGCACGCACACACACACACACACACACACACACGCCACTGCGGACCCACGTCCAGTTATATAAACGTACATGACATGTAAATGCATGCGGACATTCGGCTCGGCTCGGCGAGCGAATTACTTATGACAGTAATACTTTGTGTAGGTTTGTATTATCAATACCAGAGGCGGCGGGGGATTCAGAGGGCCGGAATGTCTAAAATAGGGCGAGATCACGATCGCCAAGGTATCAGATGACAAGCTGCGTTTGAATGGCCATGTAGGTGTGTGTCTCTACCTGTGTGTGTGTGTGTGGAGGGCAGAGGGGGGTCATTGCGCAGGGCGCTCCCGAGTCGTGCGTAGTCTGTTCTGTGGCTCGGGTGGGTTTCCTTGGGTGGGAGAGAGACTGGAATGATGGCTGATTACCCAGAGGGCCTTATCTGTTTCACAAAGTGCAGTGACTCACCGACAGGGCTCACTTGACGCTCGAGCCAAAGCTCATTACGCCAAGAGTGTGGGCAAGTAAACAAATAGCAGGGAGAAATCAGAGATTCTTGATAAAATCGGACCTTTTGCTCGTACCTTTTTCCTTTTTTTTAATTCCCACCGACACGTTGCCTTTTAGGAGGCAGAAATAACCTAAGGATGCAGTTGTGTGTTAAATAAATAAGTAAGATCGTTCGTCCTCAAAAATGAAGATGCAAAAAACGCTGTAGCTGTTAAGACACGGCAAGGGGGTTTTTTAATTCTTTTTGTGCAAAAATAGCTATTATGAACAAGGACATGTGAAAAGTGTTGCTGTCAGGCGCGCCTTGTGTGAAAAAGAGACTTACGAAAAGATATGGACGGAACGTAATTTGTCGGGAAAGCATCCTCTGGTTTCGGCGCGTTTGAATTAACGCTTAGTGCGATCGGAACGGCTTTCTGGCTCTGGGAACGAGAAGTTTCAGCGAGGTTCTTCTTAAGCCTGGACACAGAGCGTCTTCTCTCATTTTCACACCTTTTTGTCTTTGCAAAGAGCTCATAGGCAATCAGATAGACAAAGAAATAGAACAGTTTCGATCGCGCTCTTCTCTGAAGTCGTAACGCTTGTTAACCATTGTTTATTTTAAAATATTTTCATGAGCCTTGCAGAAACTAGCTTTTAAATGTATGGCTTTTCTTTCCGGTGATAACGGAGCAGCTTCACCCGAGCAGCAAATTCTCCAGGAGGTAACAGGTAGCAGCTACGTCCAGGGGAACCTGGTCTGTCCCTGGCTTGCTCTTTTTCTCCTGCCTCTCTTGTTCGCGTTCATGCCCTGCGCAGATAGAATAAATTTAATCTGCACAATTTAATGAATTATAAAGTAAGAAACTTAAACAAACAGGAACGAAAACAAACCGAAAAAATGTGGCACGAACGGAGGACGCTAAACAAGGCACAACTGAGCGAGAAGGGAAGAGAGAACGTAAAACTGACCGAGTTTTGACACGGCATTCTTTCATCGGCATACAGAAAAGTGCCGATATAATGATATCCAGGTTCAAGGTATGTTATTTATAAATCGGTTTGAAAATACATTTATCAAATGACACCTTTACAAACGCAAGAATGCAACTGATTCATTGCATTAGGTTGATCTCCGTCACGCACATTCAAGTCAGAACAATTCACTTTATTTTTCCAAGGTTCCCTTTCCAACAGGTGTCCTCCGAGTGCTTAGAACTGTACTTACAAAACTGATCACCATCGACGAAACATACAACCAACAAACCTACTAACCAACCACAAATAACAGCCTTGTGCTATCAGTAGAGAAACTGTTTGCTTTTTATTATTTAAACCAAATTTTTTGTTGATCAGGTTATTTATTTCCAGTACCCGTCTATTAAAAAAATCTAAAAAGCAAATTGCAGCGTTGATAAATCTTATAATCGATTCTTATATGACAACTAAGCAGCTAAGTGCAGTAGAGGCTTTTATATTTGCTCTTTTACATATTTATATTGTATTGTACATGACAAACCTTTATATACTTACTTCTTGACTTGTATGCTGCTTTTTAAAATGTGAAATGTACATTTAACACAGGTGTTGTTTTCATTCTGTGTGACCTGGACAGTACAAAGAGTTTAAGGAAGTTTGGATAGTTACTCTCCGCACCACAGGCCAAGCCTGGTGTTTTCAGATGACCGGTCAGGCGACACCATTTAAATGTCCTCCCCTTCGCAGCGTGAGAAGAGAAATGGACGCTGCTCAAAGCTGTGATTGAAATTCCGCGCACTTCTCCCTCCTGCCTACTTGTGTCCGTCCACATTCAGACAACCTCATGGCACAAAATATTAATTTCAAGTGTTTTGGAGTCAACAGCCAGGGGAATCGTGCAACCCTGTTCATCCCAGTCTGACAGCACCATTAACTACTGGCTCTTTTCTGACATTAGACATAGATGATTTACACTAAACTTTGAGGAGGTCAGTGCCCACAGGTAAACATAAAAAAATCACTTTCTGGTTTGTAAGAAGCCCTTTGGACTCACGCAATATTTATTCTGCATACAGAACTGTGCAAAAGTGTTAGGCATGCAACTTGAATGTGTGTTGAGAAGTACAGGTAGATTCTTATCTACCATCAGGGAGGTTTCTCATTGGTCCCAAATTCATTCTGCAGCCTGAGAATGACCTCAAACACCCAATCTCTGTCATACACAACTATCTTCAGCAAAAAGAAGGAATCCTGCAACAGATGGTCTGGTCCCCACAGAGCCCTGATCTCAACATGATCGAGTCAGTCTGGGAGGACATGCAGAGACAGTCAAAGTCTGCAGAAGAACTGTGGCCAGTTTCTCAAAATGTTTGGAAGAACCTATCAACCTCTACCTTAAACTTCATGCGAGTTTGCATAAGAGAACTGATGCTGTTTTAAAGGCAAAGGGTGGTCCCACCAAATATTGATCTGATTGAGGTTTTTTTTTTGTCTACTGCACTTTTTAGAAGGTTTATCGATTAATAAGTATTCATGGCATTATTTTTGGAACCATCCTCACTTTATAGCATTTTTCCCACAGGTGTCTAAGACTTTTGCACAATACTGTAAATGATTAAAAGTCAAAACCTATAATTACAGGTTATTGTTATCATTATTATTATTATTATTATTATTATTATTATTATTTGTAGTAGTGGTTGCAGTAGTAGTATTATTAGTATTATTATCATTATTATTATTGCACTGTTTGAAACAACTCTGCGGTTTTTAATTCATTTCTACAAACTGAGTGAAAAAACAGTAAAAATTCCAAGTGCAGTAACTGTTTTTTTTTAAACACTTTGCAAGCTCAGGGAAGTATGTAGCTGAAAATGTGAAACACCTGATTTTTTAAACGTCATTTTCAAGGCTGAAAGTGCAGCACAACTGCCGCTTTCTCCTCCATTAAAGCCTTCAATGTGGTAAATGCAGGTTTTCCTTACCAAAGAGGTGAGGGATGCCAACGGTATCCGAAAGGGGGCTGCGATTGTGTTTTTCCGGCACATTCACCTCTCCCGACGGGCCGCTGTGCCACGGCGATGGACGACGCTGCACCGGGGGGGGGGGGGGGGGNGGGGGGGGGGGGGGGGGGGGGGGGGGGGGGGGGGGGGGGGGGGGGGGGGGGGGGGGGGGGGGGGGGGGGGTCAGGATCTCCGTCTGGGGAGACGTGTCGGAAAGGGAGTGTCAGGCAGGGCGAGGGAGAGAGCGGAGCGTTTAACACAGTATAACAATGTTTCATGCCGGCACTTCCTGGAAAGCTGTTTAACCAGAAGATTTAATGTGTCAGAGCGAACCGCACTTTGCGGAAGATTCTCACATTTTAATTAAAGATTAAGAAGCTCGTACATTACACTGCAATTTGTCATACATGGCTTGTTAAAGAGGAGGCCTACCGGGAGTCCCCCTTAATGTTTTATAGACGCTCTGAGTCCAATGTGCCGGCACCATGTGGTAGGATTATTCACACCAGCTGGGCTCAAGTTCTCATGTACAGAACTATGCCCTAATACAAAGTTGCAATGTGCAGTGTTCTAGTTTCTTATTGGTTGTTAACATGTTTTAATATTTTATTATTGATACTGATAATAATAACAGTAGTCGTAGTAGTAGAAGTAGAAGTATCCAATGCAGCTTACAGGGAAAACTTTATGCTCAGCAAAAAAGTGTTTACAGGTCACAGGGTAACAATGAACCAAGTTGAAAAAAGTCTAAGATTAGATATTAACTTGGCTCTAATGCAAATCATCTTAGCACAGAAATACAGAGAAGTGAACAGAAAGGTTATATTTCACTGCGTTCATGCGTGTGTAAGACAAAGTGATATAAGGCAAACCAAACAAACAGGGAAAGCAGAGGAAATAGATTAAATATTTCCACCTGGCGATTGAGGAAAGGAAAAAAAAAACTCCCAGGGTACATATGCTGCCATGAAGTGCAGCATAATAGGTGGTATTTTGTGTTTGCTGCAGTTGAGATGCATTTCTGCTGCTCACCTGCGTATTTGAAGGCAAACACGGTGGCGTGATGGTATCTGGGCTGCACAAAAGGACGTGCATCAGTCTGTGTGAATATTGGATGTTCTCCCCATATTTGTGTGGCTTTCCTCTGGGTGCTCTGGTTTTCTCCCACAGTCCAAAGACATGTGATTAATGATGAGATATAACGTTGACTTCTTTGTAAAAGAAGTAAAGGTGTTAACATTTCAGGACTCGAGCGTGAAAAGGGGACAAATTGGACTGCGAAAATGCTTCATTTGTTCCATTTCTCCAAGATGGCCATGCATAGACTAAAATGTAGTTTAGAGACACATTTGTTTCCCAGAGACCTTCTTGGGTTGGCAGCCATCTGAGACCTGCTCCTCATCACTGCTGCCTCTCCTCATCCAGCCGTGCCTCACCTCTGTCACAACCAAGGAGACAGTCATGCTCCGCTCACAAGAGCGGTGGAGTCTGAGCCTTGCTGTGGAAACCTCCACACTGGATCTTCTGATCATTCTCCAACTCAAACAGACCTCATGTCCCACTGGGGACTTCCTGTATATTCTTGCCATATTGTCTTGCCTCCATGTTTTAACCACAACAATGTTGAGGAGGAGTTAAATGGCAGCATTTCAGTTGTGTTTTGAACCAAAGACCTGCACCTCTTTGCTGCTGACCTCCAGTGCAAAGCCTTAGGTGGCACTTTATATTCTGTGCAGTATTGTTTTTCGAGGATGTGAACGTACCCTAGAGCAACATCCCCTCGCGTGGCAACACCTCTATTCTCCCATCGTGCCCTTCTTGACCTCCGAACCCCTCAGCTGTTTGTCAGACCTGCTTTAGATCTTATCAGGGATGGGAGGCTGTTTATTCCTCAACGGCCTGATTTATTCCTGAGCCCTTTGCCAGCCCTGCCAGGCTAATGATGGTGTGTAGAAGGCAGGTGTGCTGTATTTGCTCTTTTTTTGGGTGCAGCATCTTGAAGGGATGCCACTAGTGCGGTCACCTCCTTGGTGGAGAGAACTCTTCTGGTTTACACACTTGAGTGTCACTTGTCAGGTAAAACGCAACCCCACGATGCATCATTACCTCACCTGCACAAAACACTGGTTAAACGTGCAGAAAATTTTTTTTGTTGTTGGGAACATCATACTGGAGATTTGTGGGTGGAAGTTTGGGTTGATTTTTTCACACAGTGATTTGGGTTTCCTTCACTCATCACTCCTGTGGACACAAATGTCCCAGATATCAGAGGTAGATGCAAAATTGTGTTTTAAAGACAAACATTACCTATGTTCTGGTTTGTCTCAGACAAGAGTAACTGGTGGGGAAACTCCCATTTCAGCATTTCTGGCCAATGCAGGCCTGAGGTAACCGAGCCTCTTCTGCTCTTGACCTTCATCTCAACTCCACTGCTAATAAAAAAGAAAAAAAAAACAACTTGCTGTAAACTGTTGTCCTTGTTAACTGATGAAAAATCTGGTGAAGACTAAATCCCCGCTGTAGAAAAATGTATTCTAGAATAATACAAAAAAAAAAAAAAAACAATCACCCACAGCAATTTTCGAAACGCACCTTCACAGAAGAATGGGAGATTTTGCTGTACTAACGGTGCATTTGGGAAATAACATAGCATTATTCACCAATTGTAAAAGAAAGCAAGGCTGTAACTGTTTTCCAGCAAAGTAAGGGCTCACGCCTCGGGGCAACACAGAAAGCCCTCGGCATTAACTCTTGAAAGACGTTCTCCTGCATTGCTCCGCTCACGTCTCTGCTGGCTGGGAGGAGACTTCAAAAATCTCAGTAGATCTGCACCCTGGAAGTAGGACTCATGCCGACTTCAATTACATCCTTTCAGAGGCATCTTTCATCTGACCCTCCCAGAAAGAATAAAAAGGAAGTTGAAATTACCACTGTTTCAATACGCCACAGACATTTCACCTTTCCAAAATGACTACCCTGGAAATGAAATTTCCTGGAAATGAGAATCTTCCAGTCATGCTGGCCCACCGCACAGTTTCGCCTCCTGTTGTGGTCAAGACCTCTATTGCACTCACAGATGTTGTGTGTGCACACAATCCCAAACTGCCTACCTTGACTGAGAGCCAATCTGCATATCACAGAGCTGCGTCTCGTGTAGTTTGTGCTTAACCGAAAGCGAGAAACAATGGAGATTGATTTCCTCCACCTAGTTGAACAGACAGTCTATTCATCCTTTACCAGCAAACCTACAGCCATGGCTCGTCTTTCACTCTTCCAAGGTAAACACACAAGGATGTGATGCAGAATTGAACATCATTAGTGGTTATCTTCTATTTTCTTTTGTTATAAAAGGTTTGCAGTTTTATCGATGAGATGAAAATTATGTGTGATGACCTAACTGTCTGGACTTTTGAGTGGCGAGGTGGTGCAATGGGAAGCACCCAGTCCTCTGATCTTTTGGGTTGTGGGTTCACGTGGGTTTGAAAGCTTGTCTGGTGTTTGCATAGCTGTGGGAAACTGGAAGGATTTCCTCCAATCGTCCAAAGCTATGGGTTTCGGGTGAATTAGTGACTCTGAACTCTCCTTGCAATGTGGTGGACCAGCACTGAGTCCAGTGTGTTTCCTCCCTCACGAGAGGGGGACTCTCGCCGGACTTTGCAGCCCAGAACTGCACAAGGGCTTACCGATAATGCATGGGTGGAATTTCAACTTGAGGAACCCTTTCGGAAGCATAAGACAAAAGCAGGTAAGATTGGCAGTGCACTGAAACCGAACTGCTAATGAAGACACCCGATAGAAATTTCTAGGTGTTTGTGTGCATATCTGATGTTGTTCTATTTCTGCTCTTCTTCACACGTTTAGGATCCCAGTAGTTTTGCTCAGAGTTCAGAAGGCACGCACAAGTAGTTAAATCTATGAGTATGACTCAAGTTGAGAAAGACTTCTATTCTTCATCCAAAAACCCACCCCCACCTCCCAGCCCACAGGAAGCATACTGCCCTTACTGTGTAGAAGACAGCGTGTCCACTGAGATGCAAAGTTTGTCCTCTGCCTGCATTTCCCAGTACAGCTGTGGTGGTAAAAGCAATATTTTTACTTTTCATCTGGTCATCAGGAAACCGCGGTCTGGACCGTGATCACAGTGAGCGCCTTTGAGAGCGGTGTTCACACCGTGGTCCACTGGATTGTTCCTGGGCCAGACCAGAGTCAGATTTGAGGTCCATTCAGGCTTTGCGCCTTGAAATTACCTAATAACAGATGTCGAAATATTTCAGACATTCAGGGTTTGCCCAGTTACCTGATGTCTGTTCCCGGGGTGCCTCGTGATCAGTCCCAATGTCGTACGAGGGCAGCTGGAAAGAAGCAGGAGAACCAAACTCGGACGCTTCTCAGACGCCCGTGGAAAGGCTCTCGGAAAACATTCCCTTTCTCGATCGCCTCCCTTTACGATTATTCACCGAGCTTCTTTCTCCAAAGTGACGTACAATGAGTAACACGCAACAGTTCACTGACACCTTTATCTCACAGTGCTAGATAGGTGGCATCTCCTGCATCGCCCTGTTGTCTAATTGCAGGACTTCAAGATGTTGTTTTTTTTTTTTGAACCTACAATATTTGTGAATTGAAAGTCCTGACAACTGCAGATGTGTTTGGTTGTATAATAAGCATTGCGTTTGTGTGTTTTTGATGTCGGCCGCCTGCGAGCGAGGGAGGGAGAGCGCGAACGTGTGACACGTGGGAGGCCCGTCTTATCGGCGCCGGGCAAAGAGAACCCCGCTCCTCATGAAATAAACAATTAGCATTCGCCATGCTCCGCACCGAAACCCCTCGCATGTTGAGCTGCATCGGAACCCTGCAGGTTCAAGAGCCAAGCCGTCCTTTGGAGTAATACACCAGGTCTGGGGTTACGGTAGCAGGAGGCAGCACGTGGATGGAGGCGATAAATCACAGCGTGTCTGCCAAAATGCAAAAAACCTCGAAAACGTATCTTTACTCGGTGCCTTTGCTGAGCAGTGAAACCTATTATTATTATTAATTATTATTTACTTACATTTAAACCCATTTACACAGCTCTGGATTGCACCCCAACAGGTCAGGACCCAGACTCCATAATGGGAGCTGTACTCCAGTCTATATTGACTGCACAGCGAGGCGGAGGAAAGGATTCCGTGATATTTAAAACATAGCTTTATCTTCTCCTGTGGCTGCATTCCTTTTCCAGATGTTTAATTGCCCAGCTGAAGAAACACGCTAAACAGCATGTGGTAAGACGTGGGACTCCTTTCTAACGTAGATCTGTGTGCTTCTCTGTATACCGGTTTCCTGCGGCCTCGCCCCGAGTGTTTTGGGTAAATATGGCTGGCCGCTCTAGCCGTGCCACACCACTGCTGTGCTACACCCCTGCTCCCTGGCATGGGGGCCCCTGATTACTCATATTAGGTCTGGGCCCGGGTCCAAAGCTCGCAGGGCTGCCTTTCAGGGCTCAGCCGTTCCACTGCACGGTCCTGTGCCGCTCATCGACGGTGCCAAAAAGCAGACAGAACCCTGCCGCTCTGCTTGTTTCCATGGACGCGGGGGGAGGTCAGAGAGGCACATGCCAACTAGTTAGCGATTAATGAGTTGTCTCTCTCGCGCCTGTGGTGGCAGCATCTTGTTCTCTGCTGCAGTGCCGCTCATCTCCCCGCTGCGACGCAACAATCTGTATTCCGCACCATAATCCGGCAGAGAAGAGGAAACTGTGTCTCTCGTCGTATTTTTAAAATGCGCAAGAACTAAATTAGACGTTGAGGTGTCCTCAAAAGGTAAGATGACAAAGGGCTTGGCCCCTTTTTGATGGTCCAACTGCAAAACGTAGCACGACGCCACACTGTTGGCTCTCGATCACGTGCGGGTCTTTCTGAGGGTATCGTGGACTACGTCTTACTTTAATATCTTGCATGGATTTGTGTTAAGGCACCTCTCCCTTCCACCTACAGTAAACAGCATAAGAGGAAACTCACCAATGGCTTTAAGATTTTTTTAAACATACCAACCAAACTCTGCATTGACATGGGTCTTTCTATTTCCCAGCATTGCTTCATACCACAGAGAGAGCTTCTTACTCACATTATAACCAGTGTGTGTGTGTGTGTGTGTGTGTGTGTGTGTAAAAAAACTTTGAACAAAACCTTATACCTTATATAACCTTATACAGTACTGTGCAAAAGTCTTAGGCACCTGTGGGAAAAATGCTATAAAGCAAGGATGGT
>UFQX01000544.1:0-338547 GCA_900497675.1 Arapaima gigas | reverse complement strand
TGTATTCTGCTGTATTAAAGTGTACCTGAATGTCTTCAAAATAAGCTTTAATCAGCTGTACAAACTTTCCTGGCACCTGAAAATACTCAAATGCCTTCCTTCCACAGTAGGGCACGTGGCACATTACCAAAGGCATTAGCTAAATCTAAAAACACAACGTGGAGATTCTTCCTCTCCATCCTCGCTGCCTGAATCTNAGGGCACGTGGCACATTACCAAAGGCATTAGCTAAATCTAAAAACACAACGTGGAGATTCTTCCTCTCCATCCTCGCTGCCTGAATCTGATGCCAAATCATAGTGCTATGCTCTACACAGCCTGCAAAACCTGAAACTCCTGCCTTCTGCACCGATGTATTAATAAGCCTATTTTCCTTTAAATATGCTGCTAACCTCTGCACGACCACACTGAAGAAAATCTTGCCCTCCACATTGAGCAAACTTATACCACGGAACTGCTTGAAACCCACAACGTTCTTCTCCTTCGGGATCAACACCCCCCCTGCTCTCTGCCACTCTTTCGGAATAACCCATTTCTTCCACACTATCACTATTAACTTCCATAAGAACTTCAAAACGCCCGGTGAGTTTTTATATAAACAATACGACACCCCATTGGGCCCCGGCGCCGTCCCTGCTCTCTCCCGCTGCAAGGTATCCTGTACTTCACTTCACCTAGGCAGACTAATATCCATCTGCCACTCTATATCTCCCACTGGTGGCATATCTGCTGACAATTCTAACCCTTCTACCCTTTCTGCACTTGAATACACACTACGAAGATGTTCCTCCAACTCCCTCCTTCCAATCTTTAACCTACGCGATTTTTCCTCATTCAAGTTTATCTGTCTCTGTCTGCCGTCTCAACTTTGTTACAATCTGCCGTTTTTCTTTCACCGTTCACCGCGCCAAATCTTTCCAATCCATACTCATAAATAATTGTACCTATCCTATTTATTCTGCATTCTGCTGTTCCTTTTAACCCCTCCAGTATACCTAGCAAATCCTCATTTACACTCCTCCATGCTACTTCATCGACCACCTCTGGCCACTTAACCTTCGCTCTCTGCCCCCCTCCTTTCTCCATCCTAGCACTAACACCAACGCCACCACACTCTGCCCTTATCCTACCTTCCTTTCCTTCCCTATTTTCTCCCTGCATCCCCCTGCTTGGCCCCGCCTCCATTGTAGCAGAGGTATTGATGTCCTGCGGGCTGTGGCGCGCGGCCTGCCGCTGGAATTCAGGGGACTGACTTGGACAATTCCGTAACCAGTATTGCTCAATGTGGGTCCTTTGCACTCCTCCATCCAAGCATCGTTTCCTCCCTTGATGAATCCTTAGCCCTCTTACCGTCGTCACCTTGCTCCACCCACATCTACACACCTGCAGTTCCTTTCCCTCTCCTACTCTCCCAGCCGCCTCTATGCTATCATCCCCTCTCATCGTCATGTCCATTCCAAAGTCCGTGACCATGTTATCCACCTGTGAGTCATCTTGCACCCCAGCTCTGGCAGACTCTCGGGGTATCATCCTTATATTCCTTAACGTGGCTTTACCAGGTTGCAAACATTAGACTAAGTTCTAATGCATGCTGCTGCTGTGAGTTGCCAGCCCACAATGGCACCCAGCAGGGTCTATTCCCTCTTGTCAGCTGTCTTTCCACGCTGCCACAGAGTCTTTCCCCTGTTGTCAGCTGCCCTATTCACAGCAGTCACTAGTTACAATAGAGCAGTAATTACGAATATACAGGATAAGTTGACAGATATCCTGTGCTTACCCACTTGGGATGAAGCATAGAGCCCTACCCTACCGATCTAACACCCTGCCCACCTACTCCACTCCAACCAAAATATTTAACTTATGTTAGGTATGACGTTAAAATGGGTGTCAATTTTCCAGGTTTCCATGTTGAACTAAGTCTTTATAATGGACTAAAGCTGAGAAACCCTCGTGAGAGTAGAAAGTGTGACACCCAGGCCTGGTTTCCTCTATTTCATCCAAGGCTGTAAACATGTCACCTTGCACTCTCAAACACACTAATATAAAGTATGGGGTCAGTTGCAGTGCTGGGGCAGTACACAGGGGGGTGTGGGATGGGAATTTGGAAGGATGTGCGGGATGAGCAAGGTGCACTAGAATTCTGGGAGCTCCTGTGGCTAGAGGAGATGTGAACCATGCCTCAATATGCCATATGAACACAAACTCCAAAGCTGAGTACCATTTTCGAAAAATTTCCAATAATTTTTCATGAAAATAGTGACATCAAGGACAAGGGCATACAATATGCAGTGGAGAAACACAAAGGTAGATGGATGTTGGCCAAAACGCACAATGGGGTGGCCGCTTACCTCTTTCAGCTGCGTCACCATACCTAGCACAATGACTTCACCCACTTTTGCTGTGCTCCCCAGCAAAGCCTCCACAGTCCTCAGCTGAAGGCAGAAAAGGGTTCAATCAGTGGCAGGGTGTGGACAGTGATCATGCTGTATTTCCACTGCCATATGAAGGGCATTTCACTGACCTGAAACTTGTTCTGGCCCTCTTCAGGGGTGGTTCCAATCACAGGAGGGGTGAAGAGCTCATGCCTGTGGACTCGCTACAGAGCATGGAGAAGGAGAATGACTTACAGAAACAGAAAGACAAATTGTTGAAGTCTTACAGTGACAGTGAAAATGGAACTTAATGAAAATGAAAATGAAAAACAGACAAACATTGCAGGGGGCAAATAATTAAGATGCTGACCATGTGGGGACTGAGTGAATTCATCAATGAAGTAGTGACCATATGCCACTGACTAGTTGGTTGGTCATGAAACAAACTAGAATATGCCATGAAAAATGGAATACTGAAGATTAGTGTGAATATTCTTACACTTTGCTGCAAGAATACTAATACATTTAGTTATAGGGTGTTGCCCCAGATCCCACTGGAAGTGTTTATGTATGTATGTGTATATACACACACACACACACACACACACACACACACACACACACACACACACACACACACACACACTGTTATGTACACGTGCCGCATTACCTTCCTAATATGCAAAAAATTTGCAAAAAATTCCAAAACATATCTGACTCCAAGGGTTTCAGATAAGGGATTGCAGACATGTATTATTTTAGAAATATTTAATTTAGTCTAGAAATAATAATTTTAGTTATTATAAAATCCATGTATAATGGTGTTATTATTTTCAAGCATAAAAATACTGTTTATCATAGTATTTTTTGTACGACACCCAATTATTTTTTCCCCACAGGAAATTGTTATTTCGATCCCCTCACAACACAGGGTGATTTCAGCGACATAATTGCTCCCTTTATGTGAGGGATGAGTGTAACTCCTTTGCAATGCTTTTAGGAGCACAGGCTGGCAGAGTAGATACAGACCTGCTGCAGAATGGTGTAGCGTTCCCTGAAGAGCTCTGCTTTGTCCCTAGCAGTCCCACACAGACTCGGGATGGACTGGCTGGACATGGCCAGCCTGTAAGGAAAGGATGTCCGTGGACATTACATAACACCAGATTTACACTGCAGAATCATAACTTTTTTCTACACAACACTATCTGTGTACTGAAAGGATCTTGTGTTAATAAAAGAGGTTATTCTTGACTGTTAGCATGGTTTATGTCTCAAGTGAAAACAATTTTTTTTTAATACTAGCATTTCAAGATGACTCCCAGAAAGCACATTCAACATCCAGCAATCAGGACTTTGCCTGTTGCTTATGCCATCACAGAGACACAAAAAACCTTATCAAAAGACAGTTGTTAGTAATTTTTACTAGTAAATATAAATGCATATTGTACATATTGTGCATCCTTTTGTCAACACTGACACACATTCTTATGAATAGAAAAAGTAACTTCACTGGAGAACATATTTCACAGTTCTGAATTGTTGCAGCACCAGGTCACTACTTTACATTATACTTACGGGACAAATTTCTTCCTCTCTGAGCTATAAATGTATCTTGGGACATCAAATGCTCCGATTATGTTGAAAACATTGTCTCTAGAAAGAGTTATAGAAAAACCAGCAAAGATGTTTTAAAGCATATTCCTAAAATTAAATTGAGTTGGAATACATTAGATAATGATGTTTAAAAATAACACACCACTTACATGGTCTCATCACATGATTGGCTGCACTCTTGAACTGCTGTCTCCACCACACACAGCTCAACCATACTAGAGCACACTGAGATGGAGGACAGATGAGGAAAAACAATATGCACGTAGTGTATTTATTATAAAATGAGTAACAGAACTCATAGGAGATAGAATTAAATTACATTTACAGGTGTCACTGGTATTTTCTGACAGGTATCAACCCATGTCAGCAGTTTTGAAGAGACCATGTTGTTTGTAACTTACGTGGCTGCTTTTCAACAGCATCCAGCAACCTTTCAATGGTGTCATCCAGCTCCAGTTCGCTCACAGACTGTAGCACCTCCACCAGGTACTTGCTCGCTTCACTGCAGGAGTCCAATCAATGCAGGCATCATCATCACCTTCATCACCACCAACATCTTTTTTGTGCATCATTCGATCTCCTTGACTATCTAGATGTTATGCAGTCCATAAGAAACACTATACCTTTATTACCAACCAGTGGGTTAGGAACTAATTGGTGATGCTGCAAACTCAAAGTACATAAGCCAGCTATTTATCATCTTCTCTTCCACAGTGCAAAAGCACGTGTTTAGGTGCACTGGTGAATTTAAGTTGCCCTTGGTCTGTTTATGTGTAAATGAGTGTGATATGTAGGTATATTTTGCCATGAGGTAAAACTTATTCTCGCAGTAGACATCACCAGTGGCTCAAAATAATAATTCGTTCTAATCTGAGTGGTTATCAAAAAGTTTTTTTTTACTTAAGAACTCTTGAACAACTATTTGCTTTTTAACAGTAATAGTACGTTTGCCCTTGTGACTCCGTTAACTGCATATATGAAAGCTGTGACAGATTTGCTGTGGTTTTAAAAATGTGCCCAATGCATCTTACAGCAGCACAAGCACCTCCTCAAGAGGCCATACTAAGCAGCTGCTGTTGTAACGAACGGACACTCACGGGCGCAGCGTTAAACCCCGCATCTGGAACCCCGCGCTCGCTCTGCTCTTCACCCCACGGGCCTCCATCTTCAACATTTCGCGCCAGATCTTGCGCTTCCGCTCCACGCACAGCTCTTCCGCCGACATGTTCATGTTGCTAGGCGAGAAGTTTCGGCAGGGCACCACTGGGTCCTTGCGCCCGCTGAGTTGCCCCCCTACGGCCCCGTTCAAGTCACTTTCTGTCTATTGCGTATATTCTACATGGGATATATATTTTGTGAAAAATCAGCACTTCATTTAAAACTAATATTTCATATTTTAAATATTACTCCAGTCCGTTCGTTTAGACAGATGCTTAGCTTAATATACTGCTTACAGTACACCTATTGATGCACTTAGCCAACTTTAAAATTTTAACTTCTTTGGATAGCCAAGATCAGTGTAAAAACCAGTAAAAATGGCTAACAGGTAAATTTGCTGAGCACGACTTTCGCACGCGCCGTGATCTACTGCTTTACTCCCATAAACGTGTCAATACTGTAAATATGTTTTTGGTCGCACGTGATCTTCCCGGCTTGCCGTAAAGACCTCCCCTCGGCCCTTATTTATGCCTGTCAGACTGCTCCCCCTCACACTCACTCAACGGATCTCGGAACATATAAATAGAGTATTAATTTAACATTATCTAGACGTTTTTATATCGGACTGCCAGGATGGAGGCGCGCGCGAGCGAGCTCGTGGCCCGTGAGCGCAGCGGTCACGCAGCCTTAGTGGAGGGGAAGTTCCTCTACGTGTGGGGGGGCTACGTGGTAAGAACGAGGGTGTCCAAAACATCGTTACAGGTTATTGCATATTTAAGATCAAAGCAACTATCCCGCTAACCAGTTGTAAAGGTTGGTGGTAATGAAAATCAAGTACATTTGTCTACATGTCAATAACATGGAATTATTATTATTGTTATTATTATTATTATTTAGCTAACTTTCTCTAAGGCGGCTTACGATGTTAGATGAGTAACTAATAGTATGTAAATATATTGTGGTACTTTTGGTAGTGTAACTTTCCACTGTAAACAATAACAACAAGAACAAAAATTTTACTATAAATGAGATAGCAGAATAAAAAGTTGGGTGCTGGAGCAGCAACAGTGGTGGAGTCACTGCCATTATATGCATGTACATAACGTGCGTACAGTGTACATAACGTATGCAACTTATCTAAATAAAAAGTTGTATGATTTGTGTGTTGCAGGCAGTTGGTGATGATGAAGTCTTCCTGCCCAGTGATGAAATCTGGCTGTATGACATTGAAAGTGGAGTATGGTACACATAAACTTTTTTCAAATTATGTTTTGTAATTTTCTAGACATTTTTGTCATGGATTAGTAGACATAGTTCAAATATTATGTGTTTGCAAACAGTCTGTTGGTCCTGTTTAATGATTATTGTTCTTCATTTTACTTACATCAATGGTCCTAAAAAATTTGCTGCTAGAAAGAGAATCAGTTTTAAAGTGATTAACCCATGCAGTAGGGTGATGTTACTACATAAGCTCAGGGTAAGTACCATTATTAAAGATAGTACAGGAGGAGAGGACCTTGACACCCGGGTACAGGCCTAAATACTATGTGAACTTTCTGCCGCCTCACACACACCCTCAATTATATTTCACTGTTTTAATGTTTTAATATAGGAACTAAACATATTCATTACAACAAATGATGAAACATTTTGCAACATTTTTTTTCTTGCAATGTTTGTCTTAACTGCATAAATATTTCATTTGGTTTGTCTAACAGTAGTTAATTGAATATTTTGAAGAAAAAACTATTTTCAAAATAATTTCAATATGACATGGATCTTTTAATGTTCCTCTGATGCTATTTTCAATATCCGTGCTCTATAAAAAAGAGTTAACACACCGTGTCAAGTGTTTCACACACTGTCCCTCACTATGTGTCCTTCAGTAGTGATCAGATGGAGTCACAGCCACAGCCTGTCCTTAGAAATTTGAAAATGTATTGACTGTGTGTCATTCACAAGGTTTTGCATTCATTCAGTTTGTTTTATTTTCCTGTTTTCTCTTTTTTCTTTTAATTATTTTTATGGCAAGAATTACATTTTTCATTATCTTTTGTTATATGTTAAATTTTTTTCTGATTTAAATTTTACTTTTCCTCCTGATAATTTTGTGAATTGTCTTGTTTTCATCATGCTTGTGTGTGTGGTTAGGAGAAATGATGAATGTCCTGATGACCAGTACCTGCTGTTTCCCAGGGGAACCCACAGAATGCACGGCCAGATCCCCCCCCCAATGTCAGGCACTTGTAGCTGCTGTCTGGATGGCATGATGTACATCTTCGGGGGCTGCGATGATCATGGCCACACGAACCAGGTGATCTCTTCTGCTCAGTGTGATTTTCCATCATGGCAGTTCAAAGTAACACTATTATATGTATTGGTGTCACATTGAAAATTCAGTTCAGTTCAATTCACTGTATTTTTACAGAATGTTCTTCTCACATAATGACAGTGCACTGAACCACTGAACAAGGAATGAGAGTGACAGCATACAGTAGTTATAGTAACTGCTATAAGAGTAGATCAGCTAGCAGATAAGGAGAGGAAAACAAAAAAACTCCCAACAAGTGACAGGAAAAAAACAAACTTGTGGAGGTCCAAGTACCAGTGGTTGCATACCCCTCCTGGGCATTCTAATTTGGACACAGGGTACTTGTGTAGCTATAATTAATACAATAAAGGCTATAGGACTGATCTATAGTCATGCTGATCCCATCTATTATGGCATGCAGTTCCGATTCATGTGGTATTCTGGTTCTGCTGTGGGGCTCGACAGGTATGTTACTTCAGGGGAGGACAGGCATTCTGCATTGATGGGTGAAGCAAGAGTTGAAACAATACTATGGTGGGTATGCAAATACAAAGAGATGAGTTTTAAGCCTGGACTTGAAGGCTGAGACAGAAGAGATATTCCTGACAACATCCGACAGACTATTCCAAAGCTTAGGAGCTCTATAGCTAAAGGTATGCTCTACTACTGAAATCTTATTAATCAGTGACATTTTAAAGTTATGCACATCTAGTGATCAAAGGCAACATTCTGCAAGATAAGAATCAGTAATCTAACTAAGATAAGCCACAGCAGTGCCATGTACTGCCTTCCATGACAAGAGTGAGATTTTATAATCTGTTCTAAACTTAACTGGAAGCTAGTGTAACAATTTAAGAACTGGTTTTCATACTTCCTAGCTCTAGTGGCAATTCTAGCTGGAGCATTTTGTATTAACAGAGCATTACAGCAGTCAGTCCTGCTTAAACGCATAAACCAGCTTCTCAACATCTTGTCTACATAAGAATCACCTTATTTTAGCTGTGCTTCTCAACATTTTTATTTAAAATTAAGGCACTTTTGTCTTGATATAATTGATATGAACAGAAGTTACATGGCTATTACTTAGGCTGTGATATTGTTGCTGTAGCTCTGAACAAAGTGTTTAGCATTACCTCTTTCTGTAAATGTCCAGTTGAAGGAAATGACACAGTTGTAACTGAAGGGATGTGCCCATATAAGGGAACTTCCTCAGTAAATTTTACCATGTACAAATATAAGTGATTTGAAATGCTTTCTGTATGGTAGAAGTTTGAAGCTTACCAGAGGTGTGTTTTCAGCTATATTGTGTGAACCTCCTTGATGGGAAGTACACCTGGAGGAAAAAAAACAATGCCAAGGGGTCACCACCCTCCCCACGAGACAAGCTTTCCTGCTGGGTGCATAATGACAGGTAGGAATAGCCTGAAAACCAGACTTGCTTGAATGTTAGGTAAGAATTTTATTGATTATATGTTCAGGGTGAAATGGTTAGGAGGGCTTTACGCCTATATATGCTACCTATTCTGAAATAAAGAGGAACCAATATGGCAGTTAACCCAATGGTTACAACTGCTACGTTGTACTCCAAAAATAAGGTTTGAATGCCACCTCCTGCTACAGCAATCTTGAGCCTTTAATTTACCATGAACTGATCGGCAAAAATTACTTAGCTGTGTAATCAGTATAAGCTGCTTTGGAGAAAGAATCAACTAACTGATTAAATAACAGGTAAAGTCAGACCCTAGTAAAGCTGTGTAATGAGCTTTTATGACTCATGCAAGATTTTAAAGTATTTTTTGTATTATTTATGAGACATGATGGTGAACACATTATTTGAGTTTCTTACTTGAAAACTGACTGAACTTTTCAGTTCTAACACTTTTCCAATACACGTTCATAAGGTGAAATTCTTAAAATGCAGTCCAGACAGTATTTTGTTAAACTGAATATGTTCACCTGCATTCTCCTGTGTTTTATGTCAGAAAAAAATTCTCTGAGTTTTTAAGTAACCTCATCACATTGTGTTTATTTATTGTAAAATAGTTGAACTCACATGCAGTGCCTGGAATTCAAATAAATACAATCATGTAGTTGAGAAACTGACTTGGTTGGTGTAATAATGTCTTCATGTAACTGAAATGCCAGTTTATTTAACACACCACAGCTCCAGTTCTTTTAAAGTAGCAAAAAAATATACATTGGGGTAATGGGGTATTTCATAACTTGATATTCTTGCCATTCCACAGATGCTCACCTCTTCACCTTTCTTCCTTTTTGTCTTTTGTAGTCTGGTTGTGAATTTTAACTGCAGAAAGTACAGAACTTTCTGTTCCATGGTTAAAAATTAACAAGTGGTTTAAAACCTAAACTCACCTCTTCATAAATAAGTTTTTTTTATTTGTTCTCTTTACTCTGTCCATCCTCCGTTTTTATCATGTTTGTGTCATGGTATTTTTTAAAACTTAATTATTTCCTTATTTCATTGTTTGAATATTATTTACCTTACTGAACAGACAGTAATTCCAGGCAATAATAAGGTAATTGCTGTAGTCACATCAGCTTAGAGACAGCTATTAATACCATTTTAGTTTAATGAAATTTCCAGTAAGCATAAACAAGCAGAGGTTTTGTATTCTGGATATTTTCTTTGGAAATTGCTTTAGTGCTGATATTAGTCTTGCTGTAGCAGAGGTAATGTAATGATTAAAACTTAATAAATCTTAGTTTTATTTCTTTTGAGAATACCTTTCTTGTGTAATGGTGTGTATAAATAAAAACTACTTCTTTTCATTCTTGCTGCACTCATTTATGATTTATATTCTCTCATAATCTCCTGTCTCATTTTATCTCATCTCCTTGGATTTTTCCATTCATTTACTGTATGTTCAACTGCACTGAAATCCAAATTAATTATTATTTTTAGTTTGTGCATTTCACTTGGGGCATGAGAACTGAATTGCCTAACAAACCCTGGAAATTAGCTCACTGCAGCAAGCCTGTCCAACCAGCTAAGTGAGAAAGGGCATGTACTCACTGCCATTAAGAAGGGAATTACACTCCTACCTACTGTATGTGCCTTAAAAATAGTCTCTTCAAAGTATTATTTGGTTAAAAATGGAAATTCAGTGGCTAAACAGAAAAAAGCCAACACAGCCATGAATAAACAAAATTGTGCCTTGCAGAAAAATGGACATCCATCACTTCTAAATGCATTATGGCAAATCCCTCATTTTCAGTATGATCACATTTATTTTTGAATTTTGAAATTTTAGGCTCATCTACTTTGGTGGATATGGACACAAGAGACTAAGAGAGATCAACAATTCCAGGAGCTTCATTGTGGATGAAGCATCTTGGGTAAAGTGATATCCTGCTTTTTAGGTTTTCTCACATTTACTGTGGAACACATGGCTGTGGTATGTTAAGAAATAAATTGAAATGTAAGAAATAATTTTCTGTTCATTTTTAAATACCTTTTCAGGTAGAGGAAGTGTTTTGGGGTTGGAATAATGAAGTTCATGTTTTTGACTGCAGAACAAACAACTGGAGTGAACCGTCTACAAGAGTAAAGAAAATTCTCAATGCGTTCATACTTCTCGAAAACAAAAAGACTTTTTTAAAAAGAATTGAAAAGATCAAACTAACAAACAAACAAAAAATAAACTGGTGTAGATTTTAGGAGATGCCTTCTTTTATGTTTGTAGGGCTTGGCTCCTGCACCCCGAGCTGCTCATGCCAGTGCCACAGTAGGCAGCAAAGGCTATGTGTGCGGTGGCAGAGTTATGGTGAGTTGTAATGCTGCACCTCCTTTCTGAAGCAGCTAAGGAGAGAAGCTTTTTTAAAAAAAAAAAAAAAAAACCTGGTAATTTTGGTGGACAGCTTTTGCTCTTTCCAAAATTTATACTCATTACTGTACTTCACATAGCTGGTACATAGCATGAGTCAGAAGTACTCTGTAGCTACCAGCACTTCGGTGTTTTTCTTTTTGAAGTACTGTTGCACTGTTTTCCTATGTATCAGAATTACTTTTAAGCTCCTGGTGCTCCTTCCTGCTCCCAATTGACCAGATTCTCCAGCTGAGCTCCTCTCTAGCAAAAGACTGCTATAGTATGTGGCAATTATTAATAATAACCCTAATGGCTACATTGGATTATCCAGGGTGAACTAAGTTACATTGCTTTCTTAAAGGTTGTTTGAAATATGGGTCCCCTTTATTAAACCAATATATAGTGTTGATATCAGCATCATCTTCTATTATCTTTTATTCACTGCAGAAAGTCAAAATTTAATACTTAATAGTTTGCTGATATTGACAGATACATGTCAATATGCTAATAGGAGGAGTAGCAGCACTTATTTTTGTCCTCTTCAAGCTCTGATTGTAGTTCTTTTATTGTTTCGATTCCAGCTCTCTTTTAAAACAGTGTCTTTGTAGCAGTTGACTAATGTTTTCATTTCTCTTGCCAGGAGACAAGGAGAAGCGATATCCACTGCCTGGATCTGGACTCATGGACATGGACAGAAATGTAAGCTGGGATCAAAGAGTGGTGTTCTAGATAAATTTATGATAAGTATGTATACGTATGAATGTCTAGGTCAGAACACATCCTACCTTTATTTGGTTTACCTGGAGTGTGCTATGTCTACTGGCTTATTTATAAATGAGATATTCATATTATCAGCAAATGTTTACAGTGACGATTGCTGTTAACCTGGGACTGCGACTTAGTGCTACTGTGTGTATGGCATTTTGAGGACTAGCAGTAACACTGGCTCCTGCTTGTAAAGTTTGGTTACATGTGTCCTCTCCCATGTTTCTTCTCTTCAGAATACCTACATCTTCAGTTCCCATTGGACGTTCGTGGCACACCCTTACTGCAGTATCAGATAGTGCCCTGTTCCTGTTTGGTGGGCTGAGTGTGAACTGCGAACCCCTCAGTAAGTTCCCTTCCATAAATGCTGAGAAACATTACTTGAAAACATAAAGTGACTGACTGATAAAGTACTATGAACATCTCCTGAGGTGACGCCTGGATCTTCAACATTCACATGAGAGAGTGGAGGGAGATGAACCACCAACACAAGAATAAGCCAAGGTATTCAGTATGATGAAAGTTGCACTCCTGCTACATGTGGTCTATGGACACAGGGTGGGGTTTCATTTAATGGTTATATAAGTCAAATAAGAAAATCACAATCTCATGCTTCACAGCTCATGTCTGTTCACCTAAATATTAATGTTTAAGTGTAGTTAACACATTGAATCTGGACGTAACTTAGTGGTTACGTAACTTAAAATATAGTACATATGAACCATCCATGAATGTGGTTACCACTTAGCATAGTGGTTAGAGCTGCTGCTTTTGCACTTCAAGGACTGAGGTTTGAATCCCACTTCATGCTGTAATACACTTTAGCAAGTTATTTACCCTGAAATGATACAGTAAAAATTTCTCAGCTGTATAAATGAGTAAATCATCCAAAGTAGCTTAACACTAGAAGCTGTTATTGCGAAGCATATTTGCTAACTGTCACTTTTTTCCTTCAGAATAATTAAGTCGGTATCACTGCAGTCTTGACGTCTTCAGTGGATTCCATTGGCTGATGCCTTTCATCCTTACACTAACCCAGTGAAAATGTCTCCTTACTGTCTGCTAATTTCTTTTTCTGGTTTCTTTGGCCAAGGTCACTAGCAGTGAGACCAATCAGACTTTAGTGTTGAATTTCATCCTGGCTTAATTAACCTTAACCCCAACCCTAAGATTAACAGAGAGAATCCTTTTGGATAAATGTATTACATAATTATGTAAATTAAAGCTATTGTTCTGTTACTTGCAGGTTGTGGCACACAGCATGCCTTGGGCAGGAATCTGATGTCATTGTGTTTGGAGGGAGTCAGGACTACATCTTGTTAGTGGACAAAGTAAGTGTCTTACGGATGCTGTGCTAGACACACATAATAAAGTATGGTCAAAAAGGTGAATTACAACCCCAGATTTCACTACTAGTGTATAAGATGTCTCTTATACTCTTACCTCCATTGATGTATAGTCACCTTTGATCTTGTTGGCTATGAGACTGTGCAGCTTCAAAAAAGCAAACTTTTACATAGCAGAGTGTGATACAGTTTACACACCAGCTATTACACACCAGGAAAATGGCACAAAAATCGTACATTTCAGTAAAACCAGTAAATTCATGTATTACACCAACTGAATAGAATTTATCAGATTTATCACCAAATGCTTTATCACAGTACTGTGTGAAAAACCAGTTTAGGTGTTATGCTGGTATATGTGTGCCAACAGGAAGTGAACATTTGTGAAGAACTGATTCTCTCTTCTCTTCCAGGGTCACTGCAATGATGCACTTGTTTTCCAGACTCAGCCTTACTCTTTGCATAGGTAAAAGTATTCACATTCAAATCCCCGCAGTCAATGTGTTGCTGGGAGTGGAGGCGGAACTATTAATGTAAACATTAATAATTTCATATATACTGAAACCCATGAGCTTTGGTCATGGATTCTAAAGGAGGTCTTGGGCTACTCTTAGTGTGCTGTAAGAAGCATTAGCAGGACCAGAGAACCTCAACCACTTGGCTGTAGATCATTAGGACATGTCAGGCAGGGTAGTGTGTAGTCATTATGGTTAATGTCATACATGGTCAGTAATGATGCTGATTCTGGTGTGTGTTCACCACTGATCACTCTAATAAGTACCTTTTATTAATATTCATGTTTAGGACCAAACCTGGGAAACCTGCTAGTAATGTTATCTTCTAAGCTGGTGTTGTAGCTCACATGGGCATTGCTTACAGGTGTACAATGAGTAAATATCAGTATTCATTAATTGATTTCTTGCAGGTAGCCTAAAACATGCATTATAATGATCTTTTTTGTAGATTACACATCATATGGCATCATAGACAAGGTTAGGAAATTATATCTTATTATTTTAATCTATTTTTTTTAAACCTTTTGGAAACACTGGTGCTTGTTTTTAACACATTGTTTCAATGAAAATTTATACTAAAATAATTAAAATAATTAACATTTCCCAGCTTTTTAAGTAAAATAAAAGCAGACATAGAGGGCCTCTATAACCCAGACACATTTAGTTAGCGGACAAGGTATGGTTACCAACAGTGCTTTGGTCACTAAACCTGTCCTTAACTCAGTCAATGACAGTAATTGCCTGGTTGCCATGGACAACAAGGTATAATGGCGCTTACAAATTATTAGGAAATCTTCAATGATGAGAAAGGTAAGTGCAGTTAAACAATGTGTTTTTTCATGTTAAAGTTTCCTATCAAACACTTGACTCAATGGCAATTTTTGAGAACATATAGTTATACAAGCTTGTGTTTAAGATATACATAAATAATGATTCTGTGATTTAAAGCCAATGTCCTTCATGCAGGTTGTGTGAAGACTACATAGGGAGGAACACAGAAATGCTACAGGGACAGTTGTCACTTTTGCCAACAAAACTACTACAAACCATACAGAAGAGGATTTCTTTTTTCACTTTTGCCACAAAGTCTCAGGAAAAAAGAGATGTGATGTAATTGTTTTATCTTTATGTTTTTGTCAGTATGATGTTTTACCATCTGTAACCATTATGGCGCTCATGGTTTGAAAATTTTGCAGTGTGAGAAAGCACTCCTGAAGGGTCAGAAGAGGAGCTGGACTTTGGTCATAATGTTATCCAGACATTTGCCCCTTGGAGTTATGATCCATACATAAAAGCGGTATAAATTATTCTGCACATTCTGATGGTGCTTCAAGTGACTGTACTTTGTAATGTGCTTGCATGATTTTAAAATGCGGTGCGAACTATTCAAGTCTTTTACCTGTGACCACACACTGTATTATGATTATACACTGCTAATATACAGTACTGTGCAAAAGGCATGCAACTTCAATGGCTGTTGAGAATTACAGGTAGATTCTTATCTACCATCAGGGGGGTTTCTGATTGGTCCCAAATTCATTCTGCAGCCTGAGAATGACCTCAAACACCCAATCTCAATCATACAGAACTATCTTGAGCAAAAAGAAGGAATCCTGCAACAGATGGTATGGTCCCCACAGAGCCCTGATCTCAACATGATCAAGTCAGTCTGGGAGTACATGCAGAGACAGTCAAAGTCTGCAGAAGAACTGTAGCCAGTTCCACAAAATATTTGGAAGAACCTACCAACCTCTACCTTAAACTGCATGCAAGTTTGCATAAGAGAATTGATGGTGTTAATAAGTATTCATGGCATTATTTTTGGAACCATCCTCGCTTTATAGCATTTTTCCCACAGGTGCCTAAGACTTTTGCACAGTACTGTACACTTTGTTACCGAAAACTCCTGGCCACCCTCAATCACTGGGGACAGCTACATCTGAGGTCATGAACTTTTGAAATAAAGCATCTGGTAATAAATAAAAAAATAAAATGTCAACATTTATATGCTGACACAATGTATTTAAATTTGTCCAGTTTCTACCATTTTGTCAGGTAGACAAATTAGATAGATAGATAGATAGATAGATTGAAAGAAATGGAGGTCAAACACACATGCTGCTGAATATATTGTTACGCCAAAAGGTGGGGGGGTCATCAGTGTTGACGGAACACGGGGAAAACACGTCCCCCGCGCCGCGACTTAGAAACCGTTACCTCGCCGACGTCAGCGGGCGGCTGTTACCATGGTTTCGTCAACAAAAATGTACTGTTGGCACAACTTCACATGGTGGTCGGATGAGCTTTTTCACGCCCTGTGGACGGAGGGGAGCAGAACGACAGAAACTTCTACAATAGTTCAAAAACTCAAAAGCCTTTTAGACCGTTCTTCTCTAGCTCTCTCTCACCAGAACCTCGCAGGCGCGGCGACACACGGCGACATGGACGGGGAATCGAAGCTCGCCGAGCTGGAGCTGACTGCAGAGGAGGTGGCGCGGTTGAGCCGCGCCTTTAAGGACGAGCGCTTCCGCGAGCTGCTGCGCGAGTATACAGACGAAATCGCCCGGCCCGAGAACCGGCGGAGGTACGAGGAGGAGATCCGTCAGCTGGAGCTGGAGAGGGGCGTGGACGTCACGTTCATCCACCCCTCGCCGTACAGGGTGCTCAAGACCAGTGTGGACGGCAAGCAGAAGTGCTTCATAAACGTGTGTACCAATGAATTCATTGGGCGGCCCGAGAGTGCCCCCGGTAAGGGCCCTGAGGGACAGGCCGGGCAGCACTGGTCGCTGCCTTACAGTCTGAGCCCCGGACGACACCACGTGGACTCCAAGGGCCACACGTACGTTGTGTACGATGTTATCTTCCACCCGGAGACACTACGTATTGCAGGGAAGAATGAGCGGTTCATGGAACTGGTGGACAAAACAGCACTGCAGGGAGTCCAGAAACAGTTCAGTGTGCAGCTGGATGAGAACAATATGAAGCTGCTCAAGATCAAGTATAAGGGGGTGCCAAATCCAAGTGTCATTCGCAAACCACTGCCCTGGCAGGCAGCCAGAGGCCAGGAGGCCTACCCGAATGACCTGCTTGCCTTCCCGTATCCATATGATGATAATTGGGCCACCAAGGCAGAAAAGCCAAAGGGGGGAAACGGGCAGGACCAGCATCCCGACCACAGTGCACCTAGGAATTCAGCTGTGCCACACTACAACATTAAGTATCGATCCTATATTGACCTGCAGGACTACACGTACACACGGGATTCGAGCCCTGGCCCACGTCCCAGAGAGCTGGTCATCACCGTCGATTTGCCACTCCTCAAGTCTGTCAAGGACACCAACCTCAATGTGACTGAGCGACACCTTCTCTTGCAGTCACACAAGCCATTCTACAGATTGGAGCTTCCACTGCCATACCCTGTGGATGAGAACAAGGGTGAGGCTAAGTTCAACAAAATTAAGGGACAGCTTACAGTTACTCTCCCTGTGGTACCACTGCAGAAGCCACTGATAGGAGAAGCAGACGGCCAACAGCTTGTTAGCATTGCAGGGAGCCTGCAGGGCAGTGACAGTGATGAGGGTGAGAAGGCTGAATATGAAGATGTGTGTTGCAGCAAAGATAGTGCCACAGGATCTTCCAATGGCCACAACTGCTGCCTGCTGGGCCACGCTGCTGCAAAGCCCAGTCCGGGAGAGAACAGCAATACATCAGGCCAACCACAAGAGCAGGTCTCTACAGTCAAATGCAGAGAGGATGTTGTAGATGGTGCTGATGGAAATGCTAAAAATGAAAATCCTATATCTCTGAAGAGCAGTGAACCAGACAAACAGGCTGATGCCTCAACATCAATGAATGCACAATGCAAGCTGGCATTGTGTGATGCAAAGGAATGTAATATGACCGTGTGCTGTGAGGAGAATTCAAAGGACAAGGTAAAATAAATATTACCATTAAATGGTGTACCGTCAGTCAGGGGGTTGGTAGGAGGAATCTGCCATCATTTCTGTTTAATATGGAAATCTGTATAATGTGTCTCCTTTGCAGCTGATGTACAGGGTTGTGTGGGAAGTAACAGTGGCTTTTTTCATAACTTCTAAAATTATGACTACGCAGTTCCTGGAGTAGTTAGTACTGCCCCTTTGCATTTAAAGGACTCAGGTTTGAATCCAAACTGATGTTGTAGTAGGAGAGACAGAGGCTGCTTGTCTGAGAGTACTGTACTCATTACAGCCAAAATACAGGCTGCTGTGTAATAATGTCCATATTAGTGTTGTACCTTCTTGCCTTGATCATATTGAGGAAAATGTCAAATATTTTAGAGGTGGGTGTGAATTTTGTATTTTTCATGTGTCTGAGTAACTTTCATTTTGTTATGAAAGGCGATCAAACATATATGCACAAAAACACATCAGAAAGAGGAAGGGAAGACTTTTAAGCTTTGAAGTTTCTAAGCAAAGCTAGCTTGTTGCTAACATAAAGATTATGTTAGGTGAAATGGGGCTGGTTGTCATTATTTGAATACAGCAAATTTTAGTTACGTTCTTACATTTACTTTCAAGTTGACGTTCTTTTTAAATGAAGAGAAAATGAGGGGGAATACTCACGTACACACTTCACAGTACGTTTCTTATAAAACATGGACACACATGCATAAAAACTAGAACTATGTTGTTTGTTGAAGCACTAGGACTTCCCATACCCACACTTCCTATAAGCTCCCAGTACTCTTTTCTTTCCCAGGACAACCAGATTTTTAATCTTCTCATTTCACTATATATCCCCGTCTACTGGTGATCCTGTCCGTTAGGGTCAGGGCAACCCATTCTAACACCTTTTCCTTCATCACCCTGCTGAAAAGGCATTTATCACAGTCCTCTCTGCGTGCACGCACCTACACAGACACACATACACACACACACACACACACACACACACAGAGTTGCATCTCCTTGATAAGCAAGGAGTATCTCCAGTAAGCAAGGTAACACTTCATGCTGCAGCAAAATATTCCAAAGCTCTGAATCATAGTTAAACTGGCTGCATTTCTGCCCTGGAAAACTTTAATCTCCTGTCTGTATCATATTCCAGTTTATGACTTCTGCTTAGGAACATGCAGGAAATGTAAAGGCAGCGGCAAAACAAAGGTGCAAGCAGTGTATTTGTGCAATAGGTGGTGTAGTAGTTAGTGCTGGCATCTTCCACTCAAAGCAGCTAGGTTCAAATCCCACCTCCTACTATAGAACTCAAGGTACTTGCCTTGAACTGACACTAAAAATTACCCAGCAATCTGAATAGGTAAGTCACTATAGAGAAGAATAAGAGGGAATAAATTAGCTATATGCAAATGGTTTAACAAGAAGTAACATTTTTTTTTCATCCTGCCAGTTCTATCCATTTGTGGTGATTCGGAATCATCACCATGTCAAATTAACTGCTGTAATAATGTGTTGCAGGAACAGTTTGGCACCACTCAAACAGTTGCGGATGTGGAAGTGAAGCCCTTGTCTGGAATGTCTAACAGCCCTGATGTCCTCCAATCTCTGCTGAGCCTAACACCTGGTGGAGCATGTGAAGATGATCCACATGCACAGGTATCTTCCACAAAAAGCCACGGAGATGATGAACTCACACAAAATGGAGAACATGAGGAGAGACTCCAGCTGGAAGACAACATGAAGACTGCAAAGAGAGATGGAACCCCAGCTGACCAGGATGTGGAAGAGCAGGAGGGAGAGAAGGCCAAGTTAGGTGAAAATGAGCTTGATGAGGATGACTTGCCTGCCAAAGAGTGCCACCAAGAGCGCTTGGACAAGAACCTTGCACCAATCATCCTCAGAGAGGTCAACCCACAGGATGGACAAGAAGAGGTTATCAGAGACCACTCCACCTTATCTGGCCTCTCCTTCGAGAACTCTCTACTGTATGAGCTAGACTGATGTTAGCCAATACTATGCTAATACACACACAGGATGTTTGTTCTGTCTCAGTTGCAGTAATGAGGCCAGCAGGTGGCATAGTGGTTTGTTTTATTCAACCTCCTGTTGTCATACCATTGATTATGATGTTTAATAAATTGATAAAAGCAAAAAAATGTCCTGCTGTATAAATAGGTAAATCAGTTAAGTAGCTTACTATACAAACCTCTCATTGTCAGTCATATCAAGCAACCAGGACTCAATTACATGATAGAAACGAATGTTTACCAGATTAACATGGTTTCCATTCTTTATGCAATACTGTAATAAGTGTTACAGACTATAGGCACGTACTCTTACCTCAGAAGGGTTGAGATTTCCAATGTTTTGTTTTTGGCCCTTTGTTTATACTTACAGCTCATCCCTGCATGTTTGGACCTCAAGTGACCACATGTTAGAATAATCAGACAGTTTAGTGAATCACTGTATTATCAGTATATTCCACCAATATCCTTAACTGCATGTCCAGGTCAGTCAGTCTGGAGCCCACTTCCTGTATGGACCGCCTGTCCTTAGGGTGGCCGTACACACATGTATATACAATTACATACTATGGGGAATTAACCTACTGACCTGAAATATGTCTTTGCACTGTAGGACAAAACTGGAACACTTGAATGAAACCTACACAGACATAGGGAAAATATGCAAACTGAGGCACAAATTGTTAAAAACACTCAATATCTAAATTGATTTACTTGGATAAACTAATAATAACATAAAAAATATGATAAATGCAGATTTGATACAAAAGTGTCATAAATGCTGCACTTCGAGTAATTTTTTTTTAAGCTTGGTTAATATGCAAAATGAAACACTTGTAAAAAAAAAAAAGTAGTATAATGTCAAAATGATTAAAAATGTCATCCCCTCAGTGCAGTCATGTGAGAAGGAACAGTATAAAACACCTATTTTACTGGATCACTCAAGGTTTACTGTGTTTGCAGAACAGCCAGACAGTAAACCAAGCCAGGTTGTGGCGGTAATTTTGACTGTGTCCCCTGTTGCTCTACTCGTGTGCAGGAACTCCCGTGTTTATGTGAAAAGCTTTTGAGTGTACAGCTGGATACCACTGAAATATTTTTTCTTTTGTTACAAATGAGTAGGATGAGCTAAAGGGCGGGAAGATGGCAACTTTTTCACTGGTCAGGATACCCTTTATTGCTGGTGTTTACAGTTGAGCTAAATGAAGCTGGACCAGGGTGGATGTTGCATGTGGATGCAGCGGACAGTCACTTCAACACCAAAGTGGAGCAGTGAGGCCTCAGTTGGTTGTGTGAAAACTCACCCAAGATTAACTGTAAAAGGCTGTTAAAACATTGTTCTTAATTAAGACATAATTTTGTGTTAAAGGTGGAAAAGGCAGGGATCCGTCGTGTCTTTAACTGGAGGATGACTAAATAGGACACAGAGTCCTGTGGGATCACATCTCATGTCAGCACACGTATGAAGCATAAGGATAGTTATTTCTGTCAGGTATTTTCATTAAAACTTGAATACAGTATTGGATTTTCCATAATACTTCATTCATGAATAGCACTTGTAAAACATCTATCCTTTATCATTAAGTGCTTAATTCTGCTTAATGTTGCAGCCTATCATGGAACCACTAGGGACTAGGCTATGAAACTACACCCAGGATGGGATGCTGGTCCATTGCAGGATGGTCTTACACACAAACACATAACACTATGGGTGATGTAGAGTGACCAATGAACCTGAAACACACATCTCTGGACTGCGGGAGACTGGAGCAGTCAGAGGAAACCCATACATACATGGGTGAGAAATATAAACTCCACACAGACAACCAGATTTGAACCCACATCCAAACAATTTGGGTGCTGTGAGGCAGCAGCACTGCTTGGTACAGCAAAGTATGGCCCCTCTTTAAAACTAATACAAAAATATTAATTATTTTCAGAACGTTGAGTGGATTTAGCACAGTCCCGATAAGTAACTGCACTCAACTGCAGAAACTATTCACAGTTTTTACTTGCACCATCGAAAGACACTTGTTTGAAGGGCAAACCCCTATATGAATTTATTTAGGAGAGTCCCATAAAAGAACAGGCGGTATTAAGAGTCCAGAAACAAAAAATATATGTATTTAAAGGCTCGGAAGAGGATGTGAAGGGAACAGACAAACATCACTGTAACCTACGATAGCTTTTGCAAAGCTCATGGTCCCTGATGTCCCCCCAGCCGCCGTTCTTCACGTGGGGGGACACGCCCCCTGCTGGCAGTCTCTTGGTGAGGACCAGGGTCTTTGGAAACAACTGGCTGCTGCTGCCTTGTAGGATCCCCTCAATCTTGGCCTTCTGGCTGGATGGCATGCAAGCCTTCTTATGATGCATTCCGCAGTCACCGGCATGGAAGATGCGGGGCGCCTCGCTCACCATTACCTTCCAGAATACCGGCAAACATGTCACTGTCAAGTACTGCAGCGACCAGTCCCAATTGTAGTCATCGTAGGTGCAGAACACTTCCGTGCACTGGATGAGCTTCTCATATGTCTCCTTGTACATTGCCATTCCCATGTTGTGCTCTGTGGACTTCCATGCCTTCACCTCCACTTTGTTGGCCTTGCTGGAATAGCCGGCATGGCTGTACGCTCCAAGCGACAGGATGTCACACTCTGGACACTGCTCCCTCTTGAGGGACTCCATCATCTTGAGGACATGATAGAAATCCGGTGACAAGACATGGTCCTCCTCGATGAGCAGCAGCACACCGTTGTGGTCTTTTAAGGCCTTGACTCTCTCCCAGACAAAGTGCAATTTCCACCACCAGTGGTGCTTGGTCTGCGAGAACTTAGCTTCTCTGTAATGGCCAAAGGAATCTGGATACTCTGCATTGATGCAGCCCAGCTTTAAGGCATCTTCCTTGGCAATGTCTCGGGGGCAATCCTTGGGGTCATTCCCTGGAAATTCGTGAGGGTAAAGCTGGATGCTGAAAGGGAAAAATATCTGAAGAACTTGGCAAAAATCAACTGAGGCCACAATCTGGTTGACCTCTGGGGACCAATAATCATGGCTAAATATTAGCAGTATGTTCTCGATGCCTCTTGCCTGCCGGAGGGACTCTACAAGCAGCTTCAGATACTCTGGCCGGTTGTGGACTTGCACAACCACTACTGGCTCATCTTTCTGACGCATGTTGAACTTCTCTTTGTTCCTAATGGGCTGGTCGAAGTTCAGCTGGAACACAATGCCCCTGTACACCAGCGTCATGTTGTTGATGTCAGGCTTTGCTGGTCTCTCCAGCTGTGTTTCGTTGTGTCTTCTTTTAGGACCACCAGTGGCTTGTATCCGGCTGCTCCTCACTGGATCTGCTTCTTTAGTTGGCATCTCGCTCTTCTTCTGCCTGCCACTGCTCCAGACAGCAAAGGCGCATGCCAACACCACCAGAGTCAATATAAACACCTTTCGTTTGTAGATTCGGAACCTCATGGCGAGGGGCCTCAAGGACAGAATTGAGTGTCAGGAAATCAGAGAAAGGTTACTTTCCAAAGTTTTGGTCAAGCCAGTGGTAGACAAGCTTACTGCGGACAATTACTGTGGTTTTTTCCTTACTTTAGCTTCTTGGAATGTCACGAACATTGAGCCACTTAGAGGGTTAATGTTGCCAAACATATTGTACTGTGCACTGTGGAAGCTGAGAGGCACAACACTGGCAGTACAAAGCAAATCCAGCAACAGCAAACCTGTGAAGAACAGAGCCAAAAGGAGAAAAGCTTAAAAATGCAAAAATCCAGAGGAGAGAAAATGGCAGCTCATACCTGTACAAAAGATGCACACAGGTAAACACACTCAGATGGTATGGAAAAAAAATAATTACTCATATAACTATACATATTTTTAGTAATATTATTAGGAATAAATCTCTAATTTCTCCCTTTAAAAATATTAGTTGACTGATAATATTCACTAAAAAATACGTATTCATACTGACCTCTGTATTTTAATCAGGAACAAAAAAAGTTACCAAGCACACTAGTTACATATGTCAGACATTGGTTGAATCATAAATTATACACAAAAAATTTATATTTGTTATTCCAGCATGTGTTGTCATTGGTTTAAAGTGTACAACATAGTTAACTGATGTAGCTGTTTTGGGGTGAAATCTGTTCACATGTGGTCTCCTCCTGCTGCCCACAAGGAAGTGCAGTGCCTGTTCATGTGACCAGACCCAGTAACCGCATACTTGGAAGGATGCAACACCCTGTTATTTTTTAAATACAATTAGGGTTAGGGTTAATAGGTAATATTGTGCCAATGTTATTATACAGCAGGCAGAGTAGTCGGCGCCATGCAAGATGCTTCATCTAAATGTCGGGACACGGAAATTATCTGAGGTTGACGGGGTACATTGTTGTAAATTGGGATGTACCTGTATATTGTTCAGAATTAAAGAAACAAGGAAAAAATTTGCCACAGCTTGTGCCAGATGTGTGCGACAGGTGCTACACGAGATGCCGTAGTTACCTGCAGAGCCCAATAAGATGGTACAAACACATCAGAACAGAAAAACAAAATTAATCAAACGAATACTTATGACTTTATGTCTTATAAGACTTTATGTGTAGCTCATTGTAGCAGGTTAGGAGTATAACATAATTTTATAACAGCAGCCTCTTTCATAGTCAGATTAAAGAGTTCATTAAAAGCAAACCTGGAGAGACCCCCAGAGACTGACTATTATTGATAACCTGGAGTGATGTGTGACTGAAAATGAAAACTGCTCCAGTGTATTTTAAAGAGTCCTCCAACAGGAAAAAGGTGGCTAAGGTTCACAGCAAAAACAGCCAATAAAATAAGGTCCAGCTAGAAATTGTGTGTTACTTAGAGAAAAGGCGCTGCCTAAATAATACATAAATATAAATGTGTCCTTGAATTCTCTAGATTCATCTCTAGGCTTACAGAGACATTTGTAAGGTGTGAATTTACAGTGAATGTACAGTATCCTACATCTGTCCTCAAACATTGTATTTGCTAATCATTCACTGTGGTAAAGTGATGGACAGTAGGGATGGGAAGTTATAAAGTACAGTGATCATCATTCTGTTAAACCAACTACTGTACAGTGTAAGGCAGGGGACAGTGTGGCGGGATGACAGCTGTTTAGTCACCAGTGCATCTGAAACACATCTTGGGACAATGGGAGGAAACCAGAGCACTTGGCAGAAACCTACCCAAGTACAGGTAGGTTACAGTTACAATACAGTGAAACATGCAAACTCCACACACTAACCTACAAACACAGCCTAGGAGTCGTGAGACACCAGCGCTACCCGGTACGCCACTACCATGATCAGACGGATATAGTAGTAATGGAAAATACTGAGTAAATATGTCTAAGAATAAGTGGTATTACATTGTAATATTTCGGGGTTTTCAGGACATGTAGCATGAGAACAGTGAGGATCAACAGCGCTTGGAACGCATTGAAGCCGCTGTTCGTTATTTGTAACGGCTAGAATAATTCCGCTCTACGCCGTGTATTCCTCTGCGGATCAGTGCGGCGGACGAGCGACACACACTCACACACTTCCGGTTAGAACGTTACCTTCACTGAAAGCAGACGAGCTTCGGGGCTGCGGCCGAGGACCCGCGTTCTTCACCACTGCAGCTCGGCCGCGCGACACCCACGCACGTCCATTCCGAACTCCTAGACCCGGCCGGATCACGTAGCGCCGAGCCAGCGATGACCTCCTGCATCCCACAACACACCACTCGCCCAGGGAGGCGGTGCAAGTGACGTCACGACCCACTCACAGGCGACGTGCTTGAGCTATTGGCAGTTCGTCTGTTCTGTGCACATATCCTGTACAACGGGATAAAATACTGCACTGCAACTTCACATACAACTCTGTCATAGCACGGGCATTGTAGTCTATTTTTTTTGACATTTAGTGAGTGTCGTTTTGAAAGAAACACTAAATATCGATATTATTGTAAAAGGAAAAGCATGCAGTATTTGTACTAATATTAGTACGCATTCGCTTCATTTATATTTAAAACTAATTTTCGGCTTAAGCTCGAGAGGATTAGACCTTTCTGTTTTCATTTTGTTCTTGCTGGATTCAACGCACACGCACTTTGCTGTATAAATATTGGTTATATTATAAATTTACAGTTGTGTCACCATTAAGACACAATACTGTATTATTTTAAAACTATATTATACGTGTTAAAGCGTACAAGACATCGAACATTCGTATTCGTATTATACCGACAGAGTGTTGGAATCCTTTCCATCACCCCTTGCTGTGCAGTTTTTGTATATTGTGTGTGACAATAACATAAAATAATGATTTCTTGTCAGATGCGGCCTCCGTTTATTTCCGGGCTGAGTGGGGGAATGAAAATATGCATTAATGATTGCAGCCTACCGGATACGTGAAAACCCGGTATCAATGATGTGTGTGTTGAACATGAATATCTACGTCTTTTAAAATGAATGCCTAACAGCATTGTTCACATATAACCAAAATGCAGCACTATAACTAAATTCGTCCATTAAAATCTAATGGTATAACATAATAGTGAAGAAAACTGCTACAAGACATTTCAAATAGTTATTCGTTTAACTGTAAAATAAATATGAACATGTAAATACATCAGTGACAGCCATTTCAAAGCAGGTTTTAAGAATGGTACAAGACCACCACCTGCAGTGTATTAGTTGTATTGCACATAAACTGCGTTTGAATTACGGTCAGTTTCGGGCACAGACACCGATTACCAACAGCAGGTACACATTCAAAGATACCGCAAAATAAAACTAATTTTAATTATCGTAAATTGTACTTACATTCACTTACTCTATTCTGCTTTTATAAATTGTCTATAAAATTAGTTGTGGAGTATCGAATCTTTACACAAACAGCTGACAGTACAGAATGCGCTACTGACCTGAACTCCGTTCCATAAAGTTTACAACCTGACTGTAGTCTTTCTGATCAATAATAGGCAGGACTGCACATGTTTATGGAATGAAGTAGAGAGGACTCAAATCATAATATCAATTGTAATAACTTTGGACTGACTTCTTTTTGAATATCTACTATTCCATGCAAACAAATGTTAAACTTGTCCAAGATTAACTGTGTCTCCCACAGGTATCAAATGTTTATTTAATATTTGGGAATTACAAACAACCTGAAGTTCACTGTGGAACATATACAAAAGGATATGGTAAATTTCCTGCAAACACTTTATAGGGTTCTGAAGTCACCTGAACACAGTTTCCCAGTTGCCAAGGGTTAAGCATAAACCATTTTCTATCTAACATCACAGAAATAAGCAAGTCATTTCGGGCTCCTCATATTGTAAGGCCTTCATGTACCTCCCTGCATTGTGTACTACCTCCCTATCTGTGTTGTGCAGTCACTGTTGAATCCCAAAGGTGAGATAGACAGATTTTATTAGGTACTGAACCTGGCTGTCACCAACACATGGCTGACCACTGACTGGTGGTTCTGGAAGTCACCTCAGGCCACGCTGCAGGCAGCAGTCCAGAAACCAAGAGTAGCAGGTTAGGGAGCAGAAGTAGCGCTGCACAGGAGCTTCTGTGCCAGCCATGTCATCCACCAGTACCACGGTGTGGGAGACGAGGTGCATGTTCATAGTGACGGCTGTCTCAATGAAGGAACCCACACAGGCCTTCCCACAGTCACATCTCTTGGCCAGCTCCAGATCCTCACAGAGATGGGCTGGAATAAGCTGGGGTCCATATGGGATTCTGCAAGAACACAGGGAAACCACAGTGAGAACCAACCTTAATAATAGCATTGCATTGTTACATTAATAAAAATAGAGCAATACCCTCATAAGTGCTCAGAATATATAGATTGGAATGCAAACCAAAACAATGATAAATGGTCATTATAATGTATCTTATTAGATTGTTCATTTAGTGAAAATTCTCTCATTGGAATCACATATAGTTCTTTCCTTATTTGTCTTCATAATTGCATTGTCCATGAAAATATGTAGGGAGATGTTTGAAACATTGAAGAGACAGTAAAAATTAAAGATGCAGCATTAAATATCTGTCAATACCGATATGATTCTGTAATTTTATCAGAATGATGCTTAGATTTCATTGGTAAATCAAACCGATATTTATGTCGCACTGTGTCCCAGATGAGCAGAACATGTAGACGATGCTACAGTGTGAAAATGTCTGGGGTGTGGAAGTTTTTCCCAAAGTAAGCAACAAAATATACAGTTGGCCACATTTGTTCGATTAACATCTAGCGTGGTGAGATCGAAGTACAAAATTGTATCATTTTTCATCATTTCAATTGTTACTTTTTTTAATGCAACACTTAAGGCTACAGCTTGCAAAAGCATTCCCTGTTTAAGGACCAGGCAGCCACCCAAATGAGGTTCAGCAGATGCCATCTATTTTAACGACTGTACATGGTCTGCAAACCTTAAATGTTACACAAATAAGTGTTACATTTGCCTGTAATTCCATTCCAAGCAGATCAAGTCCTATTTTTCTCTGTATTGTATTGGCATCAACAGATATTTTTGGAAAAATGAGATAAAAAACACGGAAAATGGTTGAAAGGTCCGTGTGCACGAGACGGAAACTTATATGAAAGCACACATTTCCAAGGTGTGTGCAGCAGGGGTATTGGAAAGAGTTTTTTTCCCAAGAATAGAAAGGAGACATGTAATGCTGAATGTGCCATACTCGTGCACTTGATAATGTTATAGTATGAGTGCTATAAAACAGTGCTAACCAGAACAGCACTAAATGGGGTATTATTTTAATAATAATTGCAGTACATACACAATTCTATCATCTTCTAAAGAGGAGAATCTGCAGAAACAACTCCTTTAACAATTGCTGCCTTGATTAGCAGAAAATGACTCATTAAGTACTAAAATCAATAACAGTGAATAAGATGTAATTACCATTAAGTAATATCAAGCTTTAACAATCTGATGTTACTGTAAGCATTAACTTGCAGTTTTAATTCCAGTGATAAGACAGCAAATTCCCACTGTCATTCCAGAAATATTAACAATTCACAAATTAAAAATTTTTAAAAATGAATATTAATGTGTTTGCATTTAAAGACCTGCAGAAATCAGATGTAAAACCCAGACCAAATCCACACCAAAAAGGTCTACTGAAATATTATGTAATCATCATCTGATTTAGATACCTAATTGGTTCCCAAAAAGGCCATATTGTATAGAAAAGCATAAACCGATACAACTATTTCCATGATTTCTTTTGGGGAAAATTACAATGCATTCCAGCTGAACCCAAAAACCTCAAACAATTTTTGCCAATTTCACTAAAAGACCGAAAGGTTGGAGAAGAAACAACACATTATGTACTCTGTTGTACCAGTATTTAAATGGATTTGCCACTGCAGCTTCAATGAACCAAATAATATTAAAAAAAACAAAAAACAAAAAAAAGGTGTATATATAAGCTTTGCTGCACACAAGAAAATCCCTAGAACTCTTTTCTCCTGCTCAGTGATATCTTATGTCCTTCCTGTATTCACCCATCATAGAATAGTAGTAAATATTACTGTAATCACCAATGTGGCAGAGTACTAAATGGATACCACCACATACTACCTTTTTTGGATGATACACATTATATCAAGCAGTTCTTTGAGTGAATTAAGAAACGATATTTAAAATCAAATTGTTTTCTAGCAAAAATGCATTCTGCAAATATACCTACATCAAGGGACAACTATATTTTTGTTAAGTGCTGACTGGATCACATAGAGCTACTATAGTCAAACAAATGAGAAACTGATGTTTTAAAGTAATTTTTAATATTTGAATATTCATCTGGCTGGATAGCTTTATGGAGCAATGAAAGTTAGGTACAGTGCTCACCCTAGAACCCTTTTATTTATGCCCTTAACCATTGTGCTACCTGTTGCTCATTTTATACTGCAGTTGCTATGGTCTTCCTTATTTGTCAGACTAAGGTTGTTAGATAAAATTTCAAAACTTTAAGAACTACCATGCAAGTGGTCTCACCTGTTGTTCACTACAGCCCTGGAGGTCACTTCTAGCAGCGTCAATGGGAATGTGAGATGCATTGTGTATTCAAAGGGGTTTTTCTTGTTGAAGGGGTTCCCAAAAAGGTCCAGATTCTGGAGCTTTAGGTGCAGGAAGTCAGAGGGCAGGAAAGGCAGCTGGTTGTGTGTGGCTGAGAAGGACTGCAGCTTAGTGAGCTGGCCAAGACGGGGGGGCAATTGCCATAGTTGGTTTGAATCCAGCTTGAGATGTACCAGCTCGCGCAGCTTGTAGAAGTGGGCAGGCAGAGAGACCAAGTTGTTCTGACTCAGGTCCAAGTATTGGAGGGTATGTTGCAGGCCAGAATGACACAGAGCTGCAGGAAAGGCTTCCAGGTGGTTGCTGGTCAAGATGAGCTCAGCCAGGCAAGCCAGGTCACCAAGGGCAGCTGGGAGCTTCTTGATGTAATTGTTACTGAGATCTAGGCGTCGCAGGCATTGAAGGGACAGCCATCGCGTGTCTACACGGGACAGCTTGCAGTAAGATATCTCCAGCTGTTCAAGGGAACAGGGGAAGCCAGAGGTCAGTGGGTACTCCTTCTGGGAGTGAATGGTAAGCTTCTTCTTGGGCCTCTCCACATCCCGGGCCTGGATGGGCAGAAGGGTGGACAGAGGCAGTGTGTCTGTGTCGCTCCCTTTATGAGCCAACCTAGCTGCAAACAAGAAGTTCTTCAGGCAGTTGGCATTGGCCTAAAAGAGCAACCAGAATCATACATTAGGCATAAACATAATTTAGTTTGTTTGTTACAGAGCAATATAAACATTCGTGCTATGAAGACGTGTGACAATTTTTGTACAAGTAAATGACTGAATAAAAACATTTAAAATAGAACATAATGCCCTGTCAGCCAAATCCTCCCTCTGAAAGCTGCATAATTACCAAAGTTCTTTTTGCAAAGATACACTTGAACATGCAAAGTAATAGCAAAGGTAAAGTGATTAAAAAAAAAAAAAAAAAAAAACCCTTAGACTGTTGCAAGTCTCATAAAGCACCAATCAACATGCAAAAACTCTAACAATACTTCCTGTGTATTAATGAGGTATCCAGGTATCCTGTTAGTTGTAAGGTTCAATATTCCTTGAATATAAGTTTTGCCACTTTCAATGACCTCACCAGGGTACTTGGTAAGATGAACCAATGGAAGATTCCCAGCCTAGATGGCCTTCCGGAGGAACTTTATTCCACCTTTTATGACATCTTACGGCCATAGTTTTTGTGATGAGTGGAGGTGCTTAGCAACAGCATGAAGATGGGGTCCTCTCGTTGTACAAGAAAGGTCACAAAGCCAATCTTGCCAACTGGAAGTCCCTCAACAAAGCTTTGCATAGATATAAAGCTTATTGCGAAAGTCCTCACCGAGTGCTTGAAATAAGTAACGGCTGATCTGGTCCATTGGGATTAGACACTGAGGCACCCAGTGTTCTACAATATGGAATTTGCACCTGCTTAAAGACACAATCCCCTGGGCAGAGGATCTAAAGGTCTTTCTTGTGTTGGTCAGTGTAGACCACCGCTTCCTGTTCAACTCCTTCAGCAGGATAGGTTTTAGCCACACATTTCTGGAGTGGGCATATATGCTCTATACTAAGGTAGGTAGCTGAGTTGCCATCAGTGGTTCCCTCAGGGAATAGATGCCCCAGCTTAGCACAGTGAGTCAGTAGGTATGTCCACTCTCCTTTCACCTCTAAAAGCTTTACATCGAGCCCCTGGCAGCTGACATTTGCGCTCATCCTGGAATAGACACCCTACTCTTCCTGGGAAGTTGTAAAGCTGGCCAAAGTACACGGATGACATTACATTGTTTATGTGCTCAGGCCAGTCTCTCAGTCAAATGCTGGACCTGATTAAGGCATTTGGACATGCTGCTGGCCTTCAGTAAGTTATTTATCAAGTACTTTGGCAGCTGGAAAAAACAAGAAGGACAGTATTAGCAATTTTGCTTATTGTGATTGCCCTCTCAAAGTGCCAGGGGTCAACTTTCATAAGAAAGATACAGTTAGGGGAAACTGGAAAGAACAACTATTAAAAGTCAGATGGAAAATGGGACTGTGGAGGACCAGATCCCTTTCCTTCACAGGGGGGGAAAAAAAAAAAAAAAAAAAAAAAAACAACAACTAACTGAAGTTTGACATTCTTCTTTGTTTTATTGTTAACTTCCTATTTTAATTAACTGTCAACAACTCATTTTTTAACAGTGTATTTAGTTGGTTAGGAATGCATTTTTAAATAAAGGGTGTTATGACATGTTGTGAAAAACACCCACAAAAGGTAGGTTTGGAGTACAACAGCACCCTGAGAACAGGCCAGTTTTTTGTAGCAGGGTTGTTAGGTAAGATTCCTTTAAAAGGTTTTTGTTTAGAGCCTTGTGGTTTTTTTTTTTTTTTTTTGTTACTTGTATCAGTCATGCAGCATTCAGATTTGCTTATTTTTCACTTGCACTTTAACGATAAGATTTTAGTGTATGCATGACAGTCAAATACTTAATGTAATTTTTTAAATAAAAGATTTTAAAGTTACAGATGGAAGGGATGAATGGAGCATTTATAACTGGTGAGCTGGACATCTGGCAATACCAGACACTGCATATGTTCCGCCTGTCCCTTCTGATCCGTTTAAAGAAAATCACAAGACCTGCAAACTCGGCACAAGAAAAAAGATTAAGTTGCAGCTCTAATGTTTTGCAGTGTTCCTACTGAACTAATTGACTGATCACAAAGAGAAAGGTGGCAAATTAATCAATTTTGCATCATGGGGGGCAACTTAAGTCCTGAAAGCCAAAGCGAAGTTTATACAAGGTCAGAAGTTCCTGAGTATGTTGTTTACCAGCTGTTTATTACACTTATAAGACATGCTCTCATTCTAACAATTTTGTGGTACTGCAAAATAAAGTGAACCTCTCATTTAATCACAAAGTGCCATGCAACAAACAAAAAGCAGACATGTATAACCAAAATGAGCTCCTGCTAGAGAGTAGAGGGACCAACTGCCAAACTGGCAAGACACTGTACAGAAAGTGGGGGAAGGCCAGTGCTGCCCTACTGTGGTTCAAGGGCATCGTAGGCATTTGTCCTCTCGTTGGACAGCTTTCGAAACAAAGGCAGGGCTGCAGATAGTGCACTCAGCAATCCAGATGGGAGCCAAAAATCATCCTTCACTGCTTATGCGTTATGTAACTGGGACCAAGAATTAGCTGAGCAATGACATAAAAACCAAAATGGTGAAATCTCCTGAACCACTCCCACAGTCACCAGAAAGGAATATTCTATTGCTGAAACACTGAACATTCGTATTAAGTATGTACAATATTTAGAATAAATGTCATATGTAGTACAATGCAAAAAGAGACCAACAACAGTTTGACAACAGCTGGTATAGTTAGCTATACTAGAGTTCAGGTCTATCTTTCTGCAACAGAAGACGCATACTGATTTTCCTCCAGCTAGAAATGGGTACTTGACCATTATGAAGACCAGCCCCTTACCTTGCTCAAATAGACATCCACAGGTGGTTCCTTCAACCTTACAGTGGCTTTACCTTCTTCCACAAACAAGGTGAAGAACTTCTCAATGTTCTCCTTTAACTGAGGATGAAGAGATAGATCAGACATACAGAAACATCAGAGCACTGACCCAAAGCAGAGGAAAGGTGTACATAGTAACGTAAGGGCTCCAACAACTTGTTTGAAATTTCAAAATAAGCCATGTTTAAGTAATTTAAAAACAATAAAAAACACATTCGTGCAGAACTTTTACTGATGTAATTATACCCACTCACATATTTCCTCCAATCATTTGTTCTGGCAGCAAAAATTGCCTGAAATCGTTTTAAACTACAGGAAGATACCAAACAAATAAACAAATAAAAAAATTGCACACAACTTAATCATAGGTTAAACTGCTTAAGATTACAGATAATAGGCCCTTAACTTTAAATAGTACACCATTTTAAGTACTTATTACCATATTAAACTGAAATTGCTGGAGTAGCAGAAGTGACAGAGCCAACAAACCAGTTTGAGTGGGCACAGGTCATCAAATTGCTTATCCAAACAAGCCCTTGAGTAGACTATTGTTAAACTAGTGTGTCCCCTATTTATAAACTTAATTAGGATTGGAAGTTGGTTCATCAGATGAACAGATTGTAAGCTGAAGGTGACATGGAACAGCCAGGGGCTCCTTTTTAATTCCATCCACAGTTGCTGGTGTAATGATACTGTATTAAATGCCTGCACTGAGAATTGCATGTCTGTATCTGCATCTCTCCATCTATTGCACTGTTTACTTTCAGTTATAAATTACTTTAGAGAAAAAGTGTCTATTAAAGGGAAAAATTAACTGTCATTAACATGTAATCTCAACAAGAATAAAGGCAAGAGCAATATATTTGGACAAGAAACAGCTTTCTCTGAGCAGTTCATGGAGACCAGGTTGGGAGACAACCCTTCCTTCCTTTAATATTCCCAAATCAGCATCTAAGTGGCAAATCAGGTGAAACTTTGAATTAGTTAGCTAGCTTGGAAAATGATTAAGTTATCAAAAAAAGTCTGCAACAATGACAAGTTTGCTATTCATAAGTTCGTAAATGAGGCGCCCGCTGTATTTAAAAAAAAAAAAAAAAAAAAAAAAAATCGTAAGAAGCAAAGCATACTTCCTTCAGCACGCAACAGCATAGATGGTAATTTAACTTTCATATACACCATTCACCAATTTCACTGCTCACAGTGACTTTATTATCAATTCAAGTTTATTTAAAGGTAACAAAGTTGAATATTTTCCTATTAGCAATAGCAACTATAAGAATAAATGATTAAGATGACCAAGCATTCTTCATTACCATGGCTCACAAAGGACTGGTCCACGGGACCAGATGTGGGAAATCTTGCAAGCAAACAGTTCAGCAAACACATTACATCAGAGTGAGAAGGGTTTTTTAAAGCTTCCTATAAGTTTCAATTCAACAATTGTTTTTCCTGTAAAAGCAGCAGACAACTCAGCTTCCAGTACTTAAGGTTCCTTGTCTGAAAGCTGCTCCTACACCTAATAAAGGTATTTATTCATTAACTGTAGCATCTCTCTTAGTTCAGAGTTTGAGGCAGTCCAGAGCCTTTCCTATTAGCATAGTGCAGGGTGGGGGATGAGCCCATCACACCTGATAGGAGCACTTGCTCTGCTCTCAAATGATACCCTTTTGTGCAGATGACAAAATCTACTATGTAAACACAAAAAGTTGTAAATCAAAAAACAACTTTCATAAATATTTAGTGACACATACAGTACCGTGCAAAAGTCTTAGGCACCTGTGGGAAAAATGCTATAAAGCGAGGATGGTTCCAAAAATAATGCCATGAATACTTATTAATCAATAAACCTTCTAAACAGTAGACAAAAAAACCCTCAGTCAAATCAATATTTGGTGTGACCACCCTTTGCCTTTAAAACAGCATCAATTCTCTTATGCAAACTTGCATGCAGTTTAAGGTAGATGTTGGTAGGTTCTTCCAAACATTTTGAGGAACTGGCCACAGTTCTTCTGCAGACTTTGACTGTCTCTGCAAGTATTCCCAGACTGACTTGATCCTGTTGAGATCAGGGCTCTGTGGGGACCATACCATCTGTTGCAGGATTCCTTCTTTTTGCTGAAGATAGTTGTGCATGACTGAGATTGGGTGTTTGAGGTCATTCTCAGGCTGCAGAATGAATTGGGACCAATCAGAAACCTCCCTTGTGGTAGATAAGAACCTTATCTGTACCTACCTGTACTTCTCAACACACATTCAAGTTGCATGCCTAAGACGTTTGCACAGTACTGTACACTGCACAAGACATTTTGCTTTCAGTTCCACCTTATCAACATCACAGCTTTTCCTTGGTGTGTAAAACGACCCCTGCAGGTCTTTATTGACCTTCTTTGATACTGGTCATCAGCCACAAGTCTGACAATCCCTGAAAAGTGGATACAGCTAAAATGCAAGAAAACCACAGGTCAAGCTGAACAGCATAGTACTACCTTGTATTTGGTGCCTGCCTTGTCCCTCCCCGTGCAGATCAGCAAGTATACGCTTTGGACGTGCGTCCTCTTGTCCACGTGTCTCCCGATGGACAGCAATGCCCTCGCGCCTTTGCCACGGCTCCTCATTCCGTAGCCGGGGAGCATCCGATTGACCACCTCCACGTCGCAGTTGAGCCTCATGGCGAAGGGAAGCGACTGGACAGGAGCGACATGACAAACGTAACACTTTTAACACTAAGCCAGTTGCATATATGTACATTTCTGTCACAATTTTCAGAGCTAATATTTTTTGAACACACGTGTTTAATTCTATTTTGCTGTATGTTCAGGGGTCCATTTGTTAAGCAGGACTGGTACGAAGACGTAGTCAGAAACACATTGAAAACGCCTCATAAATACATCTTGTCTTATCGAGACACTACCGAACAGCGAAGATGGTTCCTTGCATGGACAGCACACTGAAATTTCGAAGATTTAAAGCTTAATTTAATCTTATTACCGGGGACTGACGAGTTTGATACATTATTAGAACGGTTTTGACTCGATTCGGCTAACGCCACCGACAAAGTCCACTGGTACTGACAGGGCAAACAAACAAGTATGTCGCCAACAAAAAGAACACTCCTTACCAAACGACAAAAACCGTCTGTCAGGAATTTAGTTGAAATTAAAATTTAAAGCCATTTTATACTGTTTTACACCACAAGTCCAACAATTTTCGACAACACCTACTTTTGAAAGAAAGAGCGCGCGCAGGGAGACGCGAAATGGAGACCAACGCACGCTCTGATTGGACGGCAAAAATATCTCAGTTGATTGGTGGACATTTCTGGCAATCTCTCGCGTGGCTTCCAAAGAAAGCGAGACTCCAGCACTACCTTGTATCTCAACTTGCAACTATGGACTGCGGGATCCACTGTATGAACATCACCTTTGATGGTACAAATTTTCCGGATTTATTCATAATTTGACAGCAGCTAACTGAGCAGAACCAGTTAAATCTGAACCCATATCGTGCAGTGCTCTGTTGTCCCTTCGTTTGAAGCCGTAACAATGAAAACATCGACTCTCCGCTTTCCGATTGCACCATCCTATTAACATCTTACCAAGATAAGATTTCTTTGGGAAGAAGGTGTCAGATCTGTCGAAATTCACCAAATAATGTTAACACCACATGGTTACGGTAACTGTATACCTAAGTGAAACATTTACGAATGGGTGGCAAGCTGGAAGTACAAGTGTGTTTAGTGAAGCATAACTGGGGGCTGTCAACATCATGTTCTCAAGACCACATTAATTGTGCTAATGCTCTCATTTGAGAACATTGACAGATTTCTGTGTTTGAAATTAGTAAGACATAAAACATTAGCTATGTTTCTGAGTACAAAATTCATGATGGCTTGGGATGCCAAAAAAGTGGGTGCTATTTGCAAACCCACTTTAATGTTGGTGGCACCCGGTTTGAGGAGATTAGTTGGGGCCCACCTTTTCTATCTCAAGTATTGTACAGCTTTTTCTGAGATTTTATGAATGATCCCAAAATATTTCAGAAAAAAAATCAACGCAAAAAAGTTTAAAGCTTAATGGAAAATATAAACAATTAAGTAATTTTCACAAAAAGTTTTCTGCAGAAAAATAACTAATGCACAAGAATTTTGTTTTAAACAATTCTGATATTGTTTCTCAAAAAAAAAACATCCAATCGTCTCTATTGGATGTTTTTTTTGTGGTTCCACACAGAAGATGCAGCGCTCCATAGTCCCCTGTATTGCGCTGTACTGATCTAGCGGTATTGACACCTTATTGGAGCTGCTTTCTGGATATAATTCAATGAACAGAATCTATCACTGTTTCAGATAATAGCACTGACTTCATTTTGTTGAGCAGATTACATTTTCATTGCACATTATGTTAAGTTATAAAAGTTTTACTGTAGTATGTAGTACAGTACTATACAGGAGCATACTGTAGTAAAATATTGTACTTAAATTACACTTTCCATCTTCTGGACCTTCGCCATATACGGACAATTCCTCCTTTTATACTCTGGAAAATGGATGATCAACTCTATAATAAAATATGCTGTAAAAAGTATTCCACCATATGATAAAAATAAAGCAGGCTAATGATTTTCGTGTGAAAATGCAAACTCCTCGTTTCTCGTAGTAACAAAAAAAAAACTTCATTTTGGTCCCTCCCAAGTCAGTACCTTGATAGGGAGTACTGCTCACACCATTGAACGAGTATAAAGGTTAAGATACTGTATGTGGCGGGTAGCTTTTGCTTTGATTGCTGCTTGATAAACCTCAAATAAAGTTGTAGAATGCAAAAAAGCACTTTTTTTGTTGCAAACATTATGAAGTAGTACACACAAATCAATTCAAGATTCAACTGGAAACAGATAAAAATGGGAAATACATAACTGTATCAAATAAAAAAAAATAAAAAACATAGAAATAATTAAAAATATTAAAATTGAAAAAAAGACACAACTAGTAAGATTACAATTTGTCCAAGAAGAAACCGATGATTTGAGATGCGGAAGTGACGTCTTGTAAGGCGGAAAGGAGGGTTAACGCGGGGCTTCAAGACGCACATGCGCGGTAGTGCTCTTTCCTTTTGGACGCCTGAACTAGAGAGAAGATGGGCCACCAACAGCTCTACTGGAGTCACCCACGAAAATTCGGCCAGGGATCAAGATCCTGGTTAGTTTTTCCCCAGAACGCAAAAACTTTGGAAATGTACTACTTTGTCTGTGTTTAGTGTATTAAGAAGCATCATAGATTATTAGAAGGCATCATTTTTGTCTGTACATGTGCTGTCCAACATGGCGCCTTGTAACTCACAGTAGCTTGACAACGTGCGTTCTCGGTGATTTAGACAGGTTCGAAACGAGCCTCATAGCTCAAGAATATTTGAAGCTCCAGCGTTACAATTAACATTATTATTAACAAACGAGCTCTGTTATTAGATGGCCATATTTCTTTAGGAATTGAGGAACGACCAAAAGCAGTATGAGCATGGTTTATGTAACCGAATGATGGCGTGTATTATGAGGACTGTGACAAGAGGGTTTGAGCACTTTTCTGTGTTTCTGCAGCCGGGTTTGCTCAAACAGACACGGATTGATCCGTAAATACGGGTTGAATATGTGCCGCCAGTGCTTCCGACAGTACGCCAAAGACATCGGCTTTGTCAAGGTGAGTTACATCGCTTTCGGGTAAAATAACGCATGGAGTCCAAATGGTGTAAAGATGAGATAAAAGTTGAAGTGATGCCTGTGCACTCAGTGCTGCACACAAATGTGTTACGCCTCGGCTTACAAACATAATTTAGCCCAGAAGTACGTTCGTATTTGTTTAATGACTCTAGTTGGTTTTACTTCGAAGTCCTTAATACAGACATCACGAGATATTTTTTGTGATTATCTTACCTAAGATATAAACATAGTTAATAAACAAGAAAATATGAATTAATAATAACTAAAGGACTTGATGTGTGTTAGTTTTGTAATCCCAATGTTGAAACTTAAATTATTGAAAATAAAAACTACCTTGTTGATTCTTTCCATAAGTCTGATGGTCCATATGTTTTGTAATGTTGCTTAATTACAGCTGTATAAAGTAATATGTTGGTGTGCATGTATATATGAACATTTGTAACTCAACTGTCCATAAATTTGGCTAACTTACTGTGGAGTTTGCAGCATCATCCAGGAACATGTAGTGGTGACCAGTTTTATCTGACTTCATTTTTATTCCACAGCTTGATTAATAGTGACTACAGCTTGTGAAGAAGAGCCATGGACTTGAAGACATCTACTCATTCATCCATCAAAAGTGGAATACATGTTGTTGAACTACTATAACTTGGAATTAAAGTGTTGATGAGGCACTAATCCTGTGTTGAGTTGCCTTAACACTTCTCTATCAGTCCTTTAACCATACATTTTGGATTGGGGGGTAATTAAAAGTGTGAATAGCAACTTGAATATAGTATATACACTTGAAGGTTGCTGTACACTGTGACCTGCAAGTCAGCAGTACCGTTGCCCCTAACGTGTGTATGTTTAAGTCTCTCTTCCAAAATCATAAATTAGCTAGTGTACTGCATTAAAAATAAAATTTCAATTTATAAACCTCAACCATTTTACTGGTTCGCTTTAAGGTATGTACCTTGCTGAAAGGTACAACAGAAAAGCAATACTCAAGTAATGTTAAATTAATTTTAAGGTGGACTGTCCTGCAATGGATTGGTGTCCCAGGGTTCCTCAGTGTGTGTGGTTTTGTGGCCTAGTGATTCAGAGATGGTAAAATTAAGATGCAGCTGGTAAGGATGATGTATGGAGGGATGGAAATTCACTCACACATTCATGTAATAATAGCAACTGCTGAATTAAGAAGCAGTCATGCAAACTGAGCTAAATGTAAGGGGATGTACAGATGTACAACTTAACTGCTCTTGAGGCCCTGGGAACCATATACGACATTGAGTTAATACAAATGGCAAAAACAATACAATAGTATGCTTGTGTATCAAAGATGTTTACCCTTGCTTATCTTGTAGTTTACTTGGATATGCATGAACTAGCTTGTCAAAAGAGGGAAATTATGCTAAATTCTGAATGGTAAACGCTGAAGTCTGGTAGGTCTCACTATTAGTAGATGAAATTGACAGAAGTTTGCTGACAATGTAAAAGCATTTTTGATTCACTAGTAAAAATGATTGATACCTGACAATTACCTATGGAATCCAGGAAAGATGTCAAGGCTACAGTTGTGCTGGAGAAAAAGTTACATTTTCTTATTCATTTAGCTCACATTTTACTTCAAAACGTCTCGCTGTTTTACCCTTTATGCAGTAGGGTAGTTTTTGCTGGAACACTTCATGGTAAATACTTTGTTCAGGAGTACTACAGCAGGAGGTGAGATTCAACCTTATGTTGTGAGTCAAATGTAGTGGGTAATGAGTAATAAGAGGGTGACAAAATGGAGTGAAATCCCATTCTTTCTTCACAAATGCACATTGAGTAAAAATAAAGTATTGATATCAAAGGCTACTCTAAAAAGTACAGCTTTTCCAGAAATGTACTTAAGTTGAAGTAAGAGTAGATGTAACATTACTATCAACTTATGTAGAGCAGGTGGAGGGGTTCAAACCCTGGTCTTTTTACTGCAAAGCAAGTGCACCACCAGCCACCTTTTCACACCCAGGTTTTCTGTTAGATCATTTTCAAATGTATAAACAATTTACTTCCTAGATGAAAATAAATTATAATCAGCTCCACACTTGTTATTAATGCTTTATGAGAACAGACATTTCAATTCAAAATACATACCTAAGCTACTTTGGAAGGCAAATTCTCCAACATCTCTAAGAAATCTCTCATTAATGACAGTAATAAGTACTAAAGCAAAAAAAAAACTAAAAACCAAATGCCTTCTTAAGCAGCATTCTACTGCTACTACTACACTGATAATAATATTCATTGTATCATACATTTAAAAGCAGCTTCTCAAAGTGCTTTACAGTAACAAAATACAAGTTACAACTCCAAAGCAATTTACAATAAATATCAGCCCTTAAAACATTATAAAAAAAGAACAATAAAACAATAAAAAAAGAAAACGATCTAAAGATTTGATATTACATTAATAGAACAAATAACCCATTAGTTGTCAATAAGCAACTGTCCAGAAACAGGTACACATTGTATGAGCTGTCAGACCACAGGCCTCTGACACACTCAAAGGGCGTTGCAAATGACCTCTTGTTTTAACTGGGGCATCAGAACAGAAGGGCAGGCAGTGAGTGGGGATTCACTGGCCAACGTCCACTTCAAGACCATCCGTTGTGAAGGATCACCAAACCACGTCCTTGGGGACTGACCTTGTAAATAAACCATTATCTTCAGATCATCGACAACTGTTTTCCAGGGCTGCTGTTGAATTATTGACACATATGAGATGTTTCCCTCCCAGAAACCTTCTACCCTGGAGGTTTTCAAAAGCAAATATTTTTTTCTCAGATCCAGTCAAGCAAAACTGTTTTTTTGCAGCCGGAAACAATAATTCTGCTTTTATCTAACATTATTGTTTAGCATAAATGATGAAATATTTGTATTTTTAATCCAACATTTTCTAGGAAAACCAAATCTACAACGCAGGATAATCATATTAGGTCTGCCAAAAAAGCCTGTCTGATGATATATCACCATTTTACAGACACAAAGTGTTATTACTGCTTTACAGTATTAACACAAACATAAACTGATCTTCCTTTTTCTAAGCAGAAACCACTGCAGAATGATGGGAAAGTAACAATTTCACATCTCCAAGGAAGGACCTTGTTGGGCACATCAACATTCAACCACCAGGTGGCAGAAGAGGTCCACTGAGAGCTGAGACCTGTTTGCTACTTGCTGCAGTGACCCCTGTGCAAGGCCTACATGACATCTGCCGTGAACAATGTAGGCTAAATGTGAGGAGAAAATCACCCCAGTTACTGGTGTGACATATAATTAAAGACATTTCCCCGAATGGTGGCTGGAATAAATTACACCGGTTGAAATGAAGTATTCACCCACATGCATGTGTAAGCACTTGAATTGTGACATGCACCCAATTTAGACGCAATGGTCAACCTGGCAGGCAATTCATGGCCAAATGTTGTCACATATGAATCAAAGTGTGACAAATGCAATGGTGAGCACACTACAATATGTTGCAAATGCTCAGGTGTTGCTTACAGTCATTTTATTGCAATTCAAACAGCTGAACAGCAGAAAATATTTGGTTCATGCATGTTTAATCAGTTTACTGATTTTAAATAAAATAATGTGTAAGTGGGAGTTTCATGCAAGGTACTTTAGGCGGTGTTCTATTCTGGCAAAGTAATTTTACTGATGGAGATAAGCTGCTCAAGGGCACCACTCAAGGGCACCTTGTAACACAGTCAGAAATCAAACTCATTATACTCTGGTAGCTGCATGGGGACTGTAATATTTATTTGTTTAATTTTTCCTGCATTTTTCTGTACTTTTATCCCAGTTAAGTAACCATTTGCACAGTTCTTGCTTCTCCCCATCAAAACACACCCCTCTCACCAGAAGTGGGTGAGCAAACACAGGGAGACACCTCTTGTGATGTGCATGCAGTGAATCACTAACCTCTTTCTAGTCCACATGTCATGCTTGGAGGAGATTGATCTTCATACCTGCAGCCCTGAAGGCACCCAGCAAACCATGAGGAGAGGGGGTGGACTACCTCCTTCACAGCCATCCTAGAGGACCCCTGGCAGGTTTGCATTCCCTGGGCCTCCTTTCCACAGATGGGTAGTGATCTGGTGCCCAATGTACAGGAAGAGCACCAGAGAGGCCACATGTTATTTTTCTGCTATCATATTTTCTCCTACATTTCTATCTTTCCTCATATTGCTGCAAGCTTAGAAAGGAAACTGTATAGCAGTCCAGAGTAAATCTGCAATGTTTGGACACCACTGTGGAACTTCTTGAATACTGTAACATGATGATCACACCTGTGAAATATTGTAGCTGTTTGCCCTTGTTTTTTGTATGTATGAATTTGCAGTGTCTCATTGTTCCATTCCTGACTGTATTGCTATGACCCAGTACTGTAAAAAAAGAGAACTAAATAAGTTTTGTTATGATAGCCAGTTTCATCAGGTGGTCTCTTTCATAACTTAAGCAAACACCTTCTAAATTTTATCTTTCAGCACCGTAGGTTTATAAAGCTCCTTTTTTACTGTATATGTGCTTTTAAGTTTCTGAATTGCACTGAAAAAGAGGCAATGGGAGGACACTTCCAGAACAATCACCAAGAAGGCAGTCATAGAGCCAGCTTTAGGGTGATGTGAGTAGTGCCCCTTTAGCAGGGTGCTGAGCTCAGAGGCTCCAAGCTGAACTTTTTTTAAATGTGGGAATGATGGATTTGCTCTTTTACACTAAAATTCCTCAAACAAACACTTCCATCAACTAAACGACCACAAGGAACTGTGGGGATTTTTATTTCATTTAAAAGTGTTGCCTGAAAATCTGCTTGCTCATTGCATGGACCTACATCTAGCACTTACTGGTGGAGAGTCCTCAGATGTTAACAGATCAGAACTAATTGAAGAGCTGAAGCATTTGCAATTAAAAAAAGTGCAGTAGTGGAATTTCGGAATGATCAAAACAGGTCAAAACAAAGAGAATAATTATTTAGGATGTTTCCTCAGCGTGCTCCTATTTATCAGTAATGGGCTGAGTGGTGCTGGTTAGGCTGACTGGTCATCAAATGACTGGACTGGTGTATGTGTATTAGGGATGGAAGTTATACTATGTTGCTTTGTTGATTTGCATATGTAACAGAAAGGTGACACCTGCGATAGAACAGCAGTTTTGCTGTTTTAGATACAGGCATCATCTTGCTTATGAATATAATTTGTTCCTGGAAGTTGGCTCATTAGGTGAAATCTCATAACACAGAGATGTAATTACTCTTAATTTTAAAGGGAAAAATTGGAAGCATTCCTGGGCCCACAAAGTCATCCCAATGTTTGCTCAAATAACACAGACATTTGCTTTCATTAATTATATACAGCAGTGAAATAATAATAATAATAATAATAATATAGATGCACTAGATAAATTGAGAAGAAATCACAAGATCACACGAGGGTCACAGAGCACAGCTTGAAGTATTGTGTGGAAACTAACTGTGGACAAGGTGTGGCTGTTGTGTTCATGTTGGTCACTCACAAAAAATGATAAAAAGGGGTCAGCGAGTTGTGGTGCACCTTTTCAAAACAACCTTTATTCTGAAAATTGCAAACACTTGTGCAGCTCTCATACTGTCACATTGAACATACACTCACTAAAACATATATATATTCACATATGTCCAGTCAGACTCAATTTATGCTCAAGTGCATCCAAACCTTATCTATCATAGATGTACACTCTCTCAAGTAGTAGAGAAGCTGCTGGTGCAAAAATTGAAAACTTGTCCACACTTGGCTTTTGTTACCTGTAAAACTGAAAACTCTCCCTCACATTTGATAATAGCTTGGTAAAGGGTATTAAATAATTTTGTGTGCAAAACCTAAGTCAAAAACAACATATCTTCAGGGACACCTGTACTTTATTTCTATTTTAATGACACACCTGTTATGTTAAGGCCATTAATTATGGTTGCAAATGACATGCAGCTGGGGTCTGTCATATATATGGCTATAGAGTCAGTCTTTGTGGTCTTTTAATGATTCTTTTTGATCTCCTGTGTACTGGGATCTCATTATAGTATGAACTGCCCATTTGTTTTTGTTCTGCAGGAGCAGCATCCTTTTCCTTCTGTCTCAGGTGTTGGTGGTGTTCTCTCATTGCTGTCCTCCTGTGTGTTATGTTCTGTTGTTTTAGCAAGTCTCCACAGTTTCATCTGAGAACCTTATCCTCTTTAGTGTCTACAAGATATGCATGTGGGGCCACTTCCGGTACAGTGTTGCATTATGTGCCCACTGCTCTTTCTCTGCATAATCTATATATTTATAAAGTTCAGTCTTTTTGTTTGTTCTTTATACAAAACTTTGTTTTTCAAGCTACAGACTTGAAATTTGATACACTGGTATTTCTCACCCTAAATTAATTTTTGGAATCTTTTTTTGTGTAGACCTTTCCACCTTACTAATATCTTTACACTGCCTCCATTGTCAGGGTTATGAATAGAAGACTCAAGAGACTAGACTATGGGAAGACTTGTTTTAACTCTTATCCATATATTTGCACAGTCCTGTGCAAAGTGTACACTGACTTGCCCCCTGAAGGTCCCAAACTCACCAAACACATAAAAGGTCCACCATCCTCCTGTAACTACCCACACTGGGTAAGCACTAAACTATTCCTGTACACATAGCTGCAGTGCATTATGGGAGAACTTTGCTTAATGTGTTTGAGTTTTAGAGATGGGTGAGTTTGTATGCTTAGGGAGCGCTGGTGTTTTGGCCCACAGTGTATTGAGGAATGCTGCAGAAAGGATCTGTCCTGGGTGCCTAATACCTTGGGTATGTCACTGCACGGGACATGTTTCATAAATGTTACTTTGCGGATACTTCTCACTACCAATGACAGAAGTTGCTCAAAACTGAAGTTAAATTATCAGCAATCTATAGTGATGGATGAGAGACTTCTCTCAAGAGCTTCTTTGGCTGTACTATTGACTGAGAATAATATTGCACATAAAGTAGATTTGTTTTCAGCAATACCAGAATTTGCTCAGATAAAGGCAAGGAAAGTGAAATTAACCTAAACTACCAAAATTGTGTAAAGAAGTTACTACTGAAAAAATGACCTTTTACTGTACACTTTATCTTCTTTGCTCTGACTTGCACCAGTATAATTTCCAACTAAGTACTTTGTAAGGAAATGTAAGTTAGTTAGAGAACAATCTTTTGTTTTTATTTCTTAGTAGTTTTGCTTTATTTTTGTAACTTTTTATTTTACTCAGCTGAATGTGAGCAAGTAAAGTTACCTAAATATGTAAAATAAAAGAAGGAAAGGAAAGTGAAGTTTACTTAAATTACCAAAGTTGTTTTAAGTTCCTTATTACATTGTATGTACTACTTTCCCCGCTATGACTGGAGCTCATTTAATGTCTAACCATATAGTTTGTTTGGAAACATCGTCTATTATTCAATGATTGTTGTTTTCTTTTTTCTTTTAAATTTGCTCAGACAGATGAATGGCAGCTGAAGTTTAGGCAAATTACAAATGTTATTACATCAATGAAGTAATAAAAAATAGGAAAATGTCAAGTTTGCCATTTAATGAAGACTGTATTTTTACGATAATTACTTGACCCCAAACCAAATCCCACTCCCAACAGTTTCAATTACTTTAAGAGTTAGAATTTGAAATAAGTACAGTACAGCATGGATTATCTAAATTAATAGTGAATGAGGATAGTTCACATAGGTAGCCAAAAATAGATCAAATGGAGCGAAATATCTGATAGAGAATAAAATTAAGCATATTTAAACCCTGCATATTTTAAAATCTGTGATTTAATATTAGGGACATGTTTACTTGTTCATTTAACTCATTTATAAAATAATAATGCACATAGCTTTAAAGTGATAATTCATAATAGACAAGTTTACTTGACATGTATCCTTTTTCGCTGATTAGTAAACTGACACCCTATTGTACTTGAGATAGGGAAGAATGTTTTTGCCAGCTACCATCCGTGAACCAGGGATTGGCAACACTAAGGACAGCCCTGGTTATTACTATAGGGTCCCTCTTTTTTGGATCTGTCTTATTGTTGTGGAAACTGGGTGCAGAGGCAGTAGGGTGCTCGGTGTTGGCATGTAGGTAACTGGCAGCACTTTTAGGCCTTAGGAAATAATGACATTTTTGATGGTAGGCTGGTAAAACACATATACTCCTCAGGGGTAGACAGACTGGTTAATGGAAAAGATGCAAAGCATGGCACAAATATTAAGTGGTTATGTTTTTATACTGAAGCTGATGGAGACTGCTGTTTGCTGGGAATATTTCATTCAAGCAAAAATAGTATTGTCCTGTCTATGACAACCATTACTTAGTGGATCTGCATTTAACAGGGGCAGAGTGTAATCTCTGTTTTGAGATAAGAAATTTAAGGAAGTAGGAGAAATGACTCCAGTGCTTATAGGGTGCAGAGATGCAGTGAACTCCTTTTAAGGTTGTTCCCATGCATTCCCTCACCCTGAACTGTTCATAACTGTTCATAATTCATCACTTTAACAAACAACACGATTTTAAATCTTGTCAAGGCAAATAACAGATGTCATAATTAACTGATAACTATAACTGTTAAATGTATCATAGACCAATTCTAAGCATCATTTAGGAACAGGATGATGTAATTTAATAGTGCCAAAATGGGTGTGTTACCTTTATGAAGGTTGGTTTATGTGTTCTTTATTAGGATTCAATTATTTTATCTTAAATACATTATGGGTAGCTAACCAACCATTTGTTATGAATATCCTTAAAAGTAACTTACTGAAATAACAAAATACACATCTCTGTGGTGCCTCCATTCTTTTCAGCACCACAAGCTTCAAAAGGGGGAAATACGCCACACATCCAGCTTGAATGTATGGCTTGAACTTGGGAATTTTGCCCCTGTGGACCAGTTTACCAAACAGTGGTTTGCGCAGAAGATACAGGCTTGATTAGCAGGAGCCTCAGTGCACGTAATCTTGGCTCCTTCTCAACACTGCGAGACATGAGGAGAGAGGGGCCTGCCTGGCAGCTAAACGTGGACCTTTCTGTGGCCATACCTTTGCAAGGCAGGCAGGGGTCCTTGCAGCTGCTATTAGACTGTCAAAGGCTTGCAAAGCACATCTTTATTGCACTACCTCTCTGCCTGCGATTTGTGTGCAGTAAATGAAAACTAAAATATATTCCTCTTCTGTTGGCATGGCAACAGACCATGGGTCAACTTCCAGCTCTCCCCACTTATTGTTGAGACATTGTTCTTCTGGTGTTTGATTTAAAATCCAAACTATGGTCTGGACTTGTCTTAGTCATCAGTTCAAGGCTAATCACCCTCAATGATGCCCCCTTCTTCATAGCACTTGCAGCAAACGCCTGTGTAAGAACAACATGCATTAAGTATTCAAGCAGTGATCAGTAGAGCAGCTTCTAGGAAAGCACAATTAAGTTGTTTGCGACACAGGAAAGAGCAGTGAAACAAAGACCAGTTTTGAGTCGAGGTTTACTGAATTTACTGAATTTAGCTGTTGCATTTACATTTATTCATTTAGCAGATGCTTTTTCCAATGTGACATACTATGTTTACTATGTAGTATTCATTGGTCACCTTTTTCCAAGGTGACTTACAATATTAGTAACACTGTACTGTACTGCTTAGAATTGCTCACACAACTATATAGCAAAGCAAAGTAATGCACAGTAAAGGTAATTTAGAATCAACAATCCACCTATTTTTGGAGTATGGGAGGAAAATGAAGCGCCCTGAGGAAACCCACGGACACACCAAACAACCTGCAAACACCACACAGACGCACAGAGTTAATAACGGGTGATCAAAATATGCTGGATCACGATGCCCAGGTGGTATCTGTTGTGCCACTGTGTTGCCCATTAATACGTAGTATATGGGTATTGTGATAAGGTTGGATGTAAATGCAGTGTTTTGCAATGATACCTGAACTGTCTTAATGAGCTTCAGCATTAAACTCCCAGTTCTGCATGTGAAAATCTGACATAATGGTGTTCTGGAAGAATGGATCAGAGTATCCGTAACAGATAATAATTATACAAATACTAACAGCCTCCCTGGATAAGACCCATCAGCAAAAGTGCATCTAATGAAACAATTTGGCTATCTGCATGATGTTTATTTCTCTTAATATTTATTTATTTAGCACATCCTTTTCTCCGGTATGATGTACAACACAGTAAACAAATGTGGATTTCATAACAGACGGAAAGATATAGATACAGATGTGATTGTTAAGCAGAGTCAGTTGGTCCAGTACCCCTGAAAACATAAAACTGATGGTGGCAGATAATGTAATGCAAGTTATGGAGCTCACTTTTATAAAAGGTAGGTTAAAGGACAGGGTTGTGTGTGTCCACCACCAGGACTTCTGACCCATTATGAGAATATGGAAAGAGATGCATATTCAACACTAGCCTGGTGAAATATATCAGTTTGAAATGGGATATGAAGCCATTTCTATTGCTCTGGGACTCTGTCGAACCACAGTGAGAGCCATTATGTCCAACTGGGGAAGGCTTGGAACAGTAATGAATGCTTCCGGGAGTGGTCCATCCGGCAAAATTATTCCAAGAACACAGTGACAACTCATCCAGGAAGTAACAACATTCCAGAACAATATCCAAAGAACTGCAGGCATCTCTAGCCTAAATTAAGGTTAGTGCTCATATAGAATAAGGAAGAGATCTGGCAAAAATGGGATTCATGAGAAAGTAGCAAGGTGGAGACCACTGATATGCAACAGTAACATCAACACATCTCACATTTGCCAGAAAAATGCCTGGATGATTCCCAAGCATTTTGGGATAATATTCTATGCACGGGTGAGTCAAAGGCAGATTTCTTACCAGACCCAAATCCCATTATGGTTGATGTAAAGCAAATACATCCATTCTACACTAAGAACATCATATAAACAGTCAAACATGGTGATAGTAGTGTGACATTGTAGGGATCTGGATGACTTGCTACGACTTAATTTCAACAACCATGAAATCTGTACTGTATCAACAAACTCTTAAAGAGACTACTCAGTCTTCTGTCTGTGAGTTGAAGCTGTAGTGTAATTGAGTTATGCAGTAAGACAATGATTTAAAATACAAAAGCAAGTCTACGTCTGAAAAGAGGAGAAGAAGATTAAAGTTTTAGACTGCCATAACTTTAAGTCCTGACTTTTTATAGTGACCTAATCAAAATCCTGATGTGAACCCAATAGAGATATTATGGTAGGACCTGAAACAAGCAGTTTAAACTTAAAAACCTAACAACTTGTCTGAATTAAAGCAGTTCTCCAAAGAAGAGTGGGCTAAAATTCCTCAACAGTGATGAAAAAGACTCATATTAAGTTTAAGGGGGGGGGATTACTTTTTCACATGGGTGATATAGATGCTGGATAACTTTCTTCTTTAAATTAAGTAAACATTTAAAAACTATTTTGAACTTCTCAGGTTCACCTATATGCAGTAGGGGAAATTAGGAAGGGGCAAATATCTTGTATATTGTATATAAATGTTGACTGTTATATGAATAAAATGTAAATTTATAGGGAATGAAGATTGCCAGGAAAACACTGAAAAGACTCTTTTACAGTGCCTTGCCCTCCTTCATATGACCCGCTTTGGACCAACACCTTGTGGTCAGCCTAATGCCTGCACCAGGGGTTTGAGTTACTCAAAGGCAGTAAAGGCCAAGAAAGTGACATTTAACTGTATATAAAGCAGTAAATGCCACTGCTGGCCTTGTCTAATTATCTTCATGGAAGGAGCAATCCCAGACTGCCGTGTATAATTTACCTCAGCCACCATTAAAAAGTGTTAAGGAGATGTCAAGACACTGAAAGCTTAGCCTGTCTTCTGGCCTTTGGAAAACTATTATCATCAGAGGTTTCCAGCAAGATGACTTGGAGTTACTTGCATTAAACACAAATTGTGCATCAGCATGTTGGTGCCCATGGGGAATTCTTTGCACGTCCCACGTCTTTCTTGCTGAACACAATTTTAAAGCTTAATCCTCCTAAACTAGCTGGGTGGAATCCTGCTCAACTCCCTGAAACCGTGGCCTGTAGACTGGTTCATGGAACTTCCCCAAAATGTGTTTGCAAAAGTGAGATACATTAATATCTGAGGCCTCTAGCAAGATGGACTCTTCCAGAAGCTGCCCTGCAGTTTCGCAGCCTCTAATCCTGCAATATTAGTTCCGCCCCATCTAAGGACTTCAAAGTACTTGCTCTGGAAATATATATGTGCGGCCTAAATCAGAGTAAACATGCTGTGCTGATGGAGAATTACACTGTGTGGGAAAACAAGCTGGTGAGCAAACATTGAAGAGGAAGACATTTGGCTGTTTTTTGTTGTCCTTAGTTAAACTTCAATCAACCACATTGACACCAAATCCTTAAGTCCAGCCAGGTGGTAGTGCAACTAATGGACACGTGACAGTATTAAACCACAAGGTTTTCGATCCATTCCAACTTTTTTAATTTTACATTTTTTATTCATGGAATGGACTGTTTTCTGTGTTCATTAAATATTATTAAAAGTATTCTGGAGCTTCTGGAGTAGCATGTCATGCAACTCGGTTGAAAATCCTTTGTCAGACATGCTTAAGTTTTTTTCCTACAGTTTCACCTCTTGAACTGAAAGAACACTTAAACATAATAACCATTAAAATTAGGTACATTGTTTCAAAATACACTTTTTCAGTTTACAAATGGTTTGTCAGGAATGCATTATGTTTATAGATTGCAGGATTGGTGTAATTTGTATTATCATTCACTTCATTGTTGATTAATTACTTGGACCTTTTGTTCAGTGCTCTGAGTCATTCATAAAAGTGAACTGAACTGAATCAAGTCAGTATCACCTTGATGTCTCCTGTGGGTTCCATCAGCCACTGTCGGTCACTTTATATAAACCTATGAAAATGTCTTGTCAGTGTCAGCTGACTTTTATTTTATTGGTCAAGTTTACTAGAGTGAGAACATTCAGGCTTTAATGTTGATGTCTTAAAGCACCATTTCATTGAGCTGCATTTCTTAAGAATACATCTAAAGTATTCATGTATTACTGTATATATATTTGCCAGCCATTTTATTAGGAACACCTGTACACCTGCTCATTTATGTAATTATCTAATCAGCCAATCATCCAACAACAGCATGATGCAAAAAAGAGACAGACACGGGTCATAAGCTTAAAGTCAAACTTCAGAATGGGGAAAAATGTAATTTAAATGACTTGACCTTGGTATTGGTGCCAGGTGAGGTGATTTGAGTATTTTAAAAACTGCTGCTGTCCTGGAATTTTCAGTTCCTACAGTCTACACATAATATTATGTGAAAACAAAAAACATTCCATGAACAGCAGTTCCGTGGGTAGAAATAGCTTGTTGATAAGAGAGATCAGAGGAGAATAGCCAGACTGGTCTGAGCTAATAGGAAGGGTATAGTAACTCAAATAACTGCTTTTTACAACAGTGGTAGGCAGAAAAGCACCTCTGAATGCACAGTACATCGAATCTTGTGTCAGATGGGCTACAACAGTAGAACACCACATTGGGTTCCCCTCCTGTCAGCCAAGAACAGGAAGCTGAGGATATAGTAGGCACAGACTCACTGAAACTGGACAGCTGAAAAAACATTGTCTGGTCTAATGACTCTTGTTTTTGCTGTGACATGCTGTGAGATGGTAGGGTTGAAATTTGGTGTAAACAGCATACAGCTATGGATCCCATCTGGCTTGTGTCAACAATTCAGGCTGGTGGTGGTAGTGTAACAGGGGATGTTTTCGTGGCACACACTGGACCCCCTAATACCAATAGACCATGGTTTGAATGCCACAGCCACAAATTGGCCACAGTTTTCTTCTAATGGCTACTTCCAGTATGATAATGCACTATGTCACAAGTCATCTCAAACTGGCTCCATGACAATGTGTTTAGTATACTTTAATATTCGCCACAGTCACCAGATCTGAATCCAATAGAGCACCTTTGGGATGTGGTGGAATGGCAGATTGGCAGCGTGAATGTGCAGCTGTGAAGTCTGTAGTAATTATGTGATACAGTCATGCCAACATAGACCACAATCTCTAAGGAATGTTTCCGGCACTTTGCTGAATCCATGTCATGAAGAATTCAGGCTGCTTTGAAAGCAAAAGCAGGGTCTAATCCTGTATTAGGACTGTGCTCCTAATAAAGTGGCTGGTGAGTGTATATTCCCTAGGTTGGGGTGAAAATAAATTTACTATTCAGGCTACTTTAATGAAGTCTGAGGTTTTCACACATTTACATTTATGTGACACTTTTCTTCAAAGCAGCTTACAGTGATTTATACTGCAGGATAATTAAATTTTAGTTATAATAAATAAAATTTCCCTTTGCACCGAGTTTTTCCCGGGGGTTTGGTAACTTTCCTCAGACTCAGGCCTCCTACCAGAAGACTGGGAGTTTGAGGGTGTGATATAGTATTTTTGCTGTTCCTAGGATTGCGTTGTTCTGGACTGAAACTGATATTGCCATACCTGGTACAATATCTGATGGAGCCACTTCTCCAGCTTAGGGGTTACAGTCCCAAGTGCTTTCACAAATAGGACTTCCTTGGTTTTCACCTTCCACATTCTCTAAAGTTCTTCTTTCTGGTATTTCTCCAGCTTCTCATATTCCTTATTCCTGATGCTTCTATCACTCAGGAATTGCCACATCTATTACTACTGCTGTTTTTTTCCTCCTTATGTATTACCACTATATCTAGTTGGTTAGCCAGTAACTGTTTGTCTGTTTGGAATGTGGAAGTCAACAGGATCTTAACTCTGTTGTTGTCCACCACTCTCTGTGGTACCTTTCATTTAAACTTGGGAGTATCCAGGCCGTATTCTTTACAGATGCTCCTGTATATGATCCCTGCTGCTTGGTTGTGCCTCTCAGTGTATGCTGTCCCTGCCTGCATCTTGGAGACTACTACTAGGTCTTGGACTGTGTCAGGGACTGCTCTACATAGGTGTGCCTGGAGTTTTGCCTGATATGGTACATTTATGTTTTGACTGAGCTGGTGCTGAATGCTTGTTCTTGTGCTGCCATGATCAGTGCCACTGTACTGTCCTTCAGTCCTGCCTTTTCCAGCCACTGGTAGGATCTGCTTATACAAGCCACCTCTGCTATCTGTTCTCCTCCTATCAGCTCATCTTCAGGGGACATTACTTGGATGTAATCATGAATGTTCTGTATCTCATTCAGGACAGTAGTTCTCGCACTTTCCAGACCTCTTTCCCTTTCTGCCCACCAGGTGTACAGTATTTGGGTGTTGGATTTTGAATGTAAGGCTCTGTGCATTGTAAAGAGTTTTCGTGTCTTGATGTCTGCAGCTTCTATTTCCTATCTTGGCCAACTTACTAAAACAGGTGCTTATCTGATGACTGGCTGGGCATATGTGTTAATGGCTCTGATTTTGTTCTTCCCATTCAGCTGGCTTACTCTATGTGGGAGTCTGGATTTTGCTATCTTCCTAGTCTCTGCCTCATAGTTCCTGTAATTGTCCTGCATGTCTGTTATGTGGTATGATGGAATTAGTAAAAATAACAAATAGTCAAAACAAGGTGTTTTTGTTGATCAGCAGTTCTGAATGCAAGGAGACAAGCTCTTGAGGAAACCTCTTGAGCTGGCTCTCAGAATAAAAAAAACACAGACACTTTATACTGTAGTGGTATAGGAATAGTCACAAGTGGTTTAACCCACTTTCACAGTTCATTGGAGTTTTTGATGGGGTGTTGGCAAACAGACATATATATCTAAAAGAAAAGAAAATTATTGATCAAAGATGGTTGAAACAGTTTTTCTTGTCCTGTTTATTACATACACAAGAAACTAGGAGATTACAACTTAAGGCCAACCTCAGGAGGTTGTTTAGAGATAGCAGGTGAGAACTGAAACTACACTTATTAGTGCACACAGAGTGAGAAGATGAATGACAGTCTTGTAATATAGATAGCTTATATAGCTTTTGGAAAATATTCCTTTACAGTGGCCTTGTGGCAGTTCAATTCCCTTTGTCTTTATCACTTTCTCTCTTTTTACTATCATCCTGCTGCACTTCCCTAGTCCAAATGACATGCCAGTATCCTTACTGTAGTTCCTGGTCAGGTGGATCATCTCTTTCAGCCTTGGCATACAGCTTGAAATCATCCATGTGCAGGAGGTGGCGATGGTAGCTCCACTCACGAACCTGTATCTGAAACACTCTTAGTTATGATCTGGCTGAAGAGGTTCAAGCCTATGCAGAACAGTAGTGAGGATAGAGCATCTCTTTGGTATATACCATGCTTTATGGTTACTTGGACAATTGTCTCTCAGTTGGTTTCCAATGTTGCCTTTCAGTGGTCTATTGAATTCTCGATGAACATTATTAGCATTGTATTGACCTTGTACAGCGCTAGGCATTCCAGTGTCCATTTGTGTGGCATTGAGTCGGGTGCTTTCTTGTAATCATTCCAGGCAACACTCAAGTTGGTCTGCCTGGTCTTGGAATCTTGGTGGCCAGCTCTGACTACAAGTAGCTGGTGCTTTGAGACTCTGGTGTGGTTTCAAATCCCTTTCTGGGCAGGGCTCATGCATTTACTTACATGTGCACTCAGCTTGCTGGCTATGATGCCTGACAGGAGCTTCCATGTTGTAGACAGACAGGTTGTTGGGGGCAGGGTAATTGAGTAGTGCTTGTCCCTTATTGGGGTCTTTCATGACCAGTACTGTCCTTCTTTGGGTTGACCAGTCAGGATGGGAGCCTTTTTTTTCGCAGTTGGTTCATTTCTATAACTAGGTAGGTATGTAGAGCTGTAAGTTTCTTTAGTTAGTAGGCATGGATCATGTGAGGCCCTGGTGGTGCCCAGTTCTTCAGGTTTCTGACTAGTTTTAGGACATCTGCTGTTGTGCTGGTGACTGGTTCCTGCTCTGGGAGACTGTGGCACTCTGTTTTTGGGTCCCCAAACCATAGTGGACTGGTGTTGTGTTCCTTTTCCTGTATGCTTTTCCAGTACTGTTCTGTTTGGACTCTTAACCAGTGTGAGGAGTAACAGCAGAGATAAATAGGACTCAGTATATTTGTAAGCTTCTGGAGCAGCATGTTATGGGACACAGTTGGAACTCCTAAGTTTTTTTCCTATAGTTTGAACTCTTGAACTGAAAAAACACTTAAACATAATAACCATTAAAATTAGGTACATTGTTTCAAAATACACATTTTCAGTTCACAAATGGTTTGTCAGGAATGCATTATGTTTATAGATTGCAGGATTGGTGTAATTTGTATTATCATTCACTTCATTGTTGATTAATTACTTGGACCTTTTGTTCAGTGCTCTTAAGTCACTCTGGTGTGAGAAACACTGCATAAAAATGAATTGAACTGAATCAAGTCAGTATCACCTTGATGTCTCCTGTGGGTTCCATCAGCCACTGTCGGTCACTTTATATAAACCCATGAAAATGTCTTGTCAATGTCAGCTGACTTTTATTTCAATGGACAAGTTTACTAGCGTGAGAAGATTCAGGATTTAGTGTTGACCAATCATCCCAGTTTGATTAACCCGAATTGTACACCTAGCCCCAGCTCTAACCCTAGACAGAGAGAGAAAGCCTCGAGTAGAGCCTTGACGGGGTGTGAAATCCATTGGGAGTAAAAGCATTATCAGTTTATGGTAAGGTATATACTTTCTAAAAAGTTTAAATCCTCTACCCCTTTGGTCACCAGGCTCTGTGAGTGGACCGCTGCATTCCAACAGAAGTATGGGATATGAATATCGAGTCCTGGGGATTATTAACTGAAACCTACTTTACATGCTGAACAGCTTCTTTGAGAGAGAAAACTGTCCTCGAATCTGCCATCACTGAGACAGAGGGGTGGTGTTTGCTTGCAATTTTTTTGTCTTGTGGCAGAAATCAGACTAGGGGAGCTTTATAGCTTACATGTTTGTGTGAGTAAGAGATTTTCATAAATGGATAGGCTCACATGGTGGCATAAATATTTGAAGAGATGTGACAAAGATTTCCATACAAAAGGTTTCAGGCAGGTCAGTGATTGTGGAGTGGCTGCCTGGCAAGCAGCTGGGGGCCCCATTTCAGCAACCCAGGACAAAACAACCCAAGAACAGATGAGGAACTACGGCGATTAAAGGCACCATCTGCAGTGCCCTGCTTGAAAAATATTAAACTAGAGCTTACATGACAGTCAGAGGCCTCTTGGGTGAGAAAAGTAAACCTTCTTCTTTAAACAAGATGACAGCCATCTATTTCAGATATTAAAAATGTCATTAGAATTCAGGCTATTGGATTATATATGGAGTTTATATATAGACATAGGGGAGCAATATTTGCAATATTACCTTGAACTGTGTTTGAAATTTATACACATATACAGCATAAAAATATAACCTTATTCTTACACTGGAAATATATAGTGATATGCTTTGTGTTTAAACATTTTTCAAAAAAAAAAAATTACCTGTGCAAGTAACCTGCAGTACATCCTACTGGAGTTCAGACTTCTGACTCGCCTTTCACGCATCTGGTAAAAATAAATATGACAGAAACTTGAAGTGTTCTTTCTGTAAGTCCAAACATATAATTGTTAATTAATATAATACTTAACAGTTATGAGGAAGCCGGATACAATTCTGCACTGTGCTGTGCAGCAGATTTAAAAATTGCTCTTAAAAGGAAAGGGATTTCTGCTGCATAATGAATGTATGCACATATGAAGTACAAAAGGTGTTGATTTAATGTACTATATTAAGTGGTTTATGCTGCAAAATATTTCATGAAGGAATAATTTTGCACATAGCTGCGGCTATGCTCTTTTTTCTCAGGATGTTGTTCCAACTGCTGCTCAGCTGACTGGGTTCTGGTCCTGAGGCATTTTACTCCATGTCTTATATTATGTCTGATCATATGTAATGTAAAAATGAGAAGAACAGAGAACATGTAAGTAATGTCGCAGATTTGGAAGTGATCTGTCTGGCAAGCAATGGTATTCTGTTCTAGGTAAAATCCATAAGATGACATTTGTAATTTCCCCTGTGAGTTATGGCAGCTCTTCGGAGCCTCCCATTCTCTGCTCAAGTGTTGGCTGTTATTTGTGCGAAAGTGCCAAGCAAATCATCTATGTACCTGAGCATATGCTGAGGTTGTGGGTACACATCGGTAAACACAGTAGGACATGTGGCATGATGATATGGCTCTATGACCATATGATGGACAGTCTCAGGACAGGCCAAACCACCATATATTTGTAAAGGATAAACAACCTTGTAAATATTCAGCTCAATAAATGGTTGGATAGATAGATAAGTCTTAAATGGATGTCTTTATGACTGGTACCTAGTCATACTGGATAAGTGTCTTTCTGATAACAAGAGAATCTGAATAAATAATAAATGAACAGATCTATGGGGCATATGAATGTATACAAAGCTGGGGGCCCACTACTTATCATGACCATCCTGTAGCTACCAAAGGAATTGTGAGCCAGAAACAAAGACCTGGTTTTCCCTTTTTCCTTCTCTAAGTGCTTCAATCCAACATTTCTCTCTGTATCTATGCTTCCAGATTCTAACAATGTCTTTCTATTACTGTCCCATGCCATTGATTGCCTGCTGAGGCCCAAAAAACTTGCAGGTTTGAACTGCTGAGGGCTTGTGTCATTGCTGCAATACTCATTGCTTGTTGTTCAAACGACAGAGGGAGAGTATTAATGACAAACTGCTGGCCACAGTAGGACATCCTGTGTTGCTGTGCATACAAATGACCCAGGAAGTTTCTTTGTGTTCCTGTACAGAAGCAAACATTGAGATGAGTAATAAAACCCTGATTTGTCTTGCATGGATAGGTCCAGACTAGCTATATAGCAATCCTCCATAAAAAGGAGGGCATATAGCAATAGACTACATATGTCTGAGTTGACTGGGTCCCACAAAACCCCAGAACTGCACATCCAGTGTCAATTTCCTTTCATCTATCACCTTAGCCCTGGAATGGATTTAAATATCAGGTACACCAGACCTGTGCAAATGTGGGGTTACTTCATACTACATTATCTTTGCAACAGTTATATAAATTTCTGTTTTAAAAATAACCAACATATTTATAAGACCTTGTTTTATTAAACTAAATGCATTGTGGCTTCCGATATGAAAACACAAAGTCCAGCCAACTCTGTTCTCTGTGCCATTCACTTAAAAAAAATGTGCTGCCAAGGCCATTGCCAAGAATATGGTGAAATTGAAAATGCCACCAGTCTTGAACAGGAAAGCCCTGTAATATTAGTAATTGTGTAATTGGCATAATTCAGAAGGATCCTAGTTATGGCCAAACACCAATACAAATTCCTAATACATGCAAAGTATATGGCAAGCAAACCTGATTTTGATTTTGATTCTGATTCTGATTACTGCATAAATTCCAGGGTGTCATAACCTTTAAAATTAGATACATTATTTTGAAATACAAATTTTCAGTTCACAAATGATTTGTCAGGAATGCATTATGTTTATAGATTACAGGATTGGTGTAATCTGTATTATTATTCACTTCATTGTTGATTAATTACTTGGACCTTTTGTTCAGTGCTCTTAAGTCACTCTGGTGTGAGAAACACTGCATAGTGACAACCAGATAATGGAGGACAAAAGATGTAAGGGAAGGATGATTTGTAGCAAGTCTGTCTGAAAGCAGAGTGAAATATGATATTACTTTGGAAAAAGCTGTAAAAGAAAAAAAAAATCACTTTGTACTGAGAAAAACCAATGTGCATCTCTAAATTAAGTAAATCAGGATACTTTTTAGGACCTCTGCCACAGATTCATCTTTCAAAGCATTTGACAACTTTCACATATCCCTTTTTTGTTGCTGGGACAGGATAGTTTTAGGTCATCAGGGAGCATATTTTGCTAATTCGCCAGTTCAGCTGTTCAGAATTACCTTTCTATTGTATCCTGAAATACATACATAACTAAAAATTCTCAGTAAAAATAACTGAAATTTGGAATTATGTAATTATTATTAATCAGTATTAGTTAATTATTTAAAAATACAGTTGAATCAGAAAAGAGAACCATTATGAAAATATATGACAATATAAAAATAAACTAAATATGTGCTATAAATTACAATATTTCCTAAATCAATACACTTATAAAAAGAAAAAAATATAGTTTTATTATATAAATATGTCCTTATAAAAAATTTGCTCTCAGCAGGTTTGATGCCTACTGCAAGCTTCATGTTCAGAATTTTCATTTAGTGTGTTCCTGTGCTTCTAGTTTACCCTGTATGGTTGACTTTGACCAGGTCACATGAAGAAAATGTAGAGCTGCCTGGGTGAATCAGAAGATTCAATTTCAGCTTCCTACAATCTATTAAACCTAATATGGTCGGAGTGATCTGGAATCGGATTCCAGTAGATCAGCAATTATTGTTAATTTTGCTGATACTTGGATTTCTAAACTGTGCTCCTTACAAGGATTTAGACAGCTGAGTAACTTTTATTGGAGCAGGACTTTGCTCAAGGGTGCAGCAGTAGGAGCAGGGATTCAAACCTAAATCCTTTTAGTGCAAGAAAATAGTTGTAATAATTGCAACAGAAAAACTAAGGGACCACTTGCCACCAGCAATCTGGCACAAGCTCTGTAAAAACCCTCTTAACTCATAGCACAGGGTACACTGTACATCAGTTCTTCAGTGGTTTTCACTAACTTGTCAGACTCAATGTTTACTCTTTTCTCTTTGTATCTGTTCAGCTTTATTTATATGTACACAAAATGTATTTTTCCCTTTGGCAATTCTATGATTACATACAGTTTTTTTACAGTAAAATCAACTTTGAGTTGTTTGGGTATCTACAGCTGATTTCTTGAAACAGCATTTATAAAGGGTGGATGTTTCATCCTAGGCTTGAACTGTTCCCTTTTACAGAACATGCTCTGAACTCCTTCCTTGGCTCAGTTTCCCATCCTCACCCTTTTATGTAATCAATGTCAATGTTATAGCTGTGTATGGAGACAACATTATTGACTGTTTATATTTTAGAGGACGTATCAGCAGTGCTGTCCTTCTATGGACATAAGTAAGGTTATATTATGGAAAGAACTTTGCCGAACATTTGCTACATTCTACTTCAAAAGTGAAACCTTTTCACGAACCGTTGATATAAATGACAAGAACAAGTTTACTGCATGCTATGTGAATAGTAGCACTTTTCAGTTTATGAGTTTATTATTTTCATTTTTAACACTTCTGTAATAAACCTTAAGCACCCCTTGGCCTCTTTGCATCCATTTGACATGTGCTCTGTGCTGATTTCTAACCACGGAAGTTGTCCTTGGAAAAAAAAATCCTATGTGCTGAGCCTCTCAATAATTTAGGTGCATCAATATTGTAGTGGCAATAGGGAACTGTTGCTTTCCCATGATGCACTGCTGCACAAGTTCAAGTTCCTGTACAAAGTTTTCAGTGGTTGTTGCTGTTAATTATGAGGATTGGTGTGTTTGTTTCTTGTGCATTCTGGTTACTTTTTAAGTACTTACTGGTTTGCATTTTGTGTACTAACCAATTATGTTGTTGTTTGCAACCCTCATACAGTTCCATGCTTTGGGGGGGAGCTTTAACTGGTGTGTTTATGGTTTCTGATAACATTTTCTACTGAGATAGACTAAAGTCTAACAAAATACACGTTCCTTCGCTCCTGTTTCCATCCTTTTGTTAGTTACAATATTTATGGAATAGCTTAATCTTTACTTTCTTGTGAAGAGTGTTTGTGGACATTGTATGGTGTGTCCATCTCAGGAGTTGGAGAATGTTGCAATCGAAAACCTCAAACAAATAAGGTCTTTGGTTCTTCTACTGCCATTAATAAACATGATGAAGCAAGTGACACATGGCTTCCTACATGTACACTAACATGGGTCACTTTGATCATACTAGTAGATAATTCAATTTAATAAAACTTGCAGAGGGAAGAGCCATATAAACCATATGGACTAGGGACCTGCTTCTGCTTTAACTCATTTCAGAATTATGTGAACGTTGTCTCACAAGAAAAATATTTAGACACCATATTTAAACTGTTAAACTGATGGCAGGTAGGAGTCACAGGCTGGGAACAGCAAGCATAATGAGAAGTAATAAAAATCTGGAAGGAAGGCTATGGACTTGTCTTCATTGACTTTTAAGAGTTGAAACAAAGTATGTCAATTGATAAACACAATGAAATGACAAACAGCAATGATATTCTGGATAATCCTTAAACAGGGCAGTCAAGCTGAAAGGCTGTGGTAATTTGAATGTATTGTGAAGTCTTGACTTGGCAATGATAATAGTAGCTTCAACCATGGGTTTATGAGAACTGATTTATCACCAAAGTGCCAACATCTTGCCAATCTCTCCTGGCTCCCATTCCACTACACAGTTTGTCTTCAGTTCACTTTTGCAGTACCCCTCAGATTCCTGTTATTATTTTGCTTCATTGAACTGTGGTTTAAGACAATGCCCAGAGATACAACACCCACATCTCCTGGTCAATGAGGGGTGCTAAAGGTTTATTATAGAGGGGCCTGTGTGCCAGAGGGTATGCCTTTAATCCCAGGCTGGGGTTTGTTCCAGGAAGTCCAAATACCCGAAATATTTTGACCTCAAGGCCATTGTACCCGAGTACTGTGACCTGGCAGAGGTTTTTAGCAAGAAGGCCACCCAACTGCTGCCTCACTGACTATATGACCTTGCCATCGACCTCCTGCCAGGTGCTGTGCAACCTTGAGGTTGTCTGTTCCCCTTATCCCCGGTGCAGAATGGGGTTATGGAGGAGTACATAGCTGAGACCCTCCCTCACAGCTTCATCTGGCCCTCCACTACTACTGCAGCCACCAGGTTCTTCTTTGTCTTCAAGAAAGATAGAGGGCTTTGGCCCTGCATAGACTACTGGGGGCTCAACAAGGTCACCATCAAGAACTGTCACCCTGTTCCATTGATAAACACCGCCTTGGACACTCTTCTCTGGTGTCTCCTTCTTCTCCAAACAACCTGCATAACGCATAGAACGTTGTCTGTGTGAGGGAGAGGGATGAGTGGAAGATGGCGTTTTTCACCCCCACTGGCCACTACGAGTACTTCATGATGCCATTCAATTTGGACAACAGCCCGGCTGTTTTACAGCATTTCATAAATGATGTCCTCTGCGACATGCTGGGCCAGTGGGTCTTCCTGCACATTATCCTTGTGAAGTGGAAGATGGACAAAGACTATGTCCAGGCTGTATCAAAGAAGTTGTGTGCCCACCAACTGTACTGCAAGTTGAAGAAATGCTCCTTCCTCCAGCACCGGACACCATTCCTGGGATTTGTCATCTTGCCCCTGGGTGTAGCCATAGATCCCCAGAAGTTGTCAGCTGTGATGGAGTAGCCCCTGCCCGTGATGCTGAAGCAGCTCCAGCTTTTCCTGGGGTTCATCAACTTCTATTGGCAGCTCATCTGGGATTACAGTTCAGTAGCAGCTCCCCACGACTCACTCAACGCTCACCTTGGCAGTTCCACATGACCCCCCAGGCTAAGGCCACCTTCTGGGACCTACTGGTTCAGTTCACCTCAGCACCCATCTTCATCCACCCAAATCCAGAAAACCCATTCGTTGTGGAGGTAGATGATTCTGATCCAACTGTATCCAGGATTCAGATATTTCCCAACCATTGCTTCAACCCACCTACTCATCAGTACTGTGAGTTTCAGAAGCCTTTTCTGCTCTTGTGATTATTGGGAATTGGGATTATCCTTGTGAATTGTGTGACTTCTAACGCTAGTTTCTGGTGGAAACTGCTAACTTTTTCGGCTGTGTTTATAGATTAAACCCTCTCTGGTTGCTTTCTCTCCATGACTGGATTAGATCATCACAACACAAGCTTGACAAGCGCAAGTTGAGTTCAGCCTGCCAGACTCCTCCCATGTGTCTCCCTCTTCACCTCTCTCTTTCTGCAGCTTATCAAGTTCAGCACTGTGGTTATTGCCTACCAAATGGTTAAAGGATCTGTACCCTAATACCTGCAAAGCCTGATTACTCACTACACCCCGCTAATACCACCTTGCTCCACTGCTTGGCTTCCCTATAAACCATTGAGCTAAAAGTAAAATCTCATTCTTGGGTTTGTCTCTGGTATGAAGAGATCCCTTTCTCCCTCAGAGCTGCTGAATCCCTTTCAACATTCAAGGAGCATCTTAAATAGGGATGTCACAAGGTGAAATTTTGATTTCAGGAAATATGACAGGTAACCAGTTTTATGATTTTGTTCAGGGAATTTAAATTGATTCATTTTTAGGTAATAAAGAGGTGTAAACGACAAACATGGCATAATTCAATATTTTATTGCCTTTTTCATTCTTTTCATCTTGCAAATAAAACATGTCTACTTTTTTTAATTAAAAAAAGTGTAAACATAGGCACATGTATTAACTGTAGCCCTGTAGTCAACTGTAGCTACCTTTAGAAACCAGAATACAGTACCCACCTTTTGAATATATAAAAATTAAATAAAAATATGGAAAAAATTAAAATCTGCATTTATCTTTTGAATAGAATAGTCAACAATTGGTTGACAATTTAATGATTGTAGAATGTTTCCGGCACGGCAAATAAACCAAAATTTTATTGTTATTATCAACTAGCTTCTATTTTTTAAATGTTTGGATACATAGAAATAATGTATAGCAGGTAAATGGAAATAATCAGAGGTCAGAGTCAGCGCTAGAGATACCGCCACTTAAAGCCGCTCCACTATGAAGCGCTACAGTCAGCATGAGCAGTAACTAATGTAACATTAACTAGTTTTTTCACTTTGACGTTTCTATAGCAGGATAGATGGTTATGACGGCGATGCAGAAGCAGATTAGATGTGTCTGAACCCTCGGGAGCCACATTTTTCAAATTTTGCAAATTGCATATTTATTGTTTTCTATTACTTCTATACTGCCGATTTCAGGAACTTTTTTGGTGGCTCTGTCATTTTCATAGCACATCTGCTATGTTTAGGCGATCTAAGCTGAGCCAAGTGGAGCCACGCCTGGTACACCATAAATCTCTGACTCAACAGAAACGGGAATGTTTCAGGGTAACATGGAGCGCGAGACTTCTAATGTAGAAGATGGTTTCTAAAATTTTCAGTTTTGGATATGGTTTTGTCAAGGGTGTAGCGTGATTTTACAACCCAATCCTGGAGAGAAAGGAACCAGGAGCCCGAACTCACGCAGTTTACTCTACAAACGTCGCCTGACGCGGTGACCAGTTTCCGCCACAGAACGGCGCTGGAAATCACACACACAATGACGAGACACGAGAACAAGGAAAACCTCAGTAACGATACCGACGCAAAGGTGGATTGAAGCGATGACAAGGAAACATCCAGTTCGTGGATGCGGTCCGATCTCTGAACACTTTGCGTGTCATTCTCGTGAGTCCTTTATTTTCCGGATCGCGTCCTTTGCCCTTTGACCGCGATCGGACTCGTGCGCGATGTGAGTTTTTAATCGTGGTTGCTTGCAAAACCAACTAACTGCAACATCCCTAGTCTCAAAACACATCTCCTTTAACCCTACTTCTCTCCTGATCTCCTAATGTCCCCTTAAATTTGATGTCACCATCTGCCACAATCACGCTGCATTACCATTTCTATAAGCAGATATTGTAGTGATGTGTACTGCAAAAAGTGGCAAACAAGATGTGCTTTGTGTATCTAAAGCTAAAGCTTTTGCTGTGAAATGTAGTTTCATTTTTTTCTGATTGAACATTTCTGAGAAAAGTGTCTGTTAAATTAATAAACACAAATGTCAATATAAATGTAACCTTAATACTTTACTGAAATAATTCTCTACTGTGTGCAAGGCCTGATTTCAGGGAATAATGAGATTATAGTTGTATTCATACGTATTGCATTTTATTAATACAGACAGTTCATCTGTTGTATTCACAGGACCACTGCACTGTTTTCAGAGCCTAGATCAATCCATATTATTTATTTATTTTGCACATACATATCTTGCTCAAGGGTACTACAACAGGATCTGGAATTCCAACCCCTAGTGCAGTGCAAGATGGTGGTTCTAACCACTACACTACCTGCTGCTTATTATAAGACATTTAGGTTAAGGTTATGAAGTTATTTTAGCCCCTGCAGTTCCGTTGCCCCTCACAATGGAATCCAGTTCAGAGTACACTGCATCATTTTTCTTAAGCAATGTGATATTCACTTGAGTGTCCTCCACTTTGGTAAAGGGCCGCAGCTGATAGAACATTTATTTTTGCTGAATTTTATTATTGTACTGATTCAGACCTTTCAGTGAAGAAAAAGCTTGGATCAACTGAGACAATGACAGTTACTCCACTTTATATTTAGTGCTACTTCAAAAGCTTAATTTTTTTTTTTGCTTGTCTTTTAACCCTCCTTTTCATCAGTCATGACATTATGGGCCAAGTTATGCACTAATGTACTGAAATAATGAAGCGACAAACAATGTTGTTGCTAATTGTACTTATTTTCTTGCACCTTTCTGCTGGTAGTTTTTCCCACTTTTCATCTGCAATTTGTTGTACCTCTTGAATGTTTGAAGGATTCCTTTTACCATTAGGAGATTTCAGCTCCTTTCAAAGGTTTTCTATCAGATTGAGATCAGGACTCATTGCTGGCCTGTTTAACAGTAATTTTTTTTGTTCTAAAGTGCTTTGGTAATCCCCCGATTTCATGATTCCTTTAATACATTTAAAACCTCCAGTAGCAGAGACAGCAAAACAGCCCAACAATCCTAGAGAACCTCCACCATATTTAACTGTAGGAGTTGTGCTCTTTTCCTTGTAAGCTTAATTTCATTGCCTACAATCAAATCACTGGTCTGCATTGCCAGAGAGCTGTATTTTGATTTCATCAGTCCACATAACACTCTTCCAGAAGTATATTGGTTTTTTCAGGTAGGTTTTGACAAAGATCAGTTGTTCCTTTTTAAGTCTGTCTTTCAACAGTTGGGTCTTCCTTAGCTTTCTCCCATAAAGCCCTATAGTGTGCAGGGTAAACTATGGGTTGAAACCCTCACTCTACATCGCTCTAGGTCAGGTATAACCTCTTTGGATGTTTAATAGTTTGCACCAACCTTTGAGGACCTCTTTGATCAATTTTACTCTTCTCACCATATCCTGGAAGGTTCTTGAAAATTCCATGGACTGCACACTTCTTAATCACATTGCAAACAGTGATGCCCAGGACTCTGCGGATTGCCCTTGTTCCCTTTTGATTTTTTTTTTTTTTGGTGATAATAGTTTCTCCCGTGGTCTCAGACAGCTCTCTTGATTTCAACATTGCCAAAAAGTAACAGGGAATGAAAGTAACTATTAACTCTATAAATTAAAGCCATTATTCTAAAGGTGAGTCTTGTTTAACTGCAATGAGAAACTGGTTCTTCTACCTTAACAGATTTGTTAACCAGAACTATACTTAAAACATGCCTCAGGTTCCATAAATCCATCAGATATTATGAATAATCTGTCCTGTCCAGTGCATGGTCATGGTGGCTTGGAACCTATATTCAAAGCATAGGTTGTGTTGTAGGAGTACACCTTAGACAGGACTCAAATTCATCACAGGGTAAGCAAACACCCATTCACTGAAGCATACTATACACACAGTACACAGGCAATTTAGAGTTACCAGTTCACCTGAAATGCATTTCTTTGAACTATGGATGGAAATCCATGCAAATACAAGGATAACATCTATGCAGAATCTATGCAGACTGAGCAAGACTCAAGCACATGTCTAAATCCAGTGCAAAAGAACTGTTCAGCACCATTGCTACCCATCTATCATGCTGTCCACGTGCCTCTGATTTTATTCGCTTAAATACACGTATAATTTTATCATGAATATTCCTCATCAAAACATCTCTGCCACTAATACTATTTTTATCCTTACCTACATGTACTCAGCCACCCCCCCCATACATTTGGTTCTCATATTATGATAATTTGAGTTACATATTTTCAGAGCTAGACACATTTTTCAGTGAATTAATAGTATTTTTCACTCATCTATTTTCAAAAATTTGTAGAACAACATTTGTGTTTTGCATTTCGACATCTATGGGCAGCAGAATACACCCAAAGTAGGCATCTGAAAAGATTCCGATTAACATTGATTTCAACTGAATTAAATTGACGTAAATTAAATTAGTTTTAATTCTAAAGTAACTGAAAGTTAATAAAAATGTTACAAATCTCACAGGATGTTATATTTTGTATCTAATTTAAATATACCTTAGGCTTGTACTGAACCTATCCAGTAAAAACAAAAGGATTTTTTTTATCATACTTTTTGACAGTATAATAAAGCAATATAATAATAAACAGTAATAAACTGCAGTATGCTGTATAATAAAGCAAACTGAAAATAGAAAAGCTAAATAAAACAAATATGATTAATTGGTCTGTTCCTAGATGCCAACAGACAGTGCACTCAATATTTAAGGTCAAACATTTCCCAACTTTTTACTTGCAATTTTCACCACACTTTAAAATCTCTCTCTTAATGCTGCTCTGCTTTTTTATTCTCCTATGGCATCTGGTATCATTAGGCTTTTAATAATTATGACAGAATCATTAGATTTGCAAAAACAACATGCTGTGAGCAGACTTCTGGTCCCAGTTGTTTGAAAGTTGAAGATCTAGTGTATTGTTTCACCTCTGTGTCACATTTAACACAAGCAAAACTGCTTCTTTCAAATAAACAAGTTCAAATTTCTTCCATAAAACCAACAGAATATTGAAAAACCATATAATGTAATTATTATTTACAATTTGTTCCAACCTGATGTCAAGGTCACCCCCATATCACCCTAAAATGCCTAAAATAAGGAAAAAGCTGCATAACAGCAGTTTTTTCAATTATTCACATCATATCTATAAAGCTCAATCTCTGTCCATTTTTTTGCTTGTTTGTTCTTTATGTACAACTTTTTTGCAAACCACACATTTTGAAATTTGCCACACAGATATTTCTCATTAAAAGTTAAATTTTTGCCTATTAATATTCAATTAACTCCAAGAAGACTGCTTACTTTTTTCAAAATTTAACATTCAGTGTCTGACAAAGCTTGGAGAAATGGGAACAGTAATGTCACATGCAGCACATAATTACGTCACATGTAGGCTGTACGTATGTGATACTAGCAGATTTTCTTACACACACACACACACACACACACACACACACACACACACACACACACACAAATGATGTGTGCCTTGAGGCAGTTTCCAGCTAATTTGTCTGAATGAGGATAAATGGCTGACAATATACAAACACATGCAGCAGGGAAGGTGATGGTGGGTTCTGAAGGAAAGACCCATACTGGAAACAAGAAGTTATGTATGACATGTATGACATGTATGACATTACTAATGTAATGGTAATAAAGTTTGGTGACATATTCCCACTGGACTGCGACAGGTGGTCATTCTATGTGACACCTGCCTTTTTAACAGCACTAATAATATTTGTGTAATAAATGCAGCCTCTTTAAGGGTAATATAGTTTGGTAACCACATAACATGTTATTACTATTTACCTTTGCACTTTCTTACTTCTGCAATCCTGGGCAACTCAACTAGCACGTAATATACATGAAAGATAATTACGTCATAAAGTATAATTATAATGAATGTGTGTGGACAATTGTACTGGTTAAAGAATAGTGAAGTGGGAGACGTCTGGTGTTAGACTCTATACCTGGTGACATTTTCACCACTTGCTTCTATTTTATGTCTCATAAAATAAATAGGTTCCACAAATCTGACACAGGAGGACTAACTTTTGGTCTTTCATCATGCTGTATACATTATTTCCAAACTATAAACCACTTATGCATACTTTGACTCCTTCACCTTAACCAAACACTTTCTTCAGCTTTTTTCTTTCTATGAGGCATTTTCAGCAGTTTAATAAAATAATTAATATTATTATTAACACTGAAAAAAACAACAGGGCAGCACAATGGTTCAGCAAATTGTGCTGCCAGCTCACAATACCTGGCTTGTTTTAGGCATGGATTCAAATCCAGCTCAGTCTGTGTGGAGTTTGCAAGTTCTTCCTGTATCTGCGTGGGTTTCCTCCCACAGTTCAAAGACATGTGTTTCAGATTAATTGGTCATTGTAAATAACCCATAATGTATGGGTGTGTGTGGTCACCCTCTAGCAGACTGGCATCCCATCCAGGGACAGTTTCGTAGCCTAGTGTCCTTTGCTTCTGTAATAGGCTCTGGAACACCACAACCTTACTCAGGATATTCAGTTAATGAAAATAAATGGTTGAAAATACCATGCAAACAATAAAAATACAATAAAATGGATATATAATAAAGACTGTAGAAGGTTGGACCACAATTGAGACTGTGGGTGCATGGCTCCCATATTGCAGTGTGCCTCACAGCTGCTTGGCAGAACCTTTGGCTGTAATTATACTGGACTGAATGTCACCAGCGTGGACTGGATGTTGCAAATTGGATGAATGAAATCTTGTTTTCCTAACATGTAAATGTGCTGCCTTTCTCCTTGTGGATTGTCTTCATATTTAAACTTGCACATGCTGTACATTTTCATATCAGCGTTTTATTCATCGCAGACCAATTATTTTCCTCTTCAGAAAATAGGTAAATGAGAGATGTGTTCTTTCCTCCAACAGTTGAAGTACGGATGTAATGGGGACTTTATTATGCATTCAGCAGTTATTCATTTCATTAAATTTAGCAACTAATTCATCCTGGCTATGAATGAAATGTGGCTCTCTCTTTGGATCAAGCTTCTTTACCATGGAAATGGACTATTTTGGATTCAATAGCTTTTCCAGTTGCACACACATAATTTTGTAAAGCATTAGGCCTGTTTTATATCAGTCAGAGTCACAGTTGTGTATAATGTGGCTTTTTATTTGGAAAAGAACACTGTCACAGACAAACAGATAGATTCTAACTTCTCAACAGATATGGGTCACAGTTCACAGAACAACAGAAGCCACAGTGAATAGTAATGGATTACTGGTATTAAGTTTACTTTCTGTTGAACTTTATAACTAGAATCAGTCAGAGATAAAATGATTGACGAAGTGATAAATCTTTTTTAAAACCTACACTGCTGCTACACCTCTGGAAATGCAACAGAAAGATAAATACTATAGATGGTGTATTATAGATATACTGAATGTGTTTTAGTAGTGTTTATTAACCTGTACATATAATCCTGAATAATACATTTGAAAATAATATTTTTTAAATTTTTATTGTGTACCTGTAATTAAAAGGTATAATTGCAATTATTCTTAATTTTTGAAAGCCATCAGTTAGAAATAACTCTTTGTTGCCTTTATGTCACTAATGTATCAGCATGACATCCCAGGGGACAGCTTGTCTTGTAATACTGCAAAATTTTGGAGAAAGGTCTTTTAAGTTTTACTGCTGCCTAATTACTTCCGATCAACATTGCATAAATAATTACAAATGTAAGTTTTGTAGGATTTTTTGATGAACAAATCTATCCCTTAAACTTCTTAGGATATTTTTAGCCAGCCCAAATTTCAGTTTATTTGATACCAGCTGTCATTTGCAGATCTGCAAAGCATTCGATGAATAATAATTTGACTGTTATGCTTATAAACAATTAATAATCCTTTGAGTTTGACAAACTGCAAGCCTAACTAAACTGCTGCCTAGCAGTCTTTATATGCATACACTACATATATCCACTGCTCTAGAAATTGCTTAGTTTTTCAGTCATAAATGTCAGTCATGAGCACTGCATCTGAGGTTGTAAATGGGAGCAACTGAACCATCGCTCCCTTCTGTTGTTACATTATATGTGTCTCCAGTTGTGTTCCTCATGGCTTCTCTATTTTTTTATTGTAGTTTCTCAAAATTAGCTGTTTCTAAACTCTTGTTCACATTAAATAAATTTGGTGATAAGTATGATATACCTTTTATTGCGGTACGGCTCTTACAGTGTTCAGAGTTTACCAAGGCTTTGTTCATTTATTCATCGTGCAGATGCTTTCACCAAAGCAACCTGCAAGAAATACATGCACGGTGCATGCATATGCTGTATTAATTTGGACAGGCATAATGAAGCATAAAATGTATAGACAAATAACAACCAAGTGACAGTGAACATAGGTGGTTCTGTGATAACCAGTTCCTGTCAGACTGAATGAGAAAGAAACCAAGTAATAGTTCACTATACTACTGCTGTAGGAAACCGATAAATTTTTGCATAAAATGTGGCACTTGCCAAGCCATATAATTGCATTTTTACCAAATATTAATGTTTCATAATTAAAATAGGAAATATAAGATTAAAGATGCAATTAAATATGAATTATTCAAAAAATTCCAATACTTATACAAAAAAAATTTTAGCAGATACCAAAGTAGGGCAGTTTCTACCTGGTGTGTAATTTTTACTGGTATAGAGCAACTGTCACATTGAGGCGGAATAAGCAGACGTGCGCAGGCACAAATGCAACGAACTCCGTTTGTTGTAAGGGGCATTCCGAAATCGTGGTCACAAAGCAGGCAAGGGTCGGATCCAGTAAACAACTCGGTGCAGGCAAACAAACAGTAAAGGGTGAGACTAAATTGGTGGTCAAATACAGGCAAAGGTCGGTAACGACTAAGACTGGGAAGCTGACTGCTTAGTACACACACATGAACCATGGGCAATACTTCACGTTGGTCTATTGGCGAGTGCCAATCTAAATAGGTTGCGCCTAACAGGATGCCGGTGCAGGTGATCAGGGATCGGGAGGAGCGGAGTCCGGAGCCGGGGGCGTGACAGCAACATATTAGTCAGTGTCATTGTATAGAAAAGAACCAAACATTTTTTTATACAAATGAATTTGTATAAAATACCCTAAGCTTACCAGAAACACTGAACCTTTATAATCTCTAAATGTCTTCTTGAGTATTTTCTTGCCTCAGACGTTTTAGACAGGTTCTTAATCACAGGTCAAAACCATGTGCACCTCAGTCATTAAAAAAAAATTGCATGGTTTTCTTTGGTTTCAGATCTCCTGGTGACCCCTTCTATCCACTCTTATCTGTTTAAAACCAGCCATTTCACCCATATGAACTGACAATTTCAGAATTTGTATTTTCTCTGTGATTACATAACTGACAGTTGTGACCCATGCTACAAGCGCTCAGTGTTTCGAATTTTAAATTATTCCCTCATTTTTTTTTCATGATATTAGGTCTCTTAAGACAATGTTCACATAAGATATTTGTTAGATTTGCCTGTGGCTAGAAATTACGCAATTCTGTGAAAATAAACTGTCACACAAGTTCTTCAAAATGTTAACATTTAAAGCTTTTTTGTTCAGGCAGAGGGATGTATTTTTTTAATATAATAAATCATTCCAGTAGTGACTGGAGAAAATCTTGCTGCAGATCCTACAATGCTTTGGTTATGTAAGATGTCTGATATAGCTTTTAAAAAGAGTTTATTGTTCAAATAATGAGGGGAGAGAATATCTAAAAGTAACTAAAGATAAACAAGATATTCCACTGTGAGACCTGCCAAACCTGATGATGCTGGTGTTATTATTATTTTAAATGAAAAGGAAAATATTTCTGTGCCACTCCTCTCCAGTACAATCAGGCAGTGCTTTGGAAGATATTTTGAAATTATTAGTTTTTTATTTTTTGTTATTTAATGTAAGAGGAGAAAAAAGGAAACAGCAGTTTTGTGTCTAATGATGCAGGCAGCCAAAAATGTGCTGCTTGCAAAGCATTCATGCCAAAACACTGTGGTCCTCCAGGGGCTGCTAAACATGGCTGCTATGCACCTGGGCCACTGAATCTAATCTGCATCTGCTGCACAACATTTTTGCACCTGTCACAGATATTCTTTTTAAAAATATGCTTCTTTTTTCTCTATTAAGGCAAACATTGACAGAAGGAGGGATTTGCGACAAATGCTCTGAGGATTAAATTAGTTCATTAGCCATATGATGCCTTTTGTTAAAAAAAGTGAGAAAGGTTTAAGGTTTCATCTGCCATACTTTCAGGTATAACCTGAAATCCAGTTATACATTTTACTGAATTTGGACATAAGTTGATTGCAGTCATCATAGTTGCTTCCTTGTAATTCCAAATATTGAAAACAGAATTAATATTGGAAATTAGTATTGAGTAGAATTGGGTATATAATCGGTATTATTACCCTGGCTTTCCATGACTAACAAGATGCTATAGTTTAAAGATTGGATCTGGCCCATTTCAGCAATTCATCCATCCATCTGCTATCATTAACTGTTTTATCCTGGTCAGGAGTACAACAGTTTGGAGTCAATGGTAAACCATTTCTGTCTCATCCCTTAACATGAAAGCCACCCCATAATGGCCACTATGAGTTGAATTTGACTTGATTTGACTTATATTTTCATTCTAGTAAACTCTCCAGGTATGTTTGTGTAGCCAGGTAGTTTCCATAGTTTTGACTTTTTCTGGTGCTGCTCCTTTAAGAGTGTGTGCTACAAATAGTGTAGAAAAACCTAGAGACCTTTCTAGAAAAAAATCTTCTACCTTATAATTAAAACTGTTTATGTCAAAGCTACAGTGGCCACTGTGTAAATAAAAATATTATTTTCTTATAATTGCCACAGTTCTGTTCAGAACTTTTTCAGGTCACAGAAGAATTCTTATTTATTCTAAATACCTCACAATAAATCCTTTGTTTGTATAACTATTTTCCCCCTCAGTGTTAATGTGTAAATATCTTTTTTCTCTGTATTGTTTGAATGAAGATGTAAGTTTGGGTTTGACTGGATCTGACAACTGTATTCTGCGACCTTTAAATTTTAAAGTCTCTCTCCTTGGGCTAAATCTTACATACTGTATTTCACTGCATTTGATATTTTGTATTAATTATTAACAACACCGCATGCCTTTTGCTTAACCACAATGTGTTTCTTGCATTATGTATATGTATTAAAGCTCTGCATTGTGGGGGGGGGGGGGCAGCATGATTAAAGGTACTTTTTCTGTACATTTCTTTCTTAAATACACAAAAATTGCTCTTAGGTAAATGCCATTAAATTATAAGACAAGAAACAATAAAAAATAGAAAGATCTACTCAAAAAAGTAAAAGTAGCATCTCTTTATCTTATCTTTGGTACTAAACTGGAAATTATTAAGTACCCAGATAATGTCTGGGTAGAAATTTAAATAGGTTGAGTAGTGTTTATTTGTGCAATATGTTACATACTTATCTTGTTTTTTTCAGATGCTGTAGTGTAAACTCATTGTTAATCACTGTGAATGTTGCTATATTTACCTTCAGGTAGGATAAAGCAAGTTATTGGCAAATGGCAATAATGTAATAATTCATTTCTGTTATGGAGAATGCTAAAAATGTTACCTGTATGTAATTCACATAAAAGTCATAGGTAAAAAGAAAAAATATTTATGTACATTACATTTTTTGATTAGGAGAAAAATATGACAATTTTCTTAGATCTGAGTTCTGCACTCAGCTGAACTCCCTCAGAGCTGCTTTAACTCTGCCAGCTTGTCTGGTGAATCTGAGGAGGCTTTGCATTTCAAAGGAAAATTTGGAATTGCATACACGTGAATCATTTATTATTCATGCTCTTGTAAGAGAGAGAAGTAATTAAAGAACATCTCCATGTAATTTGGCTTGCTCATAGAATAGACATATGTTTTACTTACTGATTTATTATTATTTTGAAAGGGCAGCACAAACCTTCAGCTTCTTTCAGGGCAATGTTAATATGGGGCATATATGTGAACTTTCGCTGTAGTTGGAACTTCTCATTTTGTTGGCCGCTCATTTTTGAGTAACATCTACTTTGCAAAGTTTTTAAATCAGAAACAGTGCTAATGTCTCTATAGAAAATTCAGTCCTAGCACTCCTGGCATGTACTTTGCTTTTTACCATGAAGTATTTGGTACTGAAATAAATTTTCTAAACGGTAATGGATCAGGTTTATAATATATGTATACAGCTATATTTACCATCTACCTTGGATGGTTCCCTGGAATAGTTTATCATACTCTACTCATATTAGTTGGAAACTGGATAAATACAGAGAGGAGCCCTCTTCATGCACTATTAGAAATTTCTATCCATTCTTTGTAAGTGGTGGCTTTTTCCTTCCCAAGCCTATATTTGTTTTTATTACCTTGTTCATAAGCAGGCATTAGGAAGCAGGTAGAAACAGCTTCCTGCCATTACCAGACTAATCACGTGGAACCCCTCTAGAGGCTGGAAATTGGTCCTTATGTCTCCATCCATGTTGTGTCCTTTTCATCCCCTGATGTGGTGGCATGTTATGCAAAATGATGTACAAAATCATGTAAATGGGCCAGAGAACCATCTTCTGTGACAACATTTTCACCACACTTTTAACAGATTGAAACACACCACTGAATCCCCAGCTGCCTTGTATTAGCCTTTGGGAAACTAGTGTACTGGAACCACAGAGTCATTCTTCAGCTCAGCTCAGGGTTAGAACTGGTGCTTGAACCTCAAATATCAGAGTGTTGAACTCAGTTCTAATGAGTTTAGGCAGGTTATTGAAGAGATCATATTAGCTCTATGGATGTCACAGCTATGACAGATACTATTTGCCCAAACTAAAAAGTTCCACTTTTAGCATGAGTTAAGCTCCATTGTAAACTTATAAATTTCATTGCTAGTCCAATATTTGCTTCCATATGGCAGTTCTAGGTACAGTTCTCACCGTATTTCAAAGTTTGAGTTTCTTGCTACCTCAAACTACTACTTCTCTGTTACAGGAAAGGGGCTCCATCAACTATATCATAAGATGCAAAAGTACACAAAGAGGGTGCAGACATTTTCTGGGCATATCCACCCAGATCCCATGTCACCACAGTAGAACACCCAGGAGTGGTGGGCAAAGACTGGTATTTGGGCTACCGGAGGTTTATTTTTCTAACTTTTTTTGTTTTTTGCAACTGTTTTCCCCTCCTCATTTGGCAACTAGCTTATCTAAACAGCTATCGATCTCAGTGGCCTTAACAACCAATAACATATACTGTCTCATTCTCTTTCTTTTTGGTAATCCTTTGGACCTTTGTGTAAGGATTCAATTAATTTGTATTTAATTCAGTTGTGTGATGCCAAACATCACTGAAACCTCTGTTAGATGTGTTTGGTTCCTCTCAGCCAGTAAAAGTATAGTTATTTCTGTTTCTCAGCATAAAAAGATTTCACTTCTTCAAAGGGAGTTCAGATATTTAATCTTTTAAATATGGACACATTTAGAATAATTTCCTGTCATTTATTATTTTACTAGAAATTTATCGGAAATGTATGTGTTAAGCAGAAGAAGGAGTTTCCACCACCTTTTACATTTTCTGATTTAATGTCAGTTAAAGTTATTGTCAGGTCCCAAGCTTTTTTCAGTCAGTTGGTCCTGTAAATAATACCTTTTGTTTTTCCACTAAGAACCACTACTTTCTTGAGTTTCGCTCTCCAGAGATCTCCAGAGACATTTGCAGAGGTCACAACATCAAAGTTTAATTTTTCAGGCTTGGCCAGACATGGTGATTGCATCCTTTTTTCACAGTGCAAAGAGGTTCTGTTCTATCTAAATGCATCTTTGCACAAAGTAAAGAACTTTTCCTATGTGCTGCTTAAACGGTTTACACAAAGTATTTACTAAGATGCAATAACATTAGTTACATAGATAATTCACTGCTAAAATCTGTGGAATACAGTAGATAACGTCAGGGTTTTAGCATGGTGTTATAACCTAGCCATGAAGAGAAAGCAACCAGGGAGGCTAACACACGGTTTAATCTAAAAATGCAGCCGACAAGGCTAGCGGTTTCCACCAGAAACTGGCATTGGACATCACATCAGTCACAATGATAATCACGACAGACGAGAGCAAGGAAAGCTTCAAGACAAGAGTGGTCTGACTGGCGCTGATGGAAATCCCTCACTAATTCGGGGTCCAAGATAAAACAGGATAGGATCCAGGAGCGCTCCAAAGGGGCCGTAACCCTCCCAGTCGACCAGGTACTGAACACCCTGTCCCTGGTGCCAGGAAGCCAGGATCCACCGAACAGCGTAGACAGGGCTGCCATCGAGGAGCAGGGGGGAGTTGGGGTTGGAGGGAACGGAGGGTGGTGATGAATGGTTCGAGGAGGGTAATGTGAAAGATCAAATGAACCTTCAGTGATGGAGACAGCTGGAGCCAATAGGTGATAGGGTTGATTCGGGTGGGTGATGTGGTAGGGTCAGATGAATTTGGGGGTGACCTTGCGAGAGTCTGTTGCTAGGTTGAGGTATTGTGTGGATAGCCAAAGTTTGTCACCTAGATGGAACAAGCATTTCAAATGGTGCTGGCATCAGTGTTGCTGTTGGTACTGGACGTTGGCCTGCTGAGTGGATGACGCTGAGCCTTTTCTTAGGTGCACCAGCAACGACAGACTAACTGCTGAGCTGGGGAGAATCTTGACCTCCTGTTTCTGGTGGGTGAAGAGTGGAGACTGGTACCCATAGCATACCTCAAATGGGGAGAGGCCCGTGGTAGGCAAAGTGTGTAGATTCTGGGAGTCCCACAGTAGGTACTGGCTCCACTGCTGACTGCAGGCCAAGGCAAAACACCTCAGGGACCTACCCAGCTGCTGGTTAGCCTGTTCCTCTGAGCCATTAGTCTGTTGATTTTAGCCAGAGGATAGACTGGTAGTGAAGTCAATCAGGCAACAGAAGGGCTTCCAAAATCAGGTGGTGAATTGGGGCCCTCGGTCTGAGACAATGTCCTGAGGAAACCCATACAGATGCAGCACATGCTCCAGTATGAACTCAGTGGTTTGTTGAGTTGATGGGAGTCTGGTCAAGGCCACAAAATGTACAGATTTGCAGAAATGGTCAACTATTGTATGGTCAACAGTGTTACTGCTGTGAGAGTCTGGGAGGCCGGTGACAAAGTCAACCACAATGTGAGACTAAGGCTCTCGAGGCACTGGCAGGGGATGAAAATCTCCCACCGGCAGGGTGTTGGGGACTTTGGCCTGGGTGCAGGTGGAACAAGCCCTGATGTGTTCTCTGGGGACTCTGGTCATGTAAAGCCACCAGAAGCACCTTCAGAAAAATGTCAGGGTGGCCGGAAAAAGCAGAGGAGTGAATCCACTGCAAGGCCACAGAACAGCAGACACTGGGGACGTAAAGGTGATGAAGGGGTGTCTCTGGTGGCAGAGGTAACAAGAAAACAGATCTCCTCGTGGTGTTCCCCCAGTGATGTGTGAATGGTGCTGGTGCCATGGGTGATGGGTCCAGATGTGAGGAACTTGCTGTCCACAGAGGTGATGGTGATGGGCTGGGGCATCACTTCCAAAGCCAGCCCCAGAGAGGAACACAACACCCAATCTATGAGGTTCTCCTCCACCTCGGAGTCCACAAAAACCATTGGTGTTCATCGCTGGTTCCCCTGCTGGAGTTGTGCAAGCAGGGGTCAGCTGAGCAATACCCAGGGTGGGGGAGCTGTCAGGACCAGGCAGGACTCCCCCGATTGCCTATGTGGTGCTCCTGTTTCCCAGCCACTGGGGGCACTTCACCTGTATGTGTCCAGTGGCATCGCAGTATGCACAGATGCCGTTTCTCCATCGGTGCTCTTGCTGTACCATAGAAAGAGGCAAACCAGCCACCTGCATGGGTTCCTTGGTAGAGTGGTCCATGGGAGAAGTAGGAGGGTTAGGCAGGGCAATTTCAACTGGTGCGGGTTACAACTGGAAGAGGTTTAGGACAGGTCACCAGGCACTGGTCCAGATGCAGGGTCAGTTTGACCAGTCCTTCCAAGTCCTTGGGCATCTCCTACCCAGTGAGCTCATCCTTCAGGCGGCTCGACAGCTCCTCGTAGATTGCAGTCCAGAGCTAAACAAGTCCCCACATCATCTTGGCTGGCAAGATCTGGAACTCTACCACGTAGCGGCTCACAAACTGATTCCCCTGCCTGAGGTGGTACAGTCTAGAGTCTGCCACTACCTCTTTGGCTGGATAGTCAACAGCACCTGCTGACTGCTGACATTCCGGAGCTCTGCAGTGAATTGTGCATAGTCACCGCAGCAGGCAGCATTGGACTCCCAGAGCATGAAGGCCTATCCTAGGACAGCAGGAGAAATCAGGAGGGCCACCCACTTCTGGCTGGTGGAGTAGCACGCAGGCTGGTACTCGAAAATGTGGTTCGCTGGGTGAGGAAGCCCTGGCACAGATCCCCTGAACTGTCAAACCTGTCAGGCAGACCCACGTGCGGCTCAGCTGTAGGGGAACCAGAAGAATGGGAGGTGAGCAGTCCCAGCAGGTGGAGGATGGCCACGGATAGCTGGTACATGGTTTGTGAAAGGTTACCCAATGTGGTTTGTCACCCCTCCATTGTCTCACTCAGACAAGTCACCTTGTCCTGCTGGGCACTGAACTCTGCTGGGTTAATTGCAGGTTTGGAAATTCTGACAGGGTTGTAACATGGTGTTATAACCCAATTGCGGAGAGAAAGCAACCAAGGAGGCTAACAAATGCAGTTTAATTTACAAACACAGCCGACAAGGCTAGCGGTTTCCACAAGAAACTGGCGTTGGAAATAGTCAAAAAGATAATCATGACAGACAAGAACAAGGAAAGCCTCAGTAACTCAGTACCAATGCATAGATTGGTTGAGGAAATGATTGGCAAACATTCAGATCATGGATGCGGTTCGATGTCCGAACACTTGTGTTATGTTCACTTTTAAAGAAAGATAAGGATCACATTACACTTTAATATGTTTTTACATTTCATACTGAACAAAATGTCAAGGTCCAACCTTGTAAAGACACAGCAATGAAATAGTCGTAATGAAGTAGCATCGGATCTTTGCCGATTCAAGGCCGTTTGTTTATTTACTGGTGCTGGAGTTAATGCATATACAAGTCTAAATTTCACTCTGAAGTTCTCAATGCAAAGAAGGAAGAGTTCAAACAGAATGCATTGAAAGAGGGCCTATAACAGAAAAGCTGTTGGGTGAATCAATTATTTTCTGTTTCTACTTTCAAAAGGTGCCTTTTGGCATTTGGGATATTTATCTGACTAAAACAGCTATTCAGAAGCAAGGAGACAGGATGATCTTAATGACCAAAGAGGCCATGAGCACCACCTAGAAATATAATGGCATCTGCCTCGTGAACAGTGGCGATTCAGGAAAACAGCACCGTTCTCTAGTCATGCACCTCTCCTCTTCTTTCATCTTCCAAAAAATTGTCCAGGTTAAAAATAGCCTCCAAGAAACTTCTCTCCATATCCCTCCAGCCATGAACTGCATAGAGGCAGTTTGCATCTAAACGGCAAAATAAACCTTTTTGTCAGAAAAAAATCTAAGAATTCAAATGACTGACTTTAAATAGAGTAAGTGAATGTAATGGCAGAAACCCTAAGAGGCAAAATATTACATATTAATACACACATCACGCTGATGAACGCACCCAGCCAAAACATGTCTGTGTACTGTGCAAATTAAATTTGTTGTTCACCATGTCTGAGAATGTGGCCTCCTTTTTATCATAAATATTTTTAGATGGGCAATTAACTGTTACCAAAATATAAATGCAAAGACACCATTAAAAATGAGTAACCCTAATCATATTCAAATGAGAAATGTACTATATAACAATGTGTGAATTTACTGGGTACTTTGTTTTCCTTAAGCCTCTTAGTTTCCTGTTGAAAATTATGTTTCATTGGCTGTGGGTGTGCAACAACTGTGAATAACAATTTGAACCTCACTGCTGCTATTCTCTATGTTTGCTTTAGAATAGTCTTTGAAATGACAGAAACTGGCTGTTGTGAACTTGTATCTCCAGTTTGGGAGAACCATTTCTTCAAGCTGCAGCAGAACTCACATGGGCCAAGGGCTCTGATTCAAAGTCTTCCTTCAGTAAGTAACTCTGATGATGTTTCATTCTAGTGCTACATGATGTACCTGGCTGATAGAAAGGGAAAGAGTTGTCTTTCCATACTTTCATACATATGAGCAGCTGATGAAGTCAGAAGGGCTCTTTCACAGTCAAAATTACAAAGAATCATTTAAATTACATGGTGATGTTTCCTCAAGGGCTACAAAAATCCACCATTTTATTCCCACTGCACAATTTAAACCCTTTTAGCTTAGACATATAGTGTCAGAACTGAAGCACTTTGCCTGTTCAGAACCTAAACAGTTGCCATTTTCACTGTATTCTATGGGTGTAACTTATTTAAACATAAACAACACATCCAATTATTTTTACACTGATGACCAAAAGGCTACATTTTTTAAAAACAAAGTAACTATTGTACTATTGCCAGTTGCCAACAGAGATCGTGGACATACAATGGAAATATTTTGAGTTAAACAATGAAAGCAGGTGTGTAGGTAAAATTTTGCAACCAGAGTACAGGAATACATCAATTAGTACCAAGTTCTCCATTTTCCTGATAGAGCTCTTTTACTTGAACCCTTTGGGTAATTTATTATAATAACTTAACATATTTGTCATGTCACAAACTAGTCATGTGATTGCATTAAAAGGGAAAATGATGGGATCCAGGAAATAAAAGGCTCATGAGAATGACACACAAATGTTTTGAGTTCAAACTGCATCCAAGAATTGAATGTTTCCTAGCCACTGCCTCAATCACCCTAATCTTTAGTACCACAAGTTGAACAGGATCTTTCTGTTCTTGTGTGTTTTTATTATCCTTATGACTAGTTTGATTGCTAACATTGGTTTCTGGTAGAAACTGGTACCTCTAGGTAGCTGTGCTAGTGGATTAAAGTTCATGCGTTAGCCTCCCTTGCTGCTTTCTCTCCACGACTAGGTTAGAACACCACACTACTTACCTCACTGTATGTCTGAACCCAGTATGCAGTTAACCCAGGAGAGTTCGCCACCCTGTATGATAAGGTGGGTCACCTACACGGTGTAGTGAAAGGTTTGCAGACTGCACTGGACATGACACAGACCATTCACCAACTATTGACAGCCATCATCAACCCCCAGGGACTACTTGCATCCCAGTTCCCCTGTACCCCTGCAGATGAGCTGTGTATGGGTCTACCCAAGAAGTTTGGCGGTTTGGAGGAATTGTGCGAGGGGTTCCTCACCCAGCTGGATCTCATCTTCAAGCTCCAGCCTGAGTGCTACCCCACCAACTGGGCACGGGTGGCTTTCCTGATTTCCCTGCAGTCTGAGAAGGGCCTAGAGTAGGTCTCCATGCTTTGTAAGTCCAACACAGCATGCTGTGGTGATTACACACAATTCGCAGTGGAGTTCTGGAGCGTATTTTAACATCCAGCCAGTGAGGTGGAGGCAGACTCTGAGCTAGATCACCTCTGCTGATCTCCCGACTGTGTTCTACAAGGGGCTGTCTAGTTCCCTGAAAGACAAGCTCACTGAGCATGAGATGCCCAAGGACCTGGAGGAGTTGATCCAACTGACCTTGCACTTTGCAGCTCCACCACCCTTGCCAACTGTGACAGCCCTGCCTAGCCCTCCATCTCATGCTGTGGCCCACTCTACCGAGGAACCCATGCAGATGGCCGATTTGCCTCTGACAGTGTCAAAATGAGAGCGCTGATGGAGGAACGGCCTCTGCGCCTAATTTGATGCTGCAGGGCATGTACGGGTGGTTTCACCAGCGGTCAGAAAAACGGGTATCAGGTAGGTATTAGGGGAGTTCAGACAAACCCCAATGGCTGTGATTGTTGAAAGTTTTAAGATGTTCTATTTGATGTTCAACAAAGGAAAAAAGAAAAAACTGAGCACTTTCTAACAGTCTACATATTACATTTTACATAAATTCTACTTGTATCAAGAACTTGGTTCTTAAACACTCTGGTAAACCTTGAGGGGTATTTGAAAGACCTGAAAATGATCCATTTGTAGCACTGGACAAAATAGCAAAACTGTGGCCAATGTGACTGCCCCAGAAAATGTCTGCACCCTTTTTGTGTATTTTTGCATCTTGTGATGTAGTTGATGGAACCCCTTTCCTGTAGTAGAGACTGACAGCCTTAGAGAAGGAATGTGGTGACACTGACTGTCTAATTTAAAATGATGAATGTCTTTCTAGAGAAAGGCCAATTTGACAACAGAACCAGGCACTGGCAATGTTTCAGACTCTTGGCAAGCTTCATGTTAAAAGCTGATGACTTATGAGAAAATACCAAAAACCCTTGCTTAAACAGCTAGCCTGTAGCTCCTGGCTTGAATTCAGGGTTTCAGATAGGATATATCCACCTTGACTGCTAAATAAACAGCACACCTAAAGTCCATGACTACATTTTATCCTTGTTCTTGTTGATTGAATTGGTTTTGAACTTCAGCAGAAGGCGTTACAGTGAGATGTATAGTAGGTTTATTGCTGTGAGATTTATAAAAAGTAAATCTGTAAAAATGTTCTAATTTACCCTGACATTAAAGGGTGATCTACATACTTAAACTTATCAATTCTTAAATGAGCAGACCACAACCAACTGATAAAAGGGAGTGAAAAGTTCTCTAACAGTGATACAGTGGCATTATTTCAAATTTGCCTTATGTGCATCTCAGTGTTAAAAGATTAAAAGACTATGTGTGGTGTGCAATTAAAAAAGCAAAACAAAAAACAAGAGGCTGCAACATTTAAAATTGCTTTAAGGAGAAAAAATATATAACCAGTTTAATGATCAGGCTCCCTCTGCTGACATTTGGAAAAATCCAATATTCAGCATCAGTAAAGTCCTTCTTCATGAGGTCTTCCTTTCTGGGAACCTGATTTCAGTGTGGCCCCTGGACCAATGAACATTTATAACCACCCACCAATAGCTTCCACCCTCTTTTGTGCCCACGATAAGTACCCAGTAATACTCCAGCTCACCCTTAGGACTGTATTTCCCTCCAGGCCGGAAGGTGCCTTTCCAAAACACACACAAAACATCTGCAATGCAGACCTGTTAACTACTAACCTCTGGGAAACAAAGGAGACTCATGGTTGAGGTTAACATTTGAAGCACAATCATAAGTTTGTCCTCGCAAAAAAAACAAAATCAAACAAAAACAGAGCAAGACTCCAGAACAGTGAGAGGGGATAAACCCCAGGCAGAGGCAAAAAGTGCAGGCTGCCCTGAGCTTGTAGTTGCCTTGGTGCTCCCTTGATGTGTCATAGTGCATCAGTATCTGAATTTCATTTGAAATAGGCTGGCTCCAAACGTCATCTTGCCTGTACTCAAAACTGCCAGGTTGCACTTCTTCACCAAGTAGGAGATTTTATTTTTGAGATGCATAAATTAAACAATTTTTTTTTCTCAAAAAGAGATTTATGAGATGGCATGGAGTCATTTTCATTTTAACCAAGACTGTTAGATCTTTGTCTTTAATTGTTTATTTTATTCCACAAGATTCTGTCTCCTTGAAAATTTTGTGGTATACTTATAGAATGGAGAAGGGATACCTTTAGAATTTCAGCTGGATTCTCATTATGACCACCTAGTGCCCTTAACCTAGATTTCTCTTAGACAAATTATGCTTTGGAAATTAATGTCAAAAGGGGTGGAAAACATATTTTATTGCAGGTCAAATGCTCGCAAGTTTCAGCAATCTAAGTAATAACTTTGGTCTATCTAATTACAATTTTTTGAATGCTTACATTTACAACATTTTACTGTTGCCCTCAAAAAACAGAATAGACTATGTATAGAGTTAACTGGAGTGGAAAAACCAATTCATTGCACCTAACTGTTTGAGGGATCCGATCTTTACGTTATATACTCTTTTAATGAGCAGTGGTAGCTGTTCTTATGGTGCCTTGAGGAAGATATGGGAGCATAACCTTGACTTGTCTTTTAGTGGTGATGAATGGTTTTCCATATGTGCACATCCTCAGCATTCAGGAACAAAAATCCAAGCTCATTTCCAGAATCCACCTGACTTCAGAATGTCTTTACAGGATATTAATAGTGAAATCTCAGCTGTGTTTCTAAATGTAAGGCTGCCCCTGGCACTCTAATGCATTTATTGTGGGAGTGTCAGTGAGATAAAAGCTTACTGAAATGGTGGTCTCTCTTGCAGTGAAAAGATCTTTAACAAAAATCTTGATCTGTCCCTCTTTGCATTAATGTTAAATCACAACCCAAATTCTGTTTTTGATTAATTTATGGAACATAGGCAAATTACTATTACATATTTGACAAAGGTAATGTATTGTACTGTTACGGTCCACATCAGAAGCTCCCTCTAAAAATAGTCGATTAACTTAACTGCCTGATCTTTTCCACTAGAAAAGTAAACATTTGAAATGCATGATAATTCAGTTATATAATGTGGAAGCGAAATTTTGACATGCCCTTACTATTCATATTGTTCACAATATTTTCCTTTATTCACATATTCTTACAGTTTATGATTAATGCTGTTTGAGTTCAAATGAGTTCAGAGCGAGGTCATAAATGTTTAAGGATAATACTGTTTGCGTCGGTGTAACTAGGGATACAAACAATGTTGTAAGGATGCAGAAAATGTTACGGATTAATGTTTAATTATTTAACAGAAAAGTTTCCTTTTGACCATTGTAATGACAGATATTAATAAAGTTAATTGACTATTGTTATATTGATAGTTATTATTGTTATTATTATTAATTAAGACCTAATTATATTAATAGTATGAACTTAAAGTTTGCGTCTTGTCCCCATGAGTTCTGTTCCTATGACTGTAATCGATAGGTATAAAAATGGAGCTGTAATGTTGTTCGACGAAACCCTATGATGTAATTTCGGTGATACGAAGGGTCTCCCCTGCGCATCAAGTAAAAGACCTCTGCAGCCATAAGACTGTTTCCGTGTCTCTTCCTTGAAGGTTTCTGCTTCACAAAGCAGGTTACTATTGTCAGCCTAGACAGAAAAATTTCTCTGACAATAATATCTGGTCAGCCTTTTGAAGCTTGGCAAGTGTAAAATGAGCACCCATGCTAAATATTCTAACTTTCTGCCTTTTTGCCTTTATATTGTATTCACTGTATCTGCATTTGCAGTGTGTCACTGTAAATGTTACTCTTTCTGCGTTGTGGTCACCTACTTTTGTTCTGTCATTAATTATTATAAAATGCTAGGATTGGCTTTAGCTGAGTTAACCAGTGCATATGCTGACAAGAGGACAACATTGCCAACTCTCTTGCTTTCCCTGGGAGGAGCACTGGGAGCTATTAAAGGCAAAAGGGTAGGTCTGACTTATGAAGAAGCACAAACACACTCAACGTGTTCTGTAAAGGGAAATGGATTTCAATGCTCTGTCAAGTGTCTCATTAGGACTGAGGGATCTGCAGTCTGCATCTGCCAAGAAACATCTCTGGGGACCCTGGGTAATGATAAAATTCCCACCAATTTGCTTATCAACCATGGAACTAAATTGCTATTTGAACAAATGCAAAAAGACCTTGCCCACTGGCAGATAAGGCATTAAGGGTTAGATATGATTTAAGGAGAAGTGCCGTTCACTAACCTGTTCTGCAGAGAAGGTCATTATATTCTTGGTGCTGAAAATATTTAATGAACAATGCACCAGGACTTAATAATAAAACTGGGCAAAAGGTAAAAATAGCTTTCACAATGCTAGAGATAGTTGATTATGCAGAAGCCATTATCAAAGTGCACACTAATCATTGCATTTTCAGAAAGAACTCAGCATCTTGTTCTAACAAAAAAATCATAATATGAAATCTTTTTTGTTTTATTATTCTTGGGCATGTGTTAGTTCATTGGTAAGGAGAAAAATGACCGAACGCACTTATGTGCTGTCCACAGAGGCGCATACTTTTAACAAGCACAGCATGTGAGGGAAAACACACTCAATCTCATGTGACAGCACCTACATCTTACATGCTGAGTTTGGAGCTCTTCATTGCTGTTTTAAATAGAAAAGAGTGATGTCGTCATTTTTGCCGCTTGCAGAAATTTTGTATTAGGACAACGATGACAGAATAGCATACTGTACACCTGCATTATAGGGTGACATGCTGCTGTGCAGTGGAGTAGCAGTCAAGCTTCCTGATTCCAGTTATGCATCATGTTCATATCTGTCAGATTCATGTTTGTAATGGCAAATATGTCATGAGATTGAAAATCAGCAAGTCTGTGTTGGCAGTACAGCACACTTCATGTTCTTACAAAGCTACTGATAAACTGCATGTGTAATAAATGCATCATTAATATAGCATAAAAAATGTAATGGAATACTTTTGGAGGGAAGTACCTACCTTCTAGAGTGCACTAGTAAGTCAGTGCACAAGTGAAATTTAAATAACCGTTGTGTCATTATTTCACCTCTTAGTTGAAACTTTTCCCTCATGATAGCTCAGTATTTCACCAATTTACCCTACCTGGTTCACAGGAACAATTCTAGTCTAATAACTTTCACTTTGGCTTGTCTGTGTTACTTGAACTAGCATCCTTTAGATTTAAAGTCTGTGTCCATACCCACTATTTTGTGTTCTGCGACTCTTGGTTTACTGAAGTGTTCAGTTCAAGTAATTTTTCTGTAGAGTGCGTCTTCTCACACAGTGACTCAGAGGGCTGAACAGCAGATTAGGATAACAGAACAGACAACACTAAGGAGATAGACGGTATATACTGTAGATAGACGTTACATGTTAGTGATAGCAGCTATACAGGGTAGAAGTGCAATACAGTAAGCCTCCCAGCGGCTGAGGAGAGGAAAACAAAAGACTCCCAGCTAGGAGAGAAAAGAGAAAAATTAACCTCTGGGTGTGCAAGTGCCAGTAGCTGCGCACCTGTCTAGGGTATTCTACACATTGAAAAATAGCCCCAGTAGTAGCGGCTAAGACAAGGTTGTACTAGTAAGGACAGCATTGTGGAGGACAGTGAAAACTGAATAAAGTGATGTAGAGGAGCAGACATGCTGATCACATCATCATGGCATGGACACAGTGTGTTCTAACACCACAGACATGCATCATGCTGTAGACCACATTTATAACATAAGCCATAAAAATGAGTCTGATTACAGTATAAGTAACATCAGCAGTGAAATGATCTAACAGTAGTTACATATAAAAAATAAATGCTGCTGGCAATACCTTTTTATGTGTGCATCTTCTGTTAGTTCAAAAAATGCACTCCATTTTATGGTTATTATGTCATTTTATCCTTACTGAGATTGATCTGGAAGTTCTGGTGATTGCATTTAAATGAGAACTGGTCCCGTGGTAGTACTTCGTTAACAATCTTGTGCACCCAATTGATAACATTCACAAAGTGATTTATTACCCATTAATATGGCATTATAAGGACAGTCTCAGTAATAAATGCTTGATTAAGTTTTTTTTATCCCAAAGCACAATTTAAAGGGTTATTAGCCTCAAGCTTTTCAGGAGAGGAAGGAAAAAATCCAACTTTCCCACTATATTTCTGATGTAATCTGTCAAGCACTACATCTCTTCACTTTAAACTGCTGTTACCTGAAGTCTGCAGTGAAGAACCTCCGAGAGGCCCTTTGCTCAGGGGCACTCACCACTCACGGATGGAGCATCATGTCTCAAACAGATAAATGCACTTTTGATATTCCCCACAGATAGCTGCACAGTGGCACAGTGGGGACTGCTTGTGCACTTTCTGTAAAACAGAGAAATTAACAGTTTCTCAGGCTGGATGTTCTACCTCCCAGAAGAAAGCACATCACTTTATCAGTACTTCAAATGTTAAGTAGAAAATGCTTCTGACTTTAATACTTATGAAAATATTTCTAAGTCCAGGTAAAGCACAAGCTGCAGTATTAAGTTTTGTTTCTACCATTATTAAAATTGAAGTGAAAATTAAATTTAGGTGTATGAATATCATGATTTGTTTGTTTCCTGCTTGTCCACTTTATACATGTTTCTAAGGCAGGTTATGAACCCTAACAGAACATAAACTTATGCATTTTTCACTGTTTCTAAACTTAGAATTAGAGCTATATGGTGAAGCAAAAAGTTTGGTTTTTGTAAACAGCACTGAAAACAAGTTCTATAAAACAGTTGTCTACCATTTAATGTTTTAATTTGCAAGGTTAGGTAGAAGTCCTAAAAATGTAAGTAGTTAATTGTATTAAACCATGGAAATAGAATTAAGATTAGGGTAAGGTTTAGGCCAACCCTAACCCTAACCTATAACACTAAACTGTAACCCTAACTGTAAGTTTAACCACAATCCTACACTTAAGCTTAACCCTTACCTTATCATGAACCCTAATCATAGTAAAATGAGCCAAATAAGAGCGTTACATTATTTTCTTGAATTTCAAAATATACTAGTCTCTCTCCATTCTAAAGTATGATATACATACATAGTTGGAAACTGCTAAAGAATCCTATAATTAATTGACCCTGTGATTTAAAAAATCTGACTTTATAACAAACCTGTACTATGATCAACTGTGATGAGGTATTGCCTAACGTGGAACTTGTCCACATGGCCAAGACGCATGAACAGAAGTAGGACAGAACAGCTGCTGACGTGGCACTGTGTCATTGTAGGGCTGTTTGACAGGTTTTAATTGTGAGTCTGGTGTGCATTGGTACTTAATCCATCCCGAGAGAAGGCAGCCTGATGTCCTGCTGCTAGTTAAGCTGCATTACTCCCCAATGCTGTGCCACCAGAATGCAGGCTTAAACCACACACCTGCTGCTGTGCTGCTGCTATCCAAAAAGCAGGCTCAGCTCTGGCTCTTACATTTCCATCAGCCATGGCATCCAGTGGGTTTCTTGCCCCTGTTGTACTCATTTTTGTGCCGGTATTGGGTCGGGACCACTACACATAGCTTGGTTACAATCTTAGCAACATATCTCACCATGTGATCTTGAGTACAGTAAATTTCCAAGCCCTGGAACAGAGACCATTCTCTTTATTATTCTCTGCTATCTTGAGTTAGACTGTTTTAAAAATAGCCAGTGTTTTTTAAATTCAACTGTCTCTCACTGCACAATTTTAATGCTATTATAGAAAGAGGGACATCTACAGTGGAGTTCAAATGTACAAGTGGTCCTTGACTTACGACAGGGTTCTTTTATAACAACCTCACCTGCATCGTAAGTCAAAAACTGTTTATATTGTGTTATATAATCTGTAAGGATAAATAAACAATTAACATGCATGAATATTATAATGAAGACCCTAGGACCTACATTATTATACATTATAATGTATAATATATAAGTTTCACACATTAGTCATGGCAAAATAGCACTATATAGAATAATAACATCCTATATAAATACAGTATTATAATTATATTTTTGTGCTGCACTGTTATTTTCATTTTCAGTTCTAAATCTGTTTTCCTTGGCTTCTTTTCAGCACCACCTCAAAAACTCAAAAGTCATGTAAACAAAGCAATATCTCACCAGCAGACATAGTTGATTGAAAGCCAAATGATACAGTGAAATTTTGGGACTTGAATATAATAAACTTTACAAATGTATAAATAATGCCAGTAAAGAATAATAATGGCTAAGAGACACCCAAAAACTAACTGAACCCCTAAAAAAAACAAGTATGATGCATTGTGGCAGCACAGCCATTGTTATTGCGCAGCAGATGGAATAGCCATCATTAGATGTTACAGCCAAACACTGGGACTTGAGAATCTCTGTATCTATAAAGCGTCAGCTCTGTTTGTTTGTTTGTTTCTTATTTGTGCATGGCTTTGTTTTCCAAGCCAAAGACTTGAAATTTGGCACACAGGCACTTCTCTGTTTTGCGTAGTCAAGTTCATTAAACTCCAAAAAGGCTACTTACTATATTGAAAATGCAGAACTTGGAGAATGAGTAGTAGTAATGTCACATACAGAGTGATCCTGATGGATTTTCTCACTGTATGCACACATGTACACACACACACACACACACACACACACACACACACACACACACAGAGCAGCACACAATGATGTCAGGGTAATAAAGTTTGGGAATATATTATATTTTTTCTTTTCCATTTGACTGTAATTGATGCATGGGTCATTCTCTGTGGCATTTGCTTGTACTAAATCTACTAATGTACTAAATACAAGCACTTTAATGGTAAAACAGTTCCATGATTCTATTACTTTTCACATTTTCACTGCGACACCTTTTTGATCTGGGCAATGCTAGGTAACTTAGATAGTAACATACTAAAGTTACTGGGAAAGCTGTTGTAAATCCAGGTGGTCATCAGTTGCATAGGTAATAAGTTAAAGACTATCTGTAGTTTCTGAAGGTGTGACTCAGGCGGCTGGCACATATTCTGTGCTTTGGCTCTACTGACCTTAGTACTCTAGCCTGGCTGGACTGTCACAGTATACAGTGTTTTCAGTGGCAGATGCTTCATGATTTGGTGTCCATGTGATAAGTCATAATCAGCCTCTGAGTGATGTTCCGATAAATGTCCTTTGTCAGTTTACTGACACACTTGGTCTTAAAGCTGGTTCACACCTGGTCCACAGACCAAAGGACAGCAGGGAGAGAGGGTTATCGGCACGTGGTAATGGAATGATTCTCCATCAGGCATGTCCAACATGGTGTGTGATTAGTGAGGCACACCCTCCAACCTGCAGGGAAAGGTATGCATCCCTACCTGTGTTGTCTGGGAGTTTGGCAAGAACAAAAGGTTTTTTCCAGCTCCATATTTGTGCACTTTGATTTTTAGGGATGAAGTCTGACCAGATTGCATTTGCATATACAGGAACAGGGCTGTGTTCTAATCCTGTTATATTTTCACCACCTGTTCTGTCCTTTCACCCTTTGGCTCAGTTTTATGTTGGGTCAATAAGCCTCTGATTTGTTGCTGATCTGAACTGTAATGACACCTCAGTTACATTACAGTGATATCTTGCTGAATCCAGATCATACATAATCAGATTGTGTGGAATTGAGAGAAACATGGGATTGATTACCAGACTAAATATTCAGATGAGAACTTTAAAAATATCTAAGAAATAAAATTGAAATGGTTGTAATAGCATCATTCAGAAGACTGTAAATATCTAATTGATCAAGTCCAGAGAAAAGGCTACAATTTATTACCTATTAATTCTGTAAATGTAAAAAATACAAAGTAAACACCAAAGGAATAAAAAATAAAAAAACAAGAACTTGCCAAAAAAGACTTTAAACAGAAGTACACTAATAACTCTACATCTATTCTTGAGAAATGAAGCATAGTGAAATAATGCTATAAGAGGTCATTAATACAGTATGTTGCTTAAATGGAGCTTGAAAACTATGCATGTGCAATGTAATACAAAGTAATAGTTGTACCATTAATAAAAGCAAATAAACACAGAAAACAGTTTATTTTATGAATAACAAATATAAATTTAGGAAAAAAGCTTACATTTTTATAACTATATTAAATGAAAGGGTTATATAATAAGAGACTGCTATTGCAAAACAGCGCTATAGGAGGTAGTGCTAGTCAAAGCATTACTGTATTATCAAGCACAAGAGAGTTGACTTGGGATGAGAGAAAACTAAGCTCAAGTTGTTTTCTATCTCTCATGGTCTCATATAATTTTCTATTGTGCTGAAGCACACAATACTATTTCAGCGTGGTGCTAGGACACAGTGAAGGAATTGGGTGCATTAGTCTATGGAAACTTAAACATATAAGCCTCATCTTTATGGTTTTAAAAGCAATCATCCAACACAAATACAATGCCACGATGCAAGTAAAAACAGAAAAAAACAGAAACAGAAAAGAATGTAAAGAAAGCTAAACTCCCTTAAACAGGTTTAAGGGTGCATGGGAGTACAGAGCAAAGGACCTGGAACTTCTCATCTGAGAATCAAGGAGCCCCCTCCAGTGCTGAAGGCAGCTCTGATCTCAGGCCAAAAAGGAAACATTAATCTACTAGTTGACAAGGGGAGGATCCATCCTTGAGCTATGAAAGGACTGAATGAAAATGTGCCCTTTTTCATGTTTAATAACCTTCAACTGAAAATGGCTCAACTGTGACAAATATACTATAGCACATACATTAAGCAAGGGGCAGTGTAGCGTCAATGATAGGTTCATTCCCTGCTGGCCATCCCTCACATCTTTCCTGGTCACTGTGTATAGCTCAGTCACACACACTGCCACACACATAATAGCTTGGCTGGATATTACAACTCTGCTTGCCCTATCTCACCTTAGAGATCCAGAGGTGTGCAGGAAATCTGGAGCTACTGAGCAACTTTGGGACCTTGAGTGGGATGGGCAGCTGTCCTTAATGTTGAATCAGTGTTTTTCTGTATGATGGTGAACATACAGGTAACTTCTTACTGACACTCCATTTCTGTTCTGCAACTCATAAAAAATAGTTGAGGATTAAACCAATAAACTAAATTGACTCTGACATGTGCTGCAATTTTTCACCATTGTATATGGTTCAAGCCTTCAAAAAATTCACTTTTAAATGTACATTTAAATTGCAGCTGTATTTAACAGGATACCATAATAAAAACCTATATATTGCAGAGGGACTCTGTAAGCAAACTCTATTATATTATATATTGTACATACTGGTGAAAATGCACACAGTTTCTTCTCTTTTTAAATGTTCACCATTTCATCATATTGTAATGAACTATGGCTAAAAACGAGTTCATGCAAAATTATTATGGTCTTTAAAAAAGTGAGCCTGAACTTGATTTGTGAAGACAAATTAAGAGCTCAAGGAAGCAGAAAGCCAGCCTTTTGATGATGAAACACCCAGAGGTCCTGCACCACTGGCCTGTAGGTCAATATTATTACAGGGCATAGATGGAGCTAAGGGGTGTTGTGGGTTTAAATCCCACTTGATCTGCTAATTGATTTTATCTCATTCACATCTCAGATGCTCATTAGTGCAGACCTGGAGCAATGACCACTATCTGTCCATCTTTTTTATCGATTAACACGAGAGCAGCAACAACATGGAGACAGAAACACACATACGAATGAGAAATTGCACATACGAATGAGTATTGTACATAAAACAAGGTTTCACTGTATCAACTGATGATTGCACAGCATTAGGAGTTCTAGAAGGATGTGCAGACATTCCAGAATTTATCTGAATTATCATGCAGATCAAATGTTGTGTTTTATATCTGTTCAACATTGGCAGAAAACACTGACTATGCCCCCCATTCACTTCCAGGAACTATATCATTGCAGTGGCACGAAAACTTCTGATGGCAACCCTGAATACATCCTTGTCCTACCCTGATGACCCTAAATGCTCCTACATGCAGTGTTAATGACCAATCATTTTAATTCTCTTTGTCTTTCTTCATATACAGACAGTCCTCAAGTTCCGATACATGCAGCTTACTGCAACCTGAACTTACGATGGCTGCCCCGTGCGCCCCATAAAGCTCAGTATATTATTTCTGAGTCATGATGTTTTGCTGTAACATCTAATGAGGTCTGCTCTATCTGCTGTACAATAACACTTACTGGTTGCACTACCACAAGGCAACATACTTGTACCTGACTCAGGTAGTGTTTGGGTGTCTATTAGCAGTTGCTTTTAATAAAACAGTTTGGTTTTTTATCCATAAAACTTTTCATTTATCATTCCATTCAATCCCCCCCCCCCGCATAAAGTAAAGTAAAGGAGTACAAGTAAAATGGACAAGTAAAAAAGTGTACTGGTGGTGCTGAAAGGAAAAAACAAAAGAAAAAATATTTAGAAATCCTTCCATTACCTGTATATACTTGTTCTGGTCAAGATTGGGCATTCTGGCTCATATTCTGGAGCTGCTCTGTGCAAGGCCAGGAAAAGACACCTTCAGTCCATCACTGAGATTTTGAAATTAAAGTGAAATTGATAATGCAGTGTGAAAATATAATAATGTACTGAATTTATATTATTATTCCATATAGTATTATTTTAACATGTATAATGTACAAAATGTATGAAAAAAATATAAAAGCATTATTATACAACATAGCAATCATGAATATTATTTATTTATCTATGCTTATGACATATATAGTATAATTTAAGGGACTGGAATGGAAGTTGTTGGAATGCAAGCCCGTCGTAAATCAAGAACCAATTAATTACTTAAACATGGTAACTGGACAAAATGGGAAAAAAACATAAAAATGAGACTTCATTAAAAATTTAAGATTTTCTCAGTAGCTACTATGCAACTGCTTCATTTTGTGGGTAAACTTCTCTAAGTCTGTGTTTATGTTGATGGCCAGAGCCCAAAGCAGGTCATGCCAAGGGTCTACATGGTTCTTTGCTTTGGTCTTGATTGCAAGACTTGAAAATCATTGTTCACAAAGATGTATGTTCGGAAACAAGGGAAAAACTTTTTAATCCGCCGAGTCAGGATAGCCTTGTCTTCAAAAAAAAAAAATCAAAATTTTACACTGCCGACTACACTATTTTATTCAGGTAAAACTCCAAAATAACATGAACAAAAACTGGATGTAAATAGATTCAAATTAATTGCATATGAATGTTATACTATCCACAACTTTTCTACTTCAATTACTATTTCAATAATCCTTGCACATTGTGTCATTGAATTAATCCCCTTATAAGACTAATATTTCTTTTCCTGTGGTTGTCCTGCAAACCTGAGGGACACCCCTGCAACTCTCATTTTGTTTGGAACTATTGGTTTAGTGTGTCTATGTGTGTGTATGATGCACTGAAGGCTCACCTCAAATGCCTTAGAATTGAACAAGGATCTTGGGAAACACCAGAAAGGACCAAAAAGTATCAAGATCTGTGGTGAGGACAGGGGTAACTTCATTTGAAGCCAGAAGGATACAGAACACAAAAGAAAAACAAGGGAAATGGAAGATAGCAATGCAAAAAACACATGGATCTGACCTGTAATTGCAAATCATTATTTATGCACAATGGACTACCATGTGCACATATTTTTGGGTACTGTGAGGTATGGTGTATCATTACAAAGCCGTAGATGGCATGTACTGGCAATAAAATGTGGATGCTACTGTAGCTGTCATCTATCAGCACTGCACCCTGTTCCTAGGGTCAGTTCCCAGTAATCTCCTGCCACCCTCTGACTGGCAAACAGGTCACTGCATGGAGAACCAGCCCTGCTCAGCAGGTGCCCCTGCGCTGCTTGGCACTGAATCTCACAGCATGGAGGTCAGCTAGCAGTCACTGACTTAGGGATAGGTAGCAATGAGCAGCGAGGTGCATGAAAACAACAAAGGAAAAATAATGGGAATGGGGAGGAGGAATGTTGCATGTTCTCAGCACCCCAGCACACCATATCACCTAATTCTGTACTAATGGCTGTTGCAGAGACTCCCTGGACAGAGCAGGGGTACATTGTCAGATTTGCAGTAAATGTGCCAGATAAATTGCTTATTTGTCATAACCTCTCCCCCACTAAAACAAGCGAGGGTCCATGAAATTGTACTGTAATGATGAGGCTTGGAATGAGGCGCTTGTGCTTAAACAGTGATTTACAATTACAGGTCAGTGGTTGCAGTGTGTTACAATGAATGGTGTTTGGCACATAAAAAGCCCACAAAAGAAAGACAGGTGGGGAGAAGGAGAACAACACAAGTGGCTGCACAGCAGCAGATCAGTTATTCAGACAGATAAAGAGCTGGCCAAACTGATACATTTGTCATCAAGAAATCCAGGCAGTTGGCAGAACAAAAATGTTGAGCCTATGCAGCATAAGGCTACTTTGGCTATGTCTGACCCACATGGCAAAAAGCGATGTGTCCTTCCGTAAAGAAAGAGAGGAGTAGATGTATTACACACTCCCGTTTGGATTAACAGTAGGATCCCAGTAATCCCAGGGTACCAGAGAGAAGGTGCTGGAATTCTCTAATTAGGCACACAGCATCTATCTTATCAGTCTTCCCCTTACCTTCTCCTCTGCTCTGAATAATTCCCTTTGTCTCTCCCATGTGTGTAACCCACTCTGATGTTCCAGCCGGTCCTTGCTTGGGTTTTGTTTTGTAGGGTGTGCCAATAACCTACCTTTGATTAGGTGTGATACTCATTTTTTTTATTTTTTCTTCCTGCATGCTGTAAATCCAAATGTTCTTTAAAGATGATTAAGTGATGGCAGCAATGCTGCCTAATAGGCCACATTTTGCAAGCAACTACCAGCAGGGGGCAGTATGCATTAGTGATTCCCTTTGCTCTGTCTCTGACAAAGTCGGTGATGTGTGCAGGCACTAAATTAAATTCTTCATGGTGTTGCAGCCAGCAGTGCCAAGCCACCCTCTAATAAGCATATAAATATCGATATGGGTCATTTTGCACTAAGGAAGGCCTTCTGCTTACAGTCTCAGTGTTATACTTGTATGCCACAATTATGCTAAATGTTACAAAGAACTATCTCTGCTTCAGCCTTTCTGTAAAGGTCAGTGAAAGTATCACTGTTCAGGCTTCCTTTACGTTATTTCTTCCTACTACATACTCTATTCTCTAAGCGATATTCATAAGCAAAGTTTTATATGGCCATAACGGAACAGATGCCTTGCAGGCACACAGAGGAATTCCTCACACAATTCCTCTAACCCTTTCAACTTATCGAAAAACACTACTGAAGTACTTTCATTGAGGACCTTGACCTCCACTTAGAGTAACAATGTAGGCTAAACACATTAGCAGTTAGATGTGTTTTAACTGGTAATCACACTGGAGTATGTAAGCAATGTAAATCACTGCCATGGTTATCTGGAACTAAAGTATGTGACCTACATAAAGATGTTTGGCCACAAGGAAACAATATAAGAGTGCTTCCAGTTGCATGAGAAGGATAAAGTCATGGTTCTGAATTATTGTACCAGTATACTGAGGAATATCCCTCCGAACTTAATCATTTCATTAGTATATACTGCTTTGTAAGTGGGTCATGTAGGAATGATAATTTTAAGGTCTATACCTGTCTGCAGAGCAAAGATTTACATTGTATTTACATCTTTCTGCCTCAGAAAAATCCAAGCCCAGTTTTTTGGACTAGGATCACCAAATGGCTGAACCTATTAAGGATCACTGCTATGAAAAGACTTTGACATGTGTGCTTATGGGATTGCTATTGATCATCCTGAACAAGCTGAAGATATAATGTACGCATTTTCGTTTTTGCCAAGATAAGCTCTTTAAACACCAATTAGTGTGTGACAGCAACAAGTGCTTCATCGATGAGGTGGCACCAGGAATCACATTGTCACTAATGGGCCAAATTATTTTATTTCCTCAACTTATTAAAGTTATGGGTTAAATTAAATTACGAAAGTAGCTTCATTCTGCTAATTAACATTCAGTGGTGGCTAAAGCTGCATGAAGCTACAACTGGGATCAAAATACAAGCAGGCACTCATAATATGAGATTCTGTATTCAAAACATGCAAGCCTCTGCTATTTGAACAGCAGGAGAACATGTGATATAAATTCTAAAATGACTGCACTACATCAGATGTTGCCATAGTAACAGTGACATATTGTATGTATATTTGCATGTATTTACATAAAGGCACATGTCCTTTTGAATACTTTAGTGTTATTTATTAGTATATAACAACAACAACAGCAATAATAATAATAATAATAATAATAATAATATAGTGTTACAGTGTGGCTATTTCATGCAATAGAAATCAGAATCTCAGTCTAAAATGGTGTATAGATGCATGTCAAGTAATGTCCCATCCCTGTCGCTGTTGAGATTAATAACAAATTAATACCATTATTAAAGCAATACCAGTTGCATACCAGTTGTATATATAAGTTTTATATATATAATGTATAAAATATACAGAAAATGTACTCAGTACTTTATATCCTATTAATGTCTAACCCTTAATTCTTTCCTCCCTTTGGGAAACATTTCCTAATTCAAAGAGACTTGATTCCCCTTCTTAGTCAAGATTTGCTTTTACAGCTTATTATTACATGCAACCTGTGATTTTATATTTTACACATGATTACCTGTGACAGACTATAGCTATTAGACATGTCTGGCAATAATGTGTGTTGAAATGCATTCATAATGGTGAGGCATCAGCGTTAATTACATGACCTACATTAAATTAACTTTGAGAAAAGTTTTTCTGACTTTCATGTTGATAGCTGGGAACAGTACTGGAAGCACCTCGATTATACATCAACCCCAGTCTGACAAATACTGCTGAGTGCTTTGAGCTGTGTGTGGCATGTGGGTCTCCTCACGTTTAGATCCTCCTCTTGTTCATCTCTGCTGCCCTCGTGAGCACTATGACACCTCCCTCCCATTCCCCTGGGTTCTCTCCCATGTGATCTCATATCTGATTCTGTTTGCTGTTCATAGGGAATACAGTCCGAATGTATGTCCTTCATATTTTAAAATGAAATGTGAAGGTGGAAACAGTCCAGACAGGTAATAAGCTGTTCCTCAGAGACCTTGGTTCAGGTTTGTACCTTTTGGATTTTATCGTGAATTTAAACACTGGGTGGAGGCCCGAGCCCTTTGTCTCTTTCTTTTCAGTGTCTCCTTCTCCAAATTACTTACCGACATACTGGCATTAAGAGGTGAGTGGGTGGGGGTTGCCTGCTATTGAAAGCCCCCCCTCCATGGCCAGAATACTGCAGAATCTGACTGCATCTGCTGTGGTGCATACAAGAACCAGTTGCCATGGAGACTGCATGCTATATCTTACTCTCTGCATGCATCTGTCAGACTTTTCTACTGATTTCTTCTCTTTCCTTTTCTTGCTCTTACTATCCATTTTCCCCCTGTTTCATTCTCGTTCTTGTCCCCCCCAAGGCTAAAGATAACAGGAACTGCTGTTACCTAAGAAAAGGAAAGAAAATATCTAGCAAGTCTTCCTTGCAAAATCAAAGAGTGGGATTTTGCAGCTCCTTCTGTCAGCATGAAAAGCTGCCCATGTTTCTCATTGCTTCAATAATACATGATCAAGATAAAAATAACTAATGTATTTTTGATTTGAATGGTGAGGAGGCAGGGCGAGGGGCTCTATCAGACCTTGGTGAGAAACCCCTTCCATGAACCTGGCCATGAGCTCATGCAATGAAAACAAAAACATGACCACAGTTGGTAAATTTAAGTTAACAAGTTAACAAGTTAACAACTCGCTGTTAGTTCTAAATAAGAAAACTAAGTGAGAACACAGACACCTCTTAACTGGGAATGACAGATTGTTTAGATCATACCAGATTTGTCCAAGAAATGATAATTAAATTTCAGATCTGATGTGCTTATGTCTGGAACTTGGATTTAAAATGGTGGGCATGCTGGTAAGTTATGGTTCAGCCAAATGCCTGATTTATATATAATGAAGAGATGGCCAGGGCCACCATCATGGTCCACTATTACAGAAAACATCATTTTAAAATACTGCCTATGAAAGATCTATGAGTGAAACAATAAGCCAGTATACATTTAATTTATCTTCGCTGCATTGCCGTTAATGTCTTATGTTAAATTCTTTGCCAAAGGATAGCTTTACATACAAGGGAAATACTGCAAATTGTAATTTACAGTAATTTATCTGGGTAATTCAAAGGTTGAGTTCTATAGTGTCCATGTTTGTCATAGCACAGTGTTAATTTTGTGACAGGGAAAGATGGAAGCTGGCCTCATGGCTGACATTATGTATGCAAAATGTGTTCATGTGACATCTCACTCACTTGATATTCACGGTGTGCTTGGCAAGGATGTCAGGGAAATCAACATTTTACAAGTAAGCAACAAAGGACTACTGACCTTCGGGGGCAATGTAATTAAAAAAGCGAGTGCTTCCAGTACAAACAGAGAAACTGCTCAGGGTGCAATGGGACTGTTGCCACCTAATGCCTTGCACCTTGCTTTTGTTTTTGTGTCCCAGGACTTGTGCATACATGGTGCAGGTGGCCGGTTTACTTACATGTACCCTGGCAGGGGTGTCTCATGACGATACCCAGAGATGCAATATGTTTTGGTGGTGTAGCTGGCAGTGCCACTGATTTTAAAGCCTAGCTACTCCGAGTGACTATAGCAACATACAGGAAATTATTGTAGGCGTGGTGAGAGAGAGCCCCATCTCACATGTAGAAATTTGTCTTTAATTTTAAAAATAAATGGCAGGAGGGTGAGAGAGCAAGATGAGGACTCTACATTTATTTCAGTTAGGGTTGGTGAAGTAATCAAGTTGCCACTGCTTACACCAAGCTATCCCTCCTTTCCTTGTTGTTCATTTGGTTGGGCTCTGGGAAAATATGCTGCCCTGTTTTAATTGAACCATTCATTATGACTAATCTTCCCCTCTGAGTCCCTCCCACCCTGTACAATGGGGTTGCTGGAAGGGTAGGTAATTGTTTAGGTGTTATGCTTGAGGAGGTTTTCATTACAGTGAACAGTGTGAGTGTGTGTTTTTGTGTCAAAACCAGATGACTTAGCAAGGTTTATATACAGAAGGGGAAATCTTTGTTGCCCTCTACAGTGGTGCAATGTAAATTAATCTTTTGCATGTCTGAACAATTTTTGGAAAATTTTGCTCAAAAATTGATCATTTGGGTATTTTTAGGATTTTTTTGAGTCTCATGTTTTCTCCAGGACTTCTGCTGAAGCTATGGGTTAAAATCTTAACAACAAAGTTTCACCAGAACAACTTTGACCATCCCCACACCTAACCATTTTGACTGGATGTAACAACACTATTTGGGCAAATGAAGGAAAAATTTTAAAAAGAAGCTATACACATAGTTAAATCTGTGCAAGTAGCTTAAGATTGTAAGACACTTTGAAGAAAGTCATCAGCTGAATGAGTAATTAATTTAGTAGATGTACATGCTTGTGGGTTTACTGACAGGAACATAAAAAGTACACATTGTTATGCTATAAGAAAATGGTATTCCCCACATATTTTAGACTAATAATTCTTGATTTTCTCTGATGTTTCATGCATATTATTAATTTCTTAGCAGATTTTATATGCAGGGAGCGATAGACTATAGTTTTACACTTTTTTTATACCACTTTATATAGAAGAATACTGTATATATTAAATTGGTATTCTACCCAGGGTGTAATTAGGGATGTCGTGATGTGAGATTCTGATGGCAGTTATTGTCTCAGGAAATATCAGTTTTTTTCAGATAATGAGACCCTATAGAGGGAAAAATGATGTATAAATATGGCATGACTGAGTTTTTTCATAAAATTCTTTTGGTCCTGCAAATAGAACGTAAGTCTGCTTCTTATTGCACCCATAAATACGACAAGAAAAAATCACATTTGCCCTTAGTTTGCCCTACATTTAAAAATTCACTGTAGCTGCCCTTAGAAACAAAAATTCAGAATGGTATATTTGATAATTAAAAACCATCAAAATTTCATCCTCACTAATAATTATATTCATTTTCTCCATGTTCCAGTTCTCAGTTTTTTCAATATACTTTATTTTTACCTTTATTCAGTCATTTGAATCCTTCATATTTGTGTCTGTTTACTGCTGGGGCTTTGCAACACTGGCTTTTTTCCTGCAAAGTCCTTTTCTGCGTGCATGAAACGAACACAAAAGGCCGAGTTGTGTGTGGGTGTAACAAGGCTTACGGAACAGTCCTGAAAGCTGTGAAGTAAACCAGGCCACAACTGCTGCCACCAGCCCACTTAATGTTGCTACACAAACGCCTCCCTTTCTTCTGGACAACACGAGTGCCTTATTCTGACAGCTTTCAGTTCTTCCATGCCAAGTACATATGGACAAACAAATTCAAATATGTTTAAAGAGTTGGCCATTTTTGTTTAAAAAATATTCTCAATAAGGAGTGTAAAAATGGTGCAAATTCCCTGTTGTTAATATGTCGATTATGTGTTGGCTGGTTTGACTATTAACATATGTCACAGAAGCCATGATAATTTGTCCGTATTGATGGACTGTGTAAAAAACACTGCCATCTGTTTCTCTGCCTCACATCTCAGCTGTATCTATAAAAGATAAATAACAAAAACAGGGGAGATATGTATGCACACACATCATGCAGATCTGCACTTATATGGACACACACACACGTGGACTCCCACTCTTATGTATACACACCAGCAGTCCCTAAACCAGCACTGGCACTTGCTTACCATCCTCTTCATCCTGACTCCCTAACACATACACCAGGTTCTCTTGACAAGAGCTAGGTATCAGTCATTGGGTGATGCTATAGATTCTCAGATTTACATTTACATTTATTCATTTATCTGATGCTTTTCTCCAAAGCAACTTACAGTATTAAGCTACTTGCAGTGATTTACATATTTTTATAGCTGTTGCTATTTATAGCTTGACAACAAATTGTTCAGAGATACTGGGACCCTGACCAGAATAAAGTAGTTCAGTATAAGGGATGGACTGATGGTAATTATTAATTATAAAAATGTACCATAAGTACCATGATGCACAGTGTGACAACAGGAAGTGGGATTTGAACCAAAGCCCTTTGGGTTAAAAAAGGCAGCAGTGCTGACAACTATGTCAATATTATTATAAAGCTGTGAATCAAATCTGTTTTGGTACTTTATTTATAGGCTGAAGATGAATGCCATGGGTTGCAGCATTTTTTGGAGAGCTTAATTTTATCTCTGTTAAAGTCATGAATTGTAACATCAATGTCTGGCTTGTCTGGATGGAGAAGGAGTAGCTGAAGAGGGCCTCACAATTCCACAGATCAAGGTTTTGCTGTGCCAGGGTTCCTCAGACTGTGCAATCTGAGAAGGAGCTTCTCATTGTGTGCATATTGTAAACTGTGCCCACCTAGTGCCCAGATCATGGGTCAAATCTGAATGACATCATGTGAACTAGCTGGGAGCCCCTTGTGCCAGGACAAATTGACTTTGTTACGGTTTGGTTAAAATTTACTGGGATTCATTATCCAGTTAGCCATTCACAGTACCTATTTTTGAGTCTATCAGGTGGAGGAGGTGAATCAGATGACAACACATGAGGTATTCTCCTCTCTACTGGACTCTAGACCTTGAGATGGAGGATATATACACAGTATAAGAGTAATATTATGGTAAAAGCTGGGCATGTCGAAAAGATATTGCCAGCTCCTCAGCATTGCTGAGAAATGTGTAATCTCACATTTGCAGAATTCTGCATCACAACTTGTTACCAAGGGAGCGTAACAAGTAGGGGTAAAGCAGTCTTGTTCCACATAACACAGCAGGTTGCTGTCAGCTGTCACGCGTTACTGTACATAGGAAGTGACTAAACAAAGTGCAAAGGTGTTCAAAATATTTGGGGCCAGTTGAGCACAAAGCTACTCTTCAAATTTTAGAGCAAGTCAAAATCAAAACAATATTTTTAGAAGGTAAATTAAAGTTGTCTAAACTTTCATGATTCAGTAATTTAAAGAAGTGACTGATCTGAGCTGAAAATCCTTGTTCTATCTTATAAATGTATTTTTCCTTCCTTTTACAAGCTTTTTTAATTATAGCACAATCCTAACAACCACTTGTTACAAACTAAAATTCTAGATTGAGTATTTTTAATTAGTTATTATTCTTCATTGTGCATGTTTTTCAGCTAAACATGCTTCAAGTTAACCATATGTAGTATATATACAGAGTATAATTAAAGTAACAGTCAAAGACAGTTTTAATCCTGAAAATGTGTTAAACAAAACAAAAATTTGCACTGTGTGCAGGACACCATAACTGTTCATGTGATACTTGAGAAAAGAAAATGATTTCACATTTTTTCTTAAAAAGATGCAAATGTACAAAATGACATGGGAACTTAATGTTTGAAAGTACTTCAGTCTTTAAGGGATAGATTATTGATAAACCAAAGAACAGATGAAATCTGACATCAACATATGGACAATTACGCCCAAAGCGGCAATTAAATTCTTACAGTCCTGAGTGTTTTGTTCCCGTAGTCTGAGAGAAAGCCATGAATTGTGTTTCCAGCTAGTTACCAGGGGGTGACCATGTTTGCAGAGTGGAAGGTCATGCAGCTGCTGGCTTACAATGCTGCACAGATTGAAAGGCTCCCCCAGCTCTTATATGTCAGGCTTTCTGAATAAAACATACACTGACAGCCAAGCAACATGCAGATATTGACAGGTTCCTTGCCAGCCCATTGAGCTGATGAAATCAGACCTCATATGCCTGTTAAAATCTCTGCACTGTGACTTCCTGGTGGCCTTCAGGAAATTTCTGTATGATTTTTCACAGGAGAAAACCTCACAATGTGTTGTTGTACTGGCAAATGGGCTGAGTTGAGCTTGAAATCAACAGTTCAACCCATTGTGGATACAAGTCAAGAAACACACTAAATAGCACCAGTTTCACATGTGAAGCCCTTTTGTCCAGAAACAAACCATAGGTCACAATTTATCTCCACTAAGAGAACTCAGGTGTGTAGCAGGAAGTGTGATAAGCACATATTAACTTGTCATGAATACTATCCTAATGAATGATGTTAACTATACTGAGATCAAATACAGTTGGTTAAATACAGGCACTTTAATCACTGTGCTATTCTTGAACCATGTCCGCTAATTCTCACTTTAGGAACATCTGTGAATCTGCACATTATTATAAAATATTTTAGACTTTTTAAAAAATTAATGTTGCATGTCTGTTGCTTATTTTTAAAGTGTTTTTTTTAACTAAAATGCCTATATATATATATATATATAAACTATTTCCCAATTGTTTAACAAAATTTTGCTGGCTAGGAGGGCCCTAGTTGTGTGTTTAGCTGTAAGGGTTTTGGTTGCTAACTCTGATAATAACCAGGCAAAGAATTTCTGTTTACAAACATGGTTTGCTATACAAGCAGAAGACTCACATCTTTTACTTATAAACTGCAATTTCATTCATTGCTCTGTGAACGACATACTTCTAACGTGAATATGAAAATTCAAACAGGAAAGCAGGAAAATAAGATAAAATTGAAGTGTGTCCAAACCACATTTTCACTTTGTTTGTAGAGGGAGTGCTCTGAAGTGTTGCCATGTCCCTATTTTTCACAGCTTCTGGCATCTCCCTAATAGAAGGGTAAGGCCTGATTGACTGCTCCATGGGGCCCTGGCTCTGATTATGGTAGGGATTTCCAGAGGAAGGCAAAAGACTTCTGCTCCTTCTGGCCTGGAGTGATCTGAGATCTGGGTGGTGCTACAGTTCCCCCTTTGCTGTTCTACACAAGTTTGCTAGATCAGCTGACAGATGCCAAATGTCAGATGTTAGTTTGGTTTGGACTTTCCAGGATCACCACTTTGCAGTCATTCTCTATACTTTCTGTCCTACCACCCTTTACCTACTTTGAAATTAGCTTCCTTTCCCTTTTTTGGCTCACGGCAACAGGTTTGTGTGTTTGCCCGAGATGCAAACATCCATTCCCTTATTTATGAAGCTGTTTTATTTCAACTCCAGTACATGAGCAAAATCTTCAATAAACATGTTTCTGACATATTTGAAAAGCACTGTTTAATTAGTATATTTTGAAAGGCTGTTGATTTTTATTTATGTATTTTTTTGCATCATTCCTCTTTTTGAATAAAGGTACTTGTGTGTGATCTTTACCATGGCCTCATTTGATCATGACACATGGACTTCAAATGATATCTCCCAAGGTCGTGTTAGGTGAGCTGAGTGAATAAAGGCTGAGAACTTACATTAGGAGGTGCTCATTGACATTCAGTTCCACACCATGCAGTCCCACAGACATTCACGATAATTTGGTTTATTGAAGAAAGATTCAAAAAGAAAGAAGCATGAAAGAAGATCTCCAAGAAGAACCAAGGTTAGAAACGCAAAATCCATGACTCAATGGCAAAACAAAATGCTGGACTTGGCCTAAATGAAAATTATGATTTTATAAAGCTGTTTTATTACCTTTTGAATAATCTGTTGCATATCACAGCATTCAGAATGGTCCCGTTCTGTTGTACTGGCCTGTCCTTTTTTCACCATAGCCTATGAATATTTATATATTTATACCCCAGTGAATTGCAGAGATTTCGTGCAATCCCTCAGTATACAAACTGTGTAACTGAATTTTGGTTATAACAAAAATTAAATTGCTGTTGAAAATGAATACCTAAATACTGGTTTCTGATCAGAAACTTTTGTGATAATGAATTTTTATCCAAACCTCATCTATAATTAAAAAATTGAAACGTGACTAAAAATTAAAATATAAAAAAACAAAAAGCACAGCACAGTACCAAACAGTGTAGTGTAATAAAAATACTGTATGTATTGTAATAAACTGTATTGTGTACAGCTTTTCAGAAGTGAGACACATCCACGCCGATGTCTTTTCAGCATATGTGAACATGTTTGCACCACATTATTAATAAATAATTCATTATGTGTTTAATAAAAAAAAAATAACCGTATTTATTTAAATAAAATAAATTAAAAATGTTGGTTGTTGTGTTAAACAAAGAAGTGGATGCGGTGGATTACTTTTACACACGTCTTAACTCCCTTCATTCATCATCTCATAACACTGAACTCCTGCTGCAAATCCTGCACATACATCTCTATGTAAGTCTCATCTCCTCTGTGTAACACAGCGACAAAGGGGACACTCACATAAGAAATGTCCTGTACTGTACATAGTGTACCATGCAGTATAAACATGCAAATTAAAAAATTAAGTTTTCTAATTAAGTAACTAGTCTTTAGAGTGTTTTGTCATGCTGAAATTATGTGTTAATAGTTATATAAGTTTTTTCCAATGGGCTGGGAGCACATTGTTTATTTATTTTCCCCCATTTAAAACAATAGAAAGTGGATACTTTGTGTCTGAAATTTCGAGTACCAATGCGTTTTCAAGGACAAATTAGATTCAGATACTAAATAATTAGCATTTTTTAAAATAGTGACCCAAATGATAACCCATAAATGACTGATACATTTTTTGATGTACTCCCAAACTGCTTTGATGGGCTGCTGTGGAAGAAGTCTAGTGGGGCCTTAGTCCAGGACTCTGCATCATCACATCAAGGGCACTGAATTGTTATTAATTGGAGGAGAAATCTGTTCATGCCCTCAGTAATTAATTTGGTCTTCACAGATAGAGACGTATTGAAATCTACTAGAATACAAATGTGGATAATTAATAACATCCTTTCCTGCATGTACTGCCCAGTATCATCACAGTTCTCAATGAGTTCTTTTGCATTTCTTGTTTTGTTAAATGGCTGGGCAAAAAGTACACTAAAAATAAACGGTGATGTACGGCTTTACTTAAAACATATACTGGGTGAAAAGTATGGACTAATTCTCATGGGTGCCTTCTGAGTGGAATGTACACCTGAATTACAGTTTGTCAACTGGACTAATGATCATTGTTTACAACATTCTGAGATTAAAGACATAGTTTATTTAATTTCGAACTAATTTAGAATAATTTAGAACTTTGAACCAAAGGCAGTCTTACACACCCTCAAACTAAGGGCAATTTAGTATCACCAATGCAACTGAAACACACATCTTTGAACTTGAAAGACCTCACACAAAACAGAAAGAACATATAAACTCTACACAGACTTACTTGGATTTTAACCTACGTCTGAAACCACAACTAAGAAGCTACCCACCGCTTCACTGTACTGCCCAGCTTTCTTTAATTATGATTATTTTTGTTATACAGAACAGTCCTTCATATCCAAGGCAGTATCTTTAACCATGACACTACCCACTGCCCTTTTCACTTTCACCCAATTTTCTTGATATTTTATTGAAGCAATTCAGGTTGCTCTTATCCAGGGTGCCTTGGCAGGGCCACTCTGAGGACAAAGCAGTAGCTTTGAAAAGATTTGTTGAATGGCAGGAACTGACAGTTCCTCTATCCTCATAGCTAGACAGTTGCCAATAGTCACAATGCCAAGGGGGTGAACATCCATTGTCCTGTCCTCCTCCAGGTCCAAAGTGTCAAGGTGGCCTTGCATATCCTTCTGCAGCTGAGAAACCTAGTCACTTCCTTCCTTGATGGAGTGATTCTATATCTTGCAGTGTCACTGTTGGACTGGTGTTTCAGGTGCATTGGTGACTCCAAATTACCCTTAGCTTAGGGGTGTGTGAGATTGCCTTTTGATCCCATCCAGGGTGTGCTCTTATACCAAAATTAATGAATAACAGAATAAATGAATAAATAAATAAAAAATAAACAAATAAAATTAATACAATTCTCAAGTGTCATCACAGTCCAGCCACCTTTTCCTCCTGAAAAACCAATTCATGACAGACAACACAGACCTGGCTTGTCGTGAAATATTGACATGAGGATTGCCTTATGTGCCAAAATAAGGCCCTGCTAATTCTGGAGAATCCATTCCTGGGAAAAAAAGCAGATTAGGTTACGTCTGTGTTTACCAAATCTGTTATGGGTAAAGATGGAAGGACGTGGAGATGGTTAAGGGGACTAGATGAGGACAGCTGGGGTATATAAAAAAGCTCCAGTGTGCCCTTCTGTAGACAGGGACCCTTACCAGAACCCTTCACTGGAAGGGTCAGAGTGCCAATGACTGTAACAGTTCTGTAAAGGTTTTGTCATTGCAGACATACCTGTGAGGCTTTGTGTATTTCATATATATGGAAAGCACCTCTTGCTACTCACATTCAAAGTTGTGCTTCTTTCATATAAACAAACTAACTGGATAATCAAACCTTGTTGTGACCATCTGCAAACTAAACTTAGCAGTTTGCTTATGTTACTGGAACAGAGATGGATGTAAAAAAAGATTAAAAGAGTGGTTCTCATTTTTTATGTTGGTGGTGCCTAGTATAGACTGCAAGACCTTAGTACGGGAAGTGAAGGGTGCATTTATTATGGTTAGCAGTTGATGGAGTTAACTGTGCACTTAGTTGCTGAGGAAAAAAAAAATGCAGGTACTTTGATTGGCTGGGATAATAATCTACAATTTGGAAAAACTTTGGGGTAAATCTCTGAGGTACAGTTTTTAACTATGTAGCACATTTGTGAAAACTGTGGAACAGAGTGACTGGTAGTGGAAATGTGCCTTTTCTTTAGCTGTAAACATACATTGTTTAAATGGAAAATGCACCAACCTGGATTTTCTAAATCCAAATTTTCACCATAACAGCTTCTGAAAATCCTTACCCAAATATTGTGATCCAAATTCAAACTTTTGCTATTATGAATTTTTATCTCAAGCTTATCCAAAACAAAAAAATAGAAATGGGAATAAAAATTTACATTAAAAAAATCAACAATTAAGTACCATACAGTGTTATAAAAATAATTATCTATGCATTTTAATAAACTATATCAAATTGTATTACAAATTTATTCTAAATGAAAGCTTAAAATGTGTGTCATCAGCTGTTTCTCCTAGATTAGTCTCATTGAGTTTGTGCTATGACTGCACATTTAATTTTTTGAACAAACCTATTTATTTAAATGTTGGTTGTTGTGTAAAACAATAAGAAGTGGACACAGCAGGTTACTTTGACACTTGTCTTCTCTTTATTCAACATCTTATAATACTGAAGTCTTGCTCTAAACTCCATGCATGCTGTACCACACAATATAAACATGGAAATGAATATTAGAAGTGTTTTATAATTAGGTAACTGGTGGTTAGAGTGTTCTATCATGCTCAAACCTGGGTTGATAGTTATATAGGTGTTTCTTGATGGGCTGGGAGTGCATTATTTATTTTTTCCCCACTTAATAGGAAACAAGGACCTGGTATCCAACATTTTGGTATCTGACGCATTTTGAGGGACAAATTAGATTTGGATCACAAGTACTTTAATTTTAAATACTCTAGCTTTTATACATAAATACATTATTTCTGTGGTGTAGTTGCTCAGACTTTTTAACATTGTTTTTTTTTGTTACGACTTTTTGATTAACACGAATCTTTTACTTCTGTTCTGTGTCGCAGGTGGTTTGCTCCGTCCATCAATCATCAACCATCAACCTATCAGAATGTGCCAACAGACGACCTGGGGGCAGGTTTTCCCCTTGATAAGCAGCACTGTGACACCCCCAAAGCTAGCTATTTGGCTCACTTGTTTGTTTGCTGTTTTTGCTACTTGTATTTGGCTCTGTTGTATTGTTACGTGTAAATTCTGGTTTGACTTTGTTTTGGCTTAAGGATTCTGGTTTTGGATAGTGGATTTTGTCTAGTCAACGGTGTAAATAGTCACACACTTGATGCCACGTTGTACACTGGGTTGTTGGCTTGAATTGAGAACAGGGTAGTATGTGCGCACACCTACATTGTACTTCACATAGGGTTGTACATACTGTTTAGACACATTAGGTAAGCANATAGTGGATTTTGTCTAGTCAACGGTGTAAATAGTCACACACTTGATGCCACGTTGTACACTGGGTTGTTGGCTTGGATTGAGAACAGGGTAGTATGTGCGCACACCTACATTGTACTTCACATAGGGTTGTACATACTGTTTAGACACATTAGGTAAGCAGGCGGGTGCCAACCCCTGAATTTTCTGTGTTAGCTTAGACTAGCATAGTTAGGTAGATATTTATTTTTTTTCACTATGTTAGGAATAGGTAAGACACTGAAAATACAGATCAGGTTAGTGGCAACTTTTGTTTCTTTCTTTGCTTAGGCACCGTCCAAGTTCTCTATCCAGGTTAGCACCTTTGTTTGTATATACTTGTATATTGTATCATGTGTGTCTTGTATCATACACTGAACAAATTATAAACCACCTATTTCACTATTTTTGTGTGGGCTTCTTGTTGTTTATGCTCCCACTCTGCCGCCTAGACAGGAGTCAGTAGTGGGGGCGTAACACCATAAGATTAAAAAATTACTCACAGTAGATGGGAAGGTCATGTTAAGGTTTTGCTCTAAACAAATGACAAATGGTTCGTGGTGTAAGAAGATGGGGACTCAGGGATTTAACTCCAGTATTATTTTATTCTGAAATGCACAGCAGGAGTGAAATGTGAATCACATCAGCTGCCTGTTACCTACTCCACAGGCTAGAAATGAAGGTTTCAGGACAACTGGGCTGTTACTCAGGACAACTGAGTTACTCATAACTAGGCATATGCATTAGGTCAGCCTGGTTTTGATATCCAACTGTGAAAGGTTCTTTCTCCAGGAATGCCAAAAGGTATGCCATACTCTTTCTGAACCACTTCTGAGCCACATTTCTTCCCATTTGGAATCCAATCAGGGGCTATCCCTTTGGTCCTGATACATATGGGCTGGGATTGCACCCTCACAAAGAGAGGAAGTTGGAGACTGCTAGGGTGGACCCTGGCTGGTGGACCATCTGAAGCTTAAAAGGCTGCATGAACAGGTTCTAATGCGTAATCTGGGGATTGGTGTCCTTCTTGGAATGTAGCCAGTTGATAAGAGTGTGGTCTATACAAGGCCAGAACTCCAGCCTCAGAGGGTTAAAAAAAACCCGTTTCATGGCTAAACATTCCTTTTCTTATGGTTCTGTGTCGACATTCTCTCTGGGACAATTTGCAGTTGATGTATAATACAGAGCAATCCACTCTGTATTATACATCTGCTGAGAAGTCTGGGCAGGTCAAGACAGGCCCAACACAAAGACATTCTTTGTTGAAGAGGAAAGCAATTTGGCACTGTTCCGTCCACCAGAACCGATCGGGTCTTCCCTTGTCTGGGATGAAGTGTCAGTAGTAGTTAGCCAGACATAGAAAAGATCTGACTTGCTTCTCTGTTTAAGGTCTGAATCCAGAGCACAGGAGCTATTGAGGCAGTAACGCTTCCTACTGTACCATCTAATGTACTGATCAACAAATGTTTTTATGGCAAGCAGGAGCACAGCAACATGCACCTCCTGGATTAACATCAGCACCGTGGAGCTCAGATTGGATGAATGCAGATGCTGCTCTTAGGTCTAGTTTTGCATTTTATTATGTTCTCTATGTTATGTTCTCTATTTTTGTTAACTAAAACACCCTAAATCCACCATTTACCACTTTATTCCTGAACTTAGCAGACCTAAGATGTCATGATCCCCCCCCCCCTTTTTAGTGAGCACATTTACAAAGTGTAGTGGCTGAGAAAAGCAAAAACTGCAGTAACGCTGTTAAGGACACTCAGCTTTACAGCTCAAGACCTTGGGCATCGCGTGATGTAGCGATTAGTACAGAACACTTTCACCAAGGATGACTTCTTAAATTTTCCTTTAAATTATGATATGCATTAAAAGTAGTCATGTTAATTTTATTGATGATTTTCACGAAAGTATACACTTGACATTGTGCATACAGAGCTCATTTGTTCAAATCAGTACACCATGAGTGGATTATTTTGTGATCGGAATCAACGTTTTTTTTAGGTGCTAAGTAAATGCCAGATAATGCAAGGTTTGTAACAAGACACTTCATTCCTCCTGCCTGCACAGTTTGTTCTCTGTACACAAGTAAGATCTAAATTTCCTATATTGGATTGATTACAGTTGACTTGGGACTTAACTGAACGTTCATCCCTGATAATGAATAATTCCCAAGGCCTGCACAGGGACAATAGAACCTGGGCTGAACTCTGATATTATTTACAGGATCTCTGTAAGGACTCAAGATGGTTTGAAACCTATAGAGAGTATAAGGAGACAGAAAGAGTGAAATCCCCAACTGATGACAGTAGACTAACCTTCAAACCACTGCCTAATGAAGGTATATGGTACATTTTTATGTCCCAGGTGCATAACTCAGCCACCTATTTTGAGATCCTTTAATCCTCACCCTCACTTGACCTGATAAAGAAAAAGGAAGTATTTGTGTTGAGGTAGCCTGACAACAGATGAGTTTCCAGTGCCTTCACACTCACTTGAACAGTGCCACCTGTATCACTGCTGCTGACTTTGGAGACAGCACAGTTGCAGGATCAAATGAGATCGTCTCTGCTGGAACGAGTGCAATGCTAGGTTTCTACATCACAGTCAGTTCACCAGTAGCAGCAGCAGAGATGGTGTCTTCTGCAGGGAACAGATGAAGGCTGATGGTAAACCAGGCATGGCACAAACCTAAAGTTAACAACAGCACACTCATCCCTCCAGGTTATGACATCATTCTTACTGTCCAAAATATTTAATAGCAGTTTAAGGATTGTTTTCTTGTATGTACTGTTTTTTGTAGGGCAACTACCTTGTACAAATTAGGGTAAATATTTGGCCCAATTCCATTTTCTTTACTCTCTCTCTTGATTTTTTCATGAGAGGGACTTCATGTGTCACAACTTTGATCCTTACTTGAACTGCCCATAAAGCAGCATGTTCTGCTTTACTGAAACCCATTTTTGTAAAATGACATTTTGAAGCATGGTTTTGACATACAAAGCATAAGATAAAAAAATTACTCACAGTAGATGGGAAGGAGGCATTAACAAGGTCAATATGTCCGCCTTGTGCATTTAATCGACACTGATCCAGTCCTTTATAAACTTAACCTTGATAAAGCTGTTACCTAATATTTATCTTGGCATTCAAAGGTGTTGTGAGCAGTGCATATGTTTTGGGCTGGGCATACATTTGGCAACTTCTACAAAAAATCTCGAAAAAAAAAACAAATAAGAAAACATACATGGCTGTGACTTTATTGCTGTTTCTTGGATTACTGAAATATTAAAAAATTAAATGCTAAAATAAAGTGTTTTGCTTTATTTAAGTGTTTGATGTATTTAAGTCCTGATACAGATGTAGGGGAGTGAAAGTCCAACAGAACTCCTGCAAAAATTACATTACATTAAATAGAAAAAAGTGACCTTTTTTTGAGAACCAATTACTTTTTCCAAATGAAATAATAGTAACATAAAATTCCCACCAAGAGGAACAAATGAACCCCAGTGTGTCAGCGACGGGTGTATATAATACTCAAACTTCATGTATGAATTGACTGGGAAATACAGGAAATCCAGTGCCAGAAAAAAATGGTGTTAAAACAATGTAACAAGATTAAACCATTAAACCATTAAAAATCCAAAATCAAGGGTGACATTCAATTTTAAACTTAATGTGGTGTGCTGAAACAACCTATACAATGGCATCTTAATCTTAGTAAAATTTTAGATTAAGAAAATTAATTTATGAAAAAAAACTAAATAAAATCTGTGACCTTTTAAAAGGAACTTTGAAAGACAAGTTTTCAAGTTTTTAGGGACATTTGTATAAACATACTCCATTTTTGATAGAAATTAATTATATTTATCATTTCTGTCCAGAGCTGCATTGAATATGCCTGTGGTTGATTCACTGGTCATTCTTTGTCTAGTTTTTGAGCTATTAAATAAGCTAGAGCAGAGCAGATTGGTTCTCTTGGACTTGACCATTACCACAGTCATAGTAATGGATTCAAATACAAAGTCTGAAATTGATAATATGCTGTGAGGCATAATTGGACAGAGATCTGGCTACTTACTGGTGACAAACTGCTTTTCCCAGCCTTAGCTGTTGGGCACAGCATGTGGCATTCAGAATGTAGGTATCTAGTTTTGCATACAAATATATGAGTAACAGCATTAAAAGTATAGATAGTTTACTTAATTATATGTTAGTCATGGAGTTGCTGTTATGGGTGACAGAATGCCTTGATACTTGATGCTCCCCAAGTGTGAAATCACAGCCCATACTTAATATTCTTTTGCAGTTGAAAGATTTAAATTGGTTTTGCTGACTGGCTGGCTGGTGGTTTATTGCAACAATACATTATTTCATAAAATAAAGAACTGCATTTTACAAGTGTTGAGTGCACCATTCAATTATAGTTCATAAACCGCAAAACTAAGCACTCACTCAGAAATTGCTTGTCATCTGTATCCTGGAAACAAGTACTACGTAATGTTCTTTATGAGTGTTTTTATATTTAACAGTGTGCTGTTAAATGTCCATTGTAATGATTAAGAAAATTGCAGTGAGCTAAAAAGCTAATAGTGGTGTAACAATGATTAATGGGAAACTATTGTACCTGTTTCTTATTTCTAGACAAATTGACAAAAACTTACAGTCTATTCTAAGGTGTGACATGACTTATGTCAGAATAGCTATGTTTCCTGTTATTGGTGCCCTGATGACAGATTTAATTGCCAGTCACAGTAGGAATGCTGCTCTTAATCTGACTTAACTATTTAACTATTCACCCTCTTGATCTTTTTCATGTTTCATTGTTTTTTATTGGTTTGAATCTGATAGGATTTAATTAGGATTTTTATATTGATCATAAAAAAAATGTTTAATATCAAAGCGCAATTACAACAAATCTACAAATCAATTTTAAATTAATTATTAAAATAAAACAGATTACACGAGTGCATAAATATTCACTCCTTCAGGTCAATATTTAGTAAACGCAACTTTGGGAGGAATTACAGTCTTGAGTTTCTGTGGATACGTCTGTACCTGCTTTGGGCTTCATTGCACTGCAGTTTTTGCCCTTTCTGCTTTGCTAAACTGCTCAAGTTCTGACAAGTAGGATTGGGACCATGAATGAACTGGAGTTTTTACATTCTGCAGAAAATTCTCATTTAGGTTGAGGTATGGCCTCTGACTTGACCACTTAAGCACATTGACATTTTTGTTTTTAAGCCATTCCAGTGTAGCTTTGCCTTTGTGTTCGTGTCACTGTCCTGATAGAAAATAAATCAAAATTTGCAACTGCCACCACCATACTTCGCAGTGACATGCAATGTTTTCCATGCACCTAATAGAGTGTTTGGTTTCAGCACACCATCCCATGTCATTTCAGGCAGAAAACACTTGTTCCATATTCTTTCCTTTTTTATTATTTATTTCACTGTAGTCATAGGGGTATTACTGAGCCTTGGAAACTGATGTATAACCTTTCTTTTCATTAATCTTGTCACACATTTCACTAGATTGTTCCTTTGACTTTATAGCATAGTTTTTACCAGGAAATTGTCTAACCAGCTGTGGGGTCTCCTAGATACAGATGCATTCATCCTAAAATCACCTGAATCACTTCAGCTGCACACAAGTGACTTCCAGAAACAATTCATTTCACGAGAGTTGGCTTAGGTGTGCCACAATAAAGGGGGATATTTTGTATTACTTTATCATTAAATCAAATTAATTTACAGAAATGTATTTGTGATTTAATTTTGTAAAACATTAAAACATAAAAAGATTAAAGAGAGGGTCCATACTTCTAATAGACACTGTATTTACCACTTAAAAGACAAATTATTCTGCATCAGTGTCCGCAGCCAGATCACAATTGGTTAAGAAGTTAATGTCTTACATTATTACTAGGAACATGAAATGAATGCCTTTAAAAGTCAGTGCACTGTCTTAATTTATTTGCACATTTATTGCAAGTGAGGGGAATAATTTAACTATGTGCTAAAGGAAAGTGCTGTGCTTTGTCACTGTTTCCCTCAAACAACCTTCCCATTTTCACTGTTAGGTTACAGTCAGCCATGTGCCTGTGCCTTGATCTCCTCACTCCTATCCACGTACAAGTAGAACAACCATCTAAGTAGCAACAATGCTGTGGTACTGAATAATAAGTCTATTTTATGAAAAAAGGAGGGCATTTATTCTCATAAGCTGTTGCAGTGGATTTTGTTATACAGGACCCCATTATATAGGCTCAGTAAATAGTAACTGTATTAGTCACTCTGGAAAAAAGTATCCGCAAAGGAGTAATAATGTTGAAAAATATTAATGTTGCCGTTACATAAATGTAAATTATTCACGTTACCTTTTCTAAATGATCTTGAAATGAAAACGAGTAATTAACCAAGTGCAAATTGTCCCAGAGAAACATTTACTCACGGACTTCTCCCTTCCGTTTATTTTCATTGCAGGCTGTATTTCCCACACCACTGCCTCTGTTCTTGTTTTTTTCCTCCAGAATAAAATTGGTTCAAAATCTAATACCATGAGAAGGACCCATCCACCTCAGTTCAGTGCAGGAACATAAAGTGAATTTGAACTTCATCAATGCGTTATATTAGGGAAGTGATGGCGTAAGAGGTAGCAAATAAACTCCAGATTTAATTAAATTAGCAGTGTCTGCTGTTTGGGGAAATTCTCTCCGTCTAAAAGCCAAAAGGCCTAAAGATAGTACTGAGCTCTTTACAGGGCCAGCCAGGCATAAAAGTCAACATTATTAAAGTGCAACTCCTACATGGTAATGATTATGTAGCTGGTCTGCCAGAGATGAACACAAAATAGATGAGACATAAGGATGTTTCTGTCAATAAGCCTGAGGAGAGGATGGTGGAAAATGTCTCCACTTTACATTCAGTTACACTCCCTAGGTCATGATTTATAAAATTGGATGTAAAAGAGGAAGAATACATTAATGAATGACATAAGCTGCTGACAGATTTGATATAACCATTAGTTTCACGTGCTCTGTATCATAAACCTCACCACTCATTACGAATGTGACAGAAAACCACTTTCTGTGTGAATAACTGTACTGTTTTGTGCCCAAAATTATGTGCAATATATTGTAAATGGAAAAAAGGATGTCTTAAATACTTCCTAACCAAAAATTTAAGTATGACAAGAATGCCTCTTTGCCATAACATAAATTGGCCAATTTTAAAATATGTAATTAAAGTAAACCAGATCAGTAGACTTCCATTTCTGCCCCTAATTCTTCGTGATTCCTGCTGCTAACTTGTTTTTTGTTACTATTAAAAAACTGCTGCGATTAAGTAAAACAAAAAATGACATTGAATTTGCTTTGTTTTAATTGCCTGTCTCACTTTTTTGCCTCATACACCAAAATACAAACCCTCTGTATACAGACATTCACTTAACCAGTATTCTGCTAAGAGGACTCCATAAATCCAACAAATGAGGGACCATGTATTTGCTCAGATTTATACTTAAAAACAGTGGATGAACACACAAATAGATGCACTTACATGCTAAGAAAGAACACCGCCCAAGTTTTCATAAAACAGTAACCTGTATTCTTCTGTGCACATTTTCCCATATTTTTATGCTTTGTTTGGATTTATTCTGGTTTAATTGTCAGCCCAAAGAAAGTAAATCTTGAAAATATACTGGGGAAATTTTAAAAAAAATGGATAACTTTTTTGTGTAAAATCGGAATTGTTGGAGTATGTTGAGTGTGGTCAACCAAAATTCTGATGATATGCAATCTCCTGCACAAAGTGCTGTAAAACTATTGTATTATGTTCTAATTTTATACAGAACACAGGTTACATTGAAGTCAAAGTTATCACTTTTACTGTTAATAAGCTATGTCTATAGCGGTCTCTATTGTACTTTCATTTTCCACCTTGACAGTTCATTTTAATTTTCTCTCACACACTTATGTTTCTTAAGCGGTCAACAAATAATGCTTATAAGTACTTCACTTCTGTGCCACTCTAAAAATATTAGAATAATGTGGTTAAGAACTGTCATTGTATTTAACTTGGCACCTCTAAGACCATCCTTAGTATGTTCATAAGGTTTACAGAGTGACATGGTCAGTGATTTTGTCAAATTTTTTTCTCTACACCATAAACACCCATGAACCAAATAATCCAATTTCTGTCCATGGTTTGCTCTCTCACACCCTGAATGTCAAATTTACACTGTGAGCATGCATTGAACAAGTGGTAACAAAAATGAATGAATGAATGAATGAATAAACGAATGAAAATATAAAATTAAAAAAGCTATAAATACAATTTGTTGAAGTATGTTGATATTATTGTTATGCACAAAATAGCTATTTATATTATACTTATTTTAATATTTTAATTTTATATGACATATTTTTCACCCAAGATGTGGTAAATGGTAACTTGACCACCCTCACAACAGGAATTTGCTTGACATGTTATTTTCAGGGAACAAACTAACCCTGTTATGTGAGGAAAGGGTATATAGATAGTAGCACACATGATGTGTAACATTAATTATTAATAATTAAGCACTGATTTTCAGGGTGTTAAAATAGGGCCTATTCTTAACTTAACATTTAATTTGGAGTACAAGGAAGGCTTTACCTGTCACTTGGTAAACTTTCAAGTGATTCATTTTTATTTCTACAACTTGTTACTGCTCCGTGTCAAGAGGAAAAAATAATTCTTAAAAAATTAAGAAAATAGTAATTATTACACCAGTGATTTCAAGACCTTGATCCTAATATTTCTTGTCAGGACATGACAGTTTTTAATATTATTATTCATTACATGAATATTTGTATGAATGACTGTATATTTTCTTTAAAAAATGTTTTTATTATAACAGTGAATAATGGAATGTTTTTTTCTGAGTACATTTTAAATTATCAGTGTTATTGAAATGGTATAAAACAAGTATTTTAGACTAAACAAATATAAAAATGAATAAAACATATTAGTAGTTGAATCACTCCGGAACAAAGCTGGAAATAACATCAATGCCATTTGATGAAAATTAAGAAGTGGGCAGATTTAAGATTCAAGATACTCAGGCCATCGATTAGGACTGAGAAGCACTTCATAATCTGTGACATGCAGCAGCTCAAACCCTTGGACTTTTGGCATGTATAATGAAAATTCATTGATTTGCAACAACAAGCTGTATCATGACTCCCAAACACTGACAAAATCCAGTCACTGGTTTGAACGTGCTATTATTATCTTTTTGGTGGAGTCCAGAAAATAAATTGGAGGGTAGTGGGTGAAGAACTAAACAGAAAAATGACAGGAGCTCAGTCTTAGAGTCTTTGCTTCTGAAGTGTAGATAGGTTGAGATGTCTCATCTCATTCTGTTTCAGATCTAGGTGAAGAAGAAGAATAAGAATTAATAGAGAATTGCAAAGAAAAGTCATTTTGCTCAACCTAAGTGTTGACTCTGCTCCAAAATTCAGCTCTAGTATTCTGTTAAACTTGATCCTTTTTCCAGTATAAGAAGCTATGAGTTACTGAGATAAGCTCTTTAGCTATCTCAAAATGTCTGTTGCTGAGCTGAAAACTCACTGATAAATGCAAAGCAGTTAACCCAATGTGACGTTTGAATTTCTCTTCACAGGTCCAGACTGGATTGAGACACATATCTTAAGCAATGATAATCATTACAGTTTTACTTTGTGCTTTATTTTTTTCAAAAATTCTAAAGTTTATTTTTCCTAATTTTTATGCATTCCATTTTACAATATACCTTTTTTCTACACTTCCTCATGTTTAAAACATTTGAACTACACATTTTCGAATAGGTAAACATTTCCTATTTTATTTAGTTTTTGGTTGAATTTATTCACTCAGTTTCACCCAGCCTCACAATGATAATTTACTTCTGAGGTCTGAGGTGTCATAACACAACAAAAGTTTCCAACCATTATTTACTGTATGATATTGTACACCTGTTTACCTGCATATTGCATGCTGAATAAGACTCTGAACAAGCAAAAATATGCATACATATTATGGTGAAGCAGAAAGGAGTTGAAGGACCTATATTTGAATCTCACCTCCTGCTATAGTACCCTTCACTAAAGAAAAGAAAACACAGCAAATGAATCTGGGTTCAAGGGACAAACTGAAATTTCATGGACAGTCCAAAAAGGGGGCATGATTATAAGATTATAACAAGTAAAACTAACAAAAATGGACAAAGGAGGTGGATAATTTAAATCAAATTATAACTGCAAAGAAGATGCCTGGCTTCACAACTATCACATAAGCAGCTTGCAAAGAATTGGGTGTATTATTCATTTCTACAGAGAAGATAGGTAGCAAACAAAGCTGAAAGCAGTTAGGAGGTGATGAATGTTGCACATGCTTCTGTGGTGAATGGGATTAGTTTTAATGTTTGAAGTTAAAAAGTAATGAAGCAAAAGACATCCAAAAAACTTTTTTATTTAACACATCTTTAGTGCAGACCTTACTAAACTTAACAAGTGAAACATTTGTTAATTTATTGCTTGCAACTTAACAGTAGAAGTGACTTTGGATTTTTGAACAAATAGTAATGAAAAGAGCTCTGGTCCCAACTGTTTTGGGGTTAAATTTGAACCAGTTCAATAAAGTATACTTGCTGGCACTATAATACAGTTTCACCTGTTATCAAGACAGGACAACTACTGGTTGTCATGTTTACCTGGTGACTAGTGACTGGGAGTTCATGTGCAGCAATTGTATAAACAGTGAACATGTGCTATGAAGAACAAATAAGTGCTACAAAGATAGGTGAACTTGATTGTCAAGACAAACCAGAGGAGCACAATGACTCCAGGACAAGGATATTTGGAAAACAAAGGCTTCAGGATGTGCAGAACTGAGGACTTCAAGACTTCAAAAGCAAGGAAGTGGGTCAAACACATGAGGAAACAAGGCTGACAAGGTGAAACGCACAGAAGGACACTAGGCAGAGCAGCTCCGATCCAGCAGGCAAGTAAGAGCACAAACACAGTTACAATTATGCTGAGACACAAATGCATTGCTTTCTTTTCAATGCTGGGGGGGGGGTGAGCAAAGTGGAAACAGGTGCAGACAGCTTTGTTCATCAAGTTTTAGTACAATGGATGTTGGTGGGTCTGGCTCACAGTTTGCTGCTTTGGGGTTTCACAAAAACATCATTAATTAAAGAGCAATTAAAGAACTGCTGTTTTCAAAATACAGGATTACATTTCTAGAAGGCAACTGCTGTTTCACCTAAATTTTTGCTGTAATAAGTATCATAATTTATATATATAGGTTATATAGTAAGGAGTACAAAACTGCATGGCAGTGAAAGCTGAAAGCATATTCTACCTTCACTATGTATGTATTGCATGCAACTAGTTCAGTAGAGTACTGGGCCAGTTCAGTTAACACATATTTTCATAAATGAACCAACACATTATCCCAAGCAACATGTTCAAGGTGTAAGAACCATGCAAAACTTATTGTAAACATTTAAGAGTTGATAAGGAGAGGTGATGACACAGCTTAAACATTGGATATAGGAGAGGGTACACTTTGTACTACCTGGAGAAAAACAATGATGTTTATATCCAATGTGGAACCTACACTGACCAGAAATATTAAGCCAAAAATGACCCAAGAAAGAGCAGAGTGCTTGTTGTGTGATCTAACAATATGAGTATGCTTGTGCACCTAAAACAGTTTTTATCTCTTTCACACAAAACAAAAAAAGTATTTTGTCAAGGTATTGTTAAGTTCTTTACATTAAAGAGTGTTTTAACCAAAAACATTCATGATATACAAATGGAATTGTCCAGTTAAGACTTTTTTGACAGGACAGCAAGGCTGTACTGACTGTCTAGACTAGTGCTCCAAGACCAAAGCACTGACTCCAAAGTGTCTCACATTCTAAGCTAGGCTGATGCATCATATCCCTGCTTGTTATCCTACTTATTATGCTTAATACTAGCAAGCCCACAGAAAAAGCAAAATTTGGCCTTTTCTTTATTACAATGTTTAGGAAGTGGGAGGCAGCAAAAGTGGAAATAAATGTTATTTTTTAGTTTAAGAGATCAACCAACCTTGTCCTGAAAAGAGACTACAAGACTAACAGCGTGCGTTGTCTGCTGGCTTTCTAGAACCATTTGCACAGCCTGCAGATGTCCTCCTTGTTTGAGTTTCTATCCAAAAGCAAAAAGTTTCATCATGGTGATTAGAAAGGCTGGGCTGCCCCTGAAGAATGACATCTTCAGTAACACCAATTGCTCTTTAAATTGAGCTAATGATAGTTTAAGACAAATCTGCATAAAGAATTGGTGTCGTTTCTGGGCTTTGCGCTGCAGTAAGGAACACATTCTACCAATAATAACAAATGTTAATGTGGTGTGTTACCAAGACCTAAACATCTCACAGTATTTTACCTGATTATATAGCTGGGCATTTAATTGGAACAATTCAGGCGAAGACTTGACAGTAGTACAGCAAAAACAAAGAGAGAGGCTTGAAAAAAGCAACCTAAAAATTACAAGAGCATGTTCTTAGCTGCAAAACCTTCTGCTGCCCTTACATAATAGCCGTGCTCTCTAGTAGATCCTTATCCAAATTTCATAGCCCAGAACCTGAAGAAGGTTCCAGATATACATGTCTGAAAGAATGGAAATAGAAACAGAACCTCTTTTGGTGATATTCATTCATTTCTGACATGCACCACTTCTCCACTGTAGTCATGGGCTGCATATCCTTCAGGCAGGTAGTATCACTCACATTTATTGAAACTGGCCAATTAAACTTAGCTCATATATATTCATTAGCTCTTTAGATCCAGATTTGGTTAACTTCAGAGATCACAAGTTTCAAGCTAAGCTTGGCTTGAAGTACCAAGACTCAGAATTGCAGTTTTCTCTTTCTCTTTCAGAGCCCTTCTCTGCCACACTAAAAACAAAGAGAGAGGTTGATTATGATCCAGTTATGGGATTCAGAATATAATATTTGTTGAGTTGGATGTAATTAACTTGTGCATATGTATTACCCTGAATGTTTGGAGCATTAACACTGATATCACTTTCAGAATGTGGGTTGTGTTCTTGGGTTAATGGTTAGAAGCATTTGAGCTAATGAGGACTAATACCACTTAATTTAGGCTTTTTGAACCAAAGCCAATTACTTGTAAACATTATCAATATTAGAGCTGAAGAGGCCAGGGTCTACAGTACACATGTTCACAACTGACTGCTAACGTGGGCTATGGATAGCACCGTATCATGGCTTGGTGAATGGAGAGTGAAAAGGGAAACTGAAAAGCTCTATTTTAGGAGATGGAAACATTTAAAACTGACACTAAGGAAATGAGACTGAATCTGAAAAACTGAATGTGTGAGACATTTGAAAATGCCTGGTCTACGTTAATAATTCACAATTACAAATGTTCATTTATTGATACAACAATACAATATATCTTGTATAAAATGTAAATTCAAGTACTAATAAAATGTGCTCTGAATTTCTCCCATTGATGCAGTTTCAATATTTATGCTATCAATTTTAATTCTTTGGTATTATTTAGTTATATTACTGGGGGCACTAGCACAGACATGAACTTACATTTAGTTTTATGTTACAGTTGAATCTCATGTATGTTTGATGATATTCAAGGTTACAAACTGCCTCTTTGGGGGCCTTGTATAACATCTACTTGTGGAGGAAGTAATGAGAGCCAAAATGGGGCTCATCTGAATGTTGTGCTCTGTGGCCCTCTTGTGCCTCTGTTCAGGTTCTATTGTGGGTCACACCAGCTTATTTTTACATTTATTCATTTAACTGATCCTTTTCTCCAAAGTGACTTACACTATAAAGCTACTTACACCGATTCACCTATTTATGTAGCTATCAATTCAGGGTAGATACCCTGATCACATGTAATACAGCAGGGGGTGGGATTTTAGTTTAGGTCTTTTGACTCCAAAGCAGGTGACTCACCACTACACCAACTCCTGCCTCCGTTAGAATATATATATGCATTTCACACATTTTCTCCCACAAAATGAATATTTTTGCTTATCATTAGTATGCCTGACATGCTTTAATGCTATGACAGCTAAATACTTTTGCATTACATTTGGGTTTACGTTGTATCATTTTAACATATTTTTAAGCTTTTTGAATGCAACCAAACCCTCTCTATTGGTCCCATTCCAGATTAGACTTATTTATGACACCTGCTTGGCCTAATAAGGCTTAAATTGTAATTCCCATGCAGCATACTGCCCCTGACAAGAATGATGGTTGTGGCTTGAGCCTGACTCTTGGCTTTTCGGGTGTGGGAATTGTATTCTTCACACTGCAGTTGCAAGACCCTTGTCCTTCCTCTAACAGTTTTTTGAAATCGTTTTTGCATCTACACTGTGTGAGGTTTGAAGCAGATATTAGAATCTTAATTGGATGGCAAGAAGTTGAGCTACACAGCACATTGCCAGCAGCCAGATTCTCACCAGGACCTGTCCTCCAGTAAGTGCTGTACAAGGAGCAGAGAAATTACCTCGGCACTGAACACTATGCCTGAAGGAAGCCCGTGCCGTGGCCCATCTGTCACGTTTCAACATAATCAGCCTGACACCTGGGAGTGTAGAAAGTGCTGGCGCAAGGCAGACCTGCAATTGCCTTCGAACTGAATAATGAGGCGCTTTATCACCTAAATCATGTTTAGTGTAAATTGATTTTTTTATAGAAAACTACAGTGAGTGAAGCCAATTAAATGAGTAACAATTACAGAACTAATTAAAAGGAGGAAATCATCGCAGATGAAGCCATGGAAGGGAGTGCAGGTGTTTGGTTCGGTTTACCTGAACGCAAATTTGCAGACAGGAGTAATTAAAAGGACTGTGGTGCCCAAGTCATGCCTACATGCACTGTGTCTATTCCATTAGGCTAAAGGTAATGCAAATAAAACACGATCAGTTACACAAACCTGGTTAACATCACTTCTGTCACTGTAAAATGTTAATTTATATGTTTTGCTTGTAACTTTTTTACCTGTGTTTTTCCACATTTAAGTGATGCTGATCTGAGGGTTCCTCTGCAGGTAAGGAGGAGAAACTAGTTCATTTATTTAAATCAACAAACAGAGATTCATCATTGAACTTGAAAGATGCACACATCATAGTCATGAACACAAGACACTTAAAATGAATGCAACATCTGCAGTTTTGAGGTCATCAATGGTATTTATAATCTTGTGTTGATTTCATGTTTTGAAGACACCTTTACCTAAGGTATTTTCTGAGAAACTGGGATTTTAAGTTCTGTATGAAGAATATGAACCCTAAATATGAATCAGAGATGATTGTGAGGCAAGAGAAAAGTAGAATTATAATAAATGGAACATTTCCATCTGAATTGCGGGTAATTGTTATAGCCAAAAAATATAAAAACAATTTTTTCTAATTTATCTGTGAATGTGCCATGTATCTCATTAAACTCAGTACCTTATTTCTGAAAGGGGGGGATCATTGCATAATATGCTTAACTATCATCCGGAATAGTGAAAAAAAATACATGAATCTGGACTAATCCTCCCTCCTGCATTCTCCTTTACTACACTTTACCATTTGCATAGTCTCTGAAACAGAACCATGTGTGGATTCCACCTGAGATGGCAATCTTACCCGTGTCAAATTTGGGCTGAACCAAACAGTGCTGGTTGGGAGGATAAAGATTAGACATGGTGCCAGCATGGATTTTCTCTAGTATCCCATGGATATCATAACTGTACCAGCAGCTGACTGTTTGCAGGCCACATTCAACAGTCTATCTAGGAAAGCTTCTTCTGTGTGCAGGGTTTCAGAAGGGGATTGCATGCTCAAATTGATTGTGGTAAAAGTATGGTGCAAATGGATGGCTCCCAGGTGTGGCAAAGAAAGGTATGGTTGAGGTGGTATTACCAGGGTAACTGAAAAGGTTACAGGAAAGCTTAAATCTGAGGACAGTGTTGTGGATTTGGTAAGATCTAGAGGCAAACATCCTCAAGATAACAATGTAAACTATTTTTGTGTTTTGCAGCTCCTCAAAATTAAGTACCCCTACCAGGCAAGTTATACGCAAACCTGTAATATCAATGAATTGTTGAAGGGTAAACAGTATGAAATACAACTTGATACAGGCACTTGTTCTGAGTATGGCTGTGTATATAAAAAATATATTAAAAAATGCCCCAAACTGTCAATTTTGTCTGAGCTTGTGAGAAAACCAACACCATGCAGACGTGTTAGTTATCTAGATGCACTCGCCAAGCATGCACTGAACAGGGGTGTCTGTCCAACAGCTGATCCTGGTAGGGAACATGTTGCCAAACCCCCTTCACAGGGCAAACAGTTTGTCTACGATTACATTAATGCTCACTCAAGGAATCTCAGCTCATTTTAATTTTGATTTTACAAATTGTCTTGACAGTTGTGTAGATCTTTCAAGTAATTTAGTTTTTTTTCATAAACAATTACAAATTCATCTTCCTGGGAAGTTAATTTTCCTTCAGTTAGGTGCATTACTTTTTTCCCCCTAATGGACTTTAAGACCAGGTAATAAGGTCTCCATTATGCATAATGATGGCTCATATGGTCATGAGATGTCCAATAAATGAATCTCATATTCAAGAAAAACTTGTATTACTGCATGGTCTTTGCTTTATGTTCCAGGTGAAAGCCAACCTGACGTCTCTGTTGCATAAATTTTTATTTGGTCTATTGAAATAAGTTCCTGTACTGGCATTTCTCACTTTCTTTAAGTCCCCTCAGATTAGTGATTATGAATGCTGTACTCAAAGTCCTTGTATGTTGAGTTGTGGTCCCTGAAGAGACTTGCTGTTGTTCCACTGAGTCACTTGTATGATTAAAACTGTTGAGTGTTTTAACTGTTAAACTGTTGAGTGATTTAATCTGTTGAGTGTAATGACCTACGTTGGTGGCGTTACCAACACAGGGCTCAGGAGAAAAAGTTGTCTAGGCATCCTTGGAACTGTACGCAGGTTAGTTTATCACTTGCATTGATTGTAAGTGATAAAGTAATATTGTAACATTGTAATATTAAGTAACCATGGAAGAGAGCAGGAGATGGAGGGTTAAGCAGGGCCATTGCAGCTGGCAAGGGCAGTGGAGGTGCGAAGACAATACAAGGAGCCGGTTTTGGACAGATTGCCAGGCCCTGGTCTAGGGGCAGGGTCAGCTGGACTAGGCTCCCCAGGTCCTTGGGCATCTCATGCCCAGTGAGCTCATCCTTGAAGTAGCTGGACAGCCCCTCATAGAATGCAGCTTGGAGCACGGCCAGTCCCCACGTCATCTTGGCTGCCAGGGTCCAGAACTCTGCTGCATAGAAGCTAACAAAAGGTTCCCCGACCTGAGGTGGTTCCAGCTGGGTGCTGGTTGTAGTGACATGCTAACAGTAATAACAAATTATACTTTATATCACCCAGCTTAACCTATATATCTGTAAAGTTCATTCTCTGCTTGCCTTTTTGTCTGTCAGTTTGATTCTTTGTACATTATTTATGACTGTTTTTTCCAAGCCTTTCAGACTTGGACTGTGGCACACAGGTACTTCTCATCCTAAGTATTTGTCATCGTCAAGTTTATTAAACTCCAAAAAGGCTACTTACTATTTTGAAAGTTTAAAATTCAGAATTTGACAAGATGTACTGTCCACACACTTCATATATAATCCATACAACACCTGTTCACACACGCAAATCTGCTAAATTTAACAACTTTTCAGGTAATAAAGTTTATCAGTATATAACTTGTCATTACTATGTGCATGTCCCTACATCCACCATGAGCTTTGCTGAGAAAAACTGGGCAATTAGTACCAAATTCAAGAGCTACAAATGCATTCTGGATTTCTTTTCTCATTTTTCAAAATCACTTTTTATTCCAGAGCAAAGCATGAAAGGAAGTGCAACTCTTTGCAACACATTTTAGTAATAATAGACAGATGTATAAAAGAGGAGGAAAACTATGTCCTTCTATCTCTCTCTCTTATGTTACCTTCACAAGTAATTAAAAAAGGGGTGGAGCAAAAAATACCTTTGTGAATATGACTGAATAAGAAAACAAAATAAATTTGCAATACATATCACATACCACAAGACAAGATTACTGAACATCAAAGACATGTACCTTTTGCATTTGGTTCCCTTTATCCAGTTTAATTCTAATATGCATGTGCAATGGGTTTTTAAAATGGGTTTTTAAAGCAAACTAAGTTTGTTAGTATTTGATGGAGAAAGAGATGCTTTTTATGGCTGCTATGCAGTCAGTGGTAAAGGGTTTGCCACAAGATGTTCTGCTGTCAGCCCTGATGATGCTGTATGTCTATTATTCTGTATCATGATTGATAGTCAAAAGGCATAAGAGTTTCATCAACTGAAGTCATCACTGTTATACCAGCGGTTTGATGGAAAATCATTAAAATTACTATTTACATCCAAGCTCCAAATAAGCTCAAACTGATCTGGGAAAAGTCTAACTTTAACTGTGAAAAACAACATTTTGTGTTGAAATCACTGAAATTAAAATGAATAACCCACTTAGAGAGCTCATATCTGAAAATAACTTCCAGTTCCTCTAATTCAGAAATATGACAAAGTTTCCTACACTGCTTATAACTTAGTTTCATATTCTTTTTATTATTTTCATTATTCTTCATTTTACTGACTTATTTCATTCATTAAAGATCATTGAGTAGAAGAGAAGAGATGAGGCTAAACAGATCCAAAGTTGTCATGTGCAGAGATGTGCCTTCAAAAGATACCTGAAGGTCACGTTTAAGGAAACAGATCAAATGCTGAAATGAAGCTCTTTCCACAGCTTGGAAGCCAGAAGTGAACCATCTTTTTAGTACAAGAGATGAGTTACAGAGAGTAGGTAGTCAGAGGTAGATCAGAAGTTTTGGAAAGACGTTAGGAAAGAATTTCAAGGAAATAATGGCTGTTATGATCAAAGTTGGAAAATTAAAACGGACTGAAAAGGGATTAATTTTTTCCAATAGAAATTAATACTAACATTTTTTGTTACCAAATGGTAAATGTCAAAAGGGGTTTAATGTACAGAAGTCTAATTTTCCTTTGTATAGCATCATGTTCCAGAGATACCTGGGCTTCGCACATCTGCCCTGTACTTGGAAAGGCATGACTTCTGATAAATCTCCCATCTGTGTTTCCTTCTACCTCAATTTCTCAAAAACTGGAGCCAAGGTCATGTGATAACATGATGCAATTTAAAAAAAAATTATACTAGGATCAGACTCCCTGATGAGTCATGCTAGGTGCACACGAGGCATCTGTGAAGATGCATCCTTTGTGACAAGTGCCTGTGATCAGACTAGACCAGCCTTGATGTGTCTGGCAGGAGTTTCTCAGGGAGCAGGAGATATGTACAAATCCCCTAATACTATATTTGCCAGAATCAAAGAGGCCCCCTACTTGAAATTTCAATTTAGTGCAGGATTAAATAACCTTTTTGGGGGTCTTTTTATGAAAAATCTTGCATGTGTTCTACTGAGAATGTTTTTTCACACAACTGTACATACACAGCATAGAATACCAATAAAGTTGGGACTTTTGTGGGTTTTTGGGATTACTGTGACATATTTTAGTAGATGGAATGGATTAAACTGAATGTTCTGAAAAATTTTTGTTGCTGCGCAATGCCTTTTGAATTAGAAATAAGGCTCTTGCTGTTAACTCCATAATTATGATGGTTGTTCATGATAGATGTAGACTAACAGAAACTGTTTTTTTTCATATCTGTGACACCACACGAACTTCAAGCCAGGTCTACATTGCTGAAGAATTACATGATCCTTGGATTTTTTTAATTTTTAAGAGACTTTTAGAGATATTAAAATGGACTGGGTTTCTATGTTACTGTTCTTTCAATACAAGTATATGAAATGCAAAGCTACTTAGTTCTAGTGCACCATGCAGGAAATTCCATACATGCAAAATTGAACCACATGCTCTGGACTATTGTTTCTCTAAGACTACATTCTATTAGGGACCATATTTTGCCTGCAGGAAAATCTGCTGGCTCACTGCACTCCAGAAAATCTATTCATCCATCATCATTAACTGATTTTTTGTGGTCAGGTTGCAGCAGTCCTGAGCCTATCTTGGAATCCATTGGGCATTAGGCTATGAATCTACACCCTGGATATGACAGTCCATTCCAGAATGCCCACACATGCATACACTATGGTGACCAATTAACCTGAAACACATATGTTTTGACAGTAGGAGAAAACCTATGCGGATATGGGGAGAACATGCAAACTCTGCACAGACTGAGCCAGATTCAAATCCAGGTCCGAACAGCCCATGAGCTGTGAGGCAGCAGTTATCCAGTACACCACTATGTTACTCTTCTCCAGAAAATAAAATATTAAAATTCTAAGTGCTGATAAGTGGAACGATATAAAACAAAATGATAAAACTTTGTTTCTATTCCTAGTTAAAGTCAACTAAATTTATTAGGTGAATGGCTTAAAATTTGAGGCAACTAAATGGAATGAATTTGTGTTGCTGAAGGACCCCTCTTGTTGCTGAATCATAAGCTCTGCAATGAAAATGTCAAAAGTAATATACTTTATGAGCCATGATATTGCTGCTGTAATTGGAAAACAATATAAAGGCCTTTTATATCAGCATGTTTCAGGTAGTTGTGTGCCATATGGGGCAGAATAAATTCATATTTACTTACCTATTTTTATGAGATTTCACCGACCTATAGTGTAAAATAGAGACACTTTTAGGGTACTCATCAGTCTAAAGCAGAAAAAAACAATTTTTACAAATGTTTACTATTTTCACATAATTATATTGGAATTAATGCTTATATTAACATATAGCAACTTATTTCCTATATTCTTTCCAATAATTAAAATAGCAAAATGTTAACAATTTGACACAATAATAAAGATACAAAGTATAAAATTTCTTCATTAAGAAAATCTTAACTGCTAATTTGGTTTTAGACATGTAAATAATAAATGAGCATAGGTTTTGAATTGACAGTAACAGCAGGTTAACAGGTGCTAAATATCTAAGTTTACCTACATTAAAAAGCTTTTAAAGGCGAACTCTGGACAATATCCTTTTTTAAAAGTTTGATTGCAATAACAAAACATCTTAACTGTTTCATATAAAGAAATTAATAGAGATAATAATAACTGATGAAATTTTGTGTTTGGAGAAACTGAAGTAGACTATAATGAGTGCACAGCTTTATTTATAGTGATCAAAGCTTAAAATTTTTTGAAAAGGATGAAAAAAAACATGACAAAACTGCAGGATGAGACTGAGAAAGTCGATGTGGGTCTGCAGAGTTCTGTGAGCACAGGTAAACAAACATAATTCTGTAAGTGAACTTTTTGAATCAGCAGCATTTTGAAGGCACTTCTGACTGAATGATAGCTGACAGGTGAGCAGGAGAGGCCACAAGAGCTCATATGTACAGTTGTCATATGTACTTCAGGGTAAATAACATGCAGCTTCCAAAAAAAATTGTATAATTGTTATAATTATTATAATAATGTGGTTCATGAGGTTATCTGCTTATAAACTCAACTGCTTGCTGGTCTCTTAATTTGCTTGTCAAAAAATAATTTTTTTGAAATTAAGCATAATCTAAATATAAACCATGAACAAAATATCTTATAGTAATCTGTATGTGAACCTCTGAGTGGTTTTGTTTTGTATCTTATGCAGTTATTAACTGCATTTACCATATGATATAATTATTAACAAACCTGCTAAATTTTATTGGAAAAGATGATGCTTAAAGCCCAGGTTACTACCAAAGATTTTAGTCTTACATATAGGCCAAATTAATATGACCAACACATTTTCAGGCTATCTTTTTCAAAGCAAATTTTTAATCAAATTATTACGTCAAAACAAATTTACAGTATGTGTTGTAGAACAGTACTATTATCTGCATCAGAAATATTAAAAAGAGCATAGCACTCTGAGGATAATTTACTTATTTTTCATATGTATTTTAAGGATATTTAAACTTGAATAGATACTTCACTAAAAATTAAGAAGTATTAACAAAAAAATTGTGAAAGAAATCCAAAATACGTTTGTAACTTTGCTACCAAAATTTGCTGATGAATCTTTACTATAGCCAGTTAATGTATTAAGGTTGTGAATAAAGTTAACCAATGTTGAGATTGGCTATTAACTCAGTCTGTGAACTTGACTCAGAAACCAGTTATTTAAACAAGACCTGTACTTAGTTCTGATTATTGATAACAGCGAGAGATGCATCACACGTCAATATCAAGAACAAAAAAGCAAACAAAATAAAACAGTCTCTCGGGATTTAAATTTTGTATGTGAATTTTTTCTATAATGGCTCTTGAAAATTAACCCCTAAATATTGGTATCTGTCTGGACACTTTGCTATAATGAAGTTTTATCCAAAGCTTTTCCAAAAAAACTTGAAACACAAAAAAATCTAAATAAATTAAAACAATCAACAAATGAATACTGTAATTTACCATACAGTGTACTGTAATAAAAAATTATATATTGTAATAAACTGTATTGTATGCTGTTGCAATTTGATCTGGTGTGAAAGTTCAAATTGTGGGTGTAGGTATGTGCACACTGGTGCCTCAGCTTGCTTCTGGCAGTCTTCTTGGAAGTTCTGTGACATGTTTTGCATCACCATGTTTTTACAGCCTTACCACAAACCTCACAAGCAAAGTCAACTTATTTTAATACTTTATAGCTTTATCCAATAAATCAAGGGATACTTGTACTTATAAACTTTTGATTGTTTAAAATGCATCCCACAAAGTAACAGTTGTTCTCATTATGAAAGAAAAGGAAAACTGGTGATGTCTTACTTTTTCTGAAATAAAAACAAGTCAGTACAGTTATCATTGCAGCACTCAGAGGGAAACTTTAATACTACTGACTATGGCCTTACACATTCTGATTTTACTTTTAAACATTGGTTGTAGTAGCTGGTGCTCAGCAGTACTCAGTGACTACCAGCACTTCACTGTATTGTTCTTTAAAGAACTGTTTCAGTGCTGTTCAAAACCTCCCTGTACCCCCCTATTGACCAGATTCTCTGGCTGACCTGCTCTCCTAGCAAAACACTGCTGTAGTACATGGCCATTATTCATAACAGTTCTCCTACCTATATTTTATTGCAGAGGATACATTAAGTTTCACTGCAAGTCGGCTCATGTGCTGCTTTCCTTCCATTTGTTTGAGGCTCTATTGAAATATATATTGTGAACCTCAGCAATGTCTCCTATTATCTTTTATTCACTGTAGAAATTCAAAAAAATTCTAATTTCAAGTTTTGCAACTACTGAACAATGCACATGCTAACATGAAAATAACTGGAATACCAACAATCACTGGACCCATTTGGGCATTTATCATTCAAAGAAATTGTTACCCCCTGAGTTGGTTTTAGGATCCTAAGTAAAAATATGAAAAAGTATATTTATGGTACTTACTGTACCTATAAAGGTATAAGGATGCTCAGAAGCTCCAGAACTGGAGTCATCATGCATATTTTTGTAGGTGCTTCCCACTAAAAGAAATGGGTGGGGTTATACATTCATTGTATTCTTTATATAACACCTCCTCAAGGCAGTTTTAAATGAAAATGACATAAATATATTGATTTTTATTCAATGATATAAATGTGTTGTTAAAGGGTAGAAATAGCAGGGTAGGTCTGTATTTTATTAGATTTTACCTTCCGGTTTCAGTATTTTTATGAAGGAAATGCCCTTCTGAAAGTATGAAAAAATATAAATGAAAATCAGGTTTAGGTTTATGTTCTTGAGTTGGTATTTTAAGAAAAAATGATTCAGATGTGTGGGATTCTATTAAAAAAACACCCTGTATATAACTGGTTGGAGCAAAGTCAAACTAATTATCTTACACAGTCAATCGTCATTTTGACATATGCCCAGAATAACAACTAAAAGGTTTTTTTGTGATAACACAAGCAGGCTTCAGGGACCTTGAAAGAGGAGGATTTTGAAAGCCAGCAGCATAAAAATGCAAAATCTTTACACAGAATAGAACTCTGTACTCTCTGTAAACTTTTAATGTGTTTTAATGTGTAATTTAATCCTCTAAAAGAACTGTGTGTGTGTGTGTGTGTGTGTGTGTGTGTGTGTGTGTGTCTATTCTTTTTTTATCCACACAAACACTGTACTTTCTCACAACCAAAACTGAAAATTAAAAAAAAAGAATAAAAAAATAAACCACAGAAACTCTTTTATGATTAGTACGTTTGTTGCTGGGACTTGTCAAAAATGTAGAATGGTATTATAACCCAGTTGCGGAGAAAAAACAGTCAGGGAGGCTAACGCATGCAGTTTAATCTACAAATGCAGGCAACAAGGCTAGTGGTTTGCACCAGAAAGCGGCTTTGGAAATCACACTGATCACAAAGATAATGACGACACACAAGAGCAAGGAAAGCTTCAGTAACTCACGGTACTAATGTGTAGGTTGGTTAGCAAACATTTGAATCACAGATATGGTTTGATGTCTGAACACTTGTGCATTGTTCTCATGAACCTTTTATTTCCTGGATCATGTCTTTTGCCTTTTGACCACGATTGCACGACTTGTCCGTGATGTGATAGTACTCACCTCACCAGGGCTGACTCCAGACAGCCTAGGGTGGTCTGCCCAGAGTTGGTGGAAATCCCTCACTAATTCAGAATCCAGGAGTGCTCCTCAGGGCTGCAACCCTCCCAGTCGACCAAATAACACTCAATCCAGGATCTGCCGAATGGTGTAAACAGGGCTGCCGTCGACGATCCGAGGAGGGGGTGATGGGGTTAGAGGGGACAGAGGGCTGGTGCTAAATGGTTTGAGGAGGCAAATGTGAAAGATGAAGGGTGAACCTTCAGTGATGGAGGCCGCTGGAGCCAGTAGGTGACAGGGTTGTTTTGTTGGGTGATCTGGTGAGCTGATGAATTTGGGGGTGAGGTTGTGAGAGTCTTTTGCTAGGTTGAGGTGTTGTGTGGGCAGCTAAACTTTGTCACTTGGATGGAACAAGCATCTTGGACAGTGCCAGAACTGATGTTGCCATTGGTACTAGGTGTCGGCCTGCTGGATGGCAGGCTGGGCCCTCTCTCAGGTGTGGTGGCACAGACGAACCAACTGCTGGTTTGCGGGCACCTCAACCTCCCACTCCCAGTGTTTGAACAGTGGAGACTGGTACCTATAGCACACCTCAAATGCGGAGAGGCCCGTGGCAGCCTAGGTGTGCATGTTCTGGGAGAGCTCAGTCCATGGCAAGTACTGACACCACTGCTGACTGTGGGCCAAAACAAAACACCTAAGGAACCTACCCAGCTGCTGCTTGGCTGGTCCCACCTGGCTATTAGTCTGTGGATGGTTGCCAGAGGACAGGCTGGCGGTAGAGCTGATCAGGTGGCAGAAGGCCTTCCAAAATCGGGCATTGAACTGGGGCCCTCTGTCTGAGATGATGTCCTCAGAAACCCATGGAGATGCATCGTGTGCTCCAGTAACAACTCAGCTGACAGCCAGGAATTCATGGCTATACCGTGGGGCAAGATGACAAACCCCAGGAATGTAGTGGAGCGTTGGTAGAAGGCACATTTCTCCAACTTACAGTACAGTTTGTAGGTGAGCAACTGCTTTAGCATGACCTGGACATGACAGATGTGGTCCTCTTCCATCTTCCAGTAAATGAGGAATACTCATTGGGAGTAAGAAAAGAGGCTCCAACCAGCAAATTGGTGAAGACCATCTGACATAGCATTTATCTTAGATTGATTGTTAGATCATTAGACTGTGAGTGTGAGTACAAGAAAACCCACCAGCCTAGCATGTCCGACATCATTTGTGAAATGCTGGAACACGGCAGGGCTGTTGGCCACCCAAATACCATCACAAAGTACTCGTGCTGGCCAGTTTGGGTGATGAACGCCATCTTCCTACTTGTCCCCTTCCCCCACACAGACAAGGTTGTAGGCGTTCCACAGGTCCAGGTTGGTGAAGAGGGAGGTGCCAGAGAAGGTGTCCTAGGCAGTATTCATCAAAAGAAGAGGGTGACGATTCTTAATGGTGACCTTGCTGAGCCCCCGGTAGTCTATGCAGGGTTGAAGCTAAGCAACATCAGCTAAGCAACATCAGCCAAGCAACACCCAGGATGGGAGAGAGGTCAGGGCCAGGCACGACTTCCCCGATGCCTACCTGGTGCCCCCGTTCTCCAACCACTGGGGGCACTTTGCCTGTAGGTGACCAGCAGTGCTGCAGTATGAGTGGAGGCCGTTCTTCCATCAGCATTCTTGCCCTGATACAGTCAGAGGCAAACAGGCCATCTGCGTGGGTTCCTTGGTAGAGTGGGCAACAGGAGGAGACGGAGGGTTAGGCAGGGCCATTGCAACCAGTGCGGGTGGTGGAGGTATGAAAACTGTACGAGGAGCAGGTTTTGCGTGACTTGTGCGTGATGTGACAGGACCGTGGGAGGTAACCCACACAGACACAGGGAAAACACGAAACTCTCACAGAGTTTCTAGCTGGATTCAAACCTACACTTGAATTGCCAAGGTGCTGTGACACTGAACTGAACTGAATTGAATGAATGACTGGTGTTGAATCTCTTGCAGTTCTCATCACTCCAGTAAGCATTTTAATGTGAACTTATCACTATTATCAAAAATCAACTCACAATCTAATGTAAGACAAATGCTGTGGTGGTCTTCACCAATTTGCTGGTTGAAGCCTCTCTTACTCCCAATGAGTATTCATAAGTAAGGCATTTTGTTGAAGAGGCTCAGTGGAAAATGCCCTTTACATTTGTTCAATACAAGGGACAAATTCTTGTCATAAAATTGTCAGCAAAGCAACTAAATAACTAATAATCTTTGTGTTAATTAAAAATATGTATACGATGAAAGGGGCACTACACAGAATGGGCTTCATAGAAAGAAACGGATGCACCCCCCCCAACAAAATACAATTAAATGTGTTTTTATTACAGGACGCTATGAAATTGCCAGTTACCATTACCATCACAAAATTCTCAACATTTTGATAACATCTGCAATTTAAAATTCAATCATCAGTAGTTTAAAAGACAGCATTATAAACATTTCATATAATTTTGAATCCCTTTGTTTTTTCGTATAGGACAGGAAAAGAGAAAGCTGAGTCTACTTATTAGTATACAGTCCGACATCCTTTACTTCCAGCATCACGGCGGTGGAACAAGTGTTTCCTTCACTCCCCCTAAATGTGTCACCTCGGTCTCTGCGGGTGCATCAAGGAACAGGACATGAAATGTTTTTGGAAAGCCACCACTGACACATCTGTGCTGTTCTGGCACACTTTCAGACCAACTGTTCATCAAAGGGTTCAAACTTGCAAGGTTTTACTGTCCTGTATTTGGACTCCTAGCTCTGATATTCCTGTACTTCTATTACTGACATCAGGATTACTATGGCCCTACAGTAATTCAGAGTAAACTACTCTGTCCTCTATATATGTCTGCAATGCTAATTGTCTGGGACTGTGCTTTTTATCTTTTTTACTTTTTTTGCATTGAACAGGGATGTACACTGCCATTCAGTCCTGAGTTGCATTGTGATGATGGCTCACAGATTACCAGACTTAATGCTCTGCTTCCCTCCTGTAGCAAGCTGTGATTAGTTTGCATTAAAGTCACATTAAAGTCACTCCTATTTATGCTAAACTTCATTAAAAAACTTCACAATGAAATTCAAATTGCTTAGGTCTCATGGCCCCTTTGTGAGCAGTTTTTCAATGAAGAAGCAAATGTAAAGCAAATCCAGAGATGACCAACGTGCTTCGCTTCTGGGGCTTGTTTATTTTTTCGAGCAGATCAGCAGGGGTTTAAGACTGGCAGTAACATTTAATTATGTCATGCACTTTTGATGATACATATAGGGTCTCTTTTGCTGATCTTTTGGAGTAGGGTAAGGGAGTGGCTGTACTCAAAACTTAAGATAATCCATCCCACCATGACAACCAGACGCAAACACACAATCCATCCAGTGTAATAAAGCTACCTACAGTATGTACAACACGCTCATTTAAATCTACAACAGAGTTACTCACGCATGACTAAAACCCTGTCAGTGTGTTGATTTTCACCAGACGTTGTGGATTGTTGTGGCTGTGGTACTACTGCTGCATGGATTGCTAATAAGTACATTACAACCTCTCAGCTTGCTGCCATCTTGACTTTTGGTTGCTAGGCAACCAACTGGAATGAAGGCTTTTTAGAAATGTATTATTTGTCATTCTTAATGAAAACTATTAGTGGAAGACTGTTTGAAATAATAATGCTATTTGCATGAAATTTAATGCATCGCTGGTTTTTCACTTTGTGCTTTTAACATGTAGGGGGAGAACAGGTAACAAGACCCTGTGTTGCATGAAAAATTTCCTTGTGTCCTGAGAGTCTATATGTTTTGCATAAATATATATACCTTCGGGTTCCTGTATAGTTCTTGTTCTTGTTGGGAAATCCATAGTATTTATGGCATGATATTCAAAAGTATATGTGTGCAGAAATTAGGTACACCATGCCTGCTGTTATTTATGCATGTACACTTCCTATGTAAATGTTGTCAGACCATCAATATCAAGGATATTGCTGGATTTGAAATACTGTATCAGTTTGTGAAAATGACAATATAGGCTGGACAGGACTCAAAACCAACACAGTCACAACACAGACATCAGCTTTTAGAACATCAGCTTTTGTTTTTTCACTTAATGACCAGTCCTGGTTCCTCGCGTACACTATAGCAAGTTTTAAAGCAAGCATTTCAATTAGTACTCAATTTCCACCTGAAATACCAAATCAGCCTACATGTTCCTCTGGTATAATGAAGGCTCTGTTTACAAGAATTCTGATTTATGAGCAAATGTAATTTGAACTGTAAAATTTACATAATTAGTTCTCAGCTTTCACAAGAAACACCCAACAAGAACAGACTTTACAATTCACTTATGCCTTTGATTGATACATTTATAAAGAGAAAAAATGTGCTTTTACCCCTTTTTACCCCTTTTTGTTACAACTGAATTTTTCATATTTAATGTTTAAATTTCTCTGCTTGAAACTAATTGTGCCCAAATGACTGCAAACCATGATATTTTATGTCGCTTTAAACTCTATGGCCAAGTTCACTAGTAGGAAGAAGGTCCAGTATGACACCTGGGCTCAAGCAAGTAAGAAACAACAGGGAACAGTGCAGCTAAATTAATAAATGTATAAGCATAGTATATGCATGTGCTTTGATGTACCTCTTTCCTTTGTGCTGCACTAGTATAAGAAGGAACACATAAAAGCGTTATATATAAGCAACTTTGTGTATGCGCGTCTTCATTCTTGATTTAAAGGTGTCCACAGCAGTTATGATATTTTGGACTTGTTTATCCATTAAATTTACTCTGTGCTTGAAAAATAATGAAGAGATTTTGTCTGCTTGGTGTATAAGTGTGGACTGGGACATTAACTTTTATTGCCCTGCTATGAAATACATCACTCATACCCCCCATGAACACATTCCTTTCCAGGAAATGTGTTATAGGTTTACAGGTAACAGAACCTGTCAAGGTTGTCAAGGTTGCGAGACCAGCATGTTTAATTAACCACAAAGAACTTTCAAATGCACTGCGATCAATGAAATCCCATAAATCAGGTGATCCGATGGGTATACTAGTAGAAATGATGGGTGTGTGTGGTTAAGGAGTATGCTGGTATGCTGGCTAACCGAATTCATTAGATAGGATAAAATACCATACGAGTTGATGAAAACTATACAGTTTATAAGGGGAAGGGTGATATAAGGAGTCAAGCTCCATAACTATGCAATCAAGTCCCCACAGCACGGCATAAAAGAAGGTTCTCTAAAGAAGAATAAGAGTAATGATAAACACTGACAAGATGCAGTTTAGCTTCATGGCAGGTAAGGGGACAACTGATGCAATTTTTGTAGTGAGGCAGGTGCAGGAAAATATGGAGGAAAAAAAGCCACTGTTCTTTGTGTTTAAATGAATGCCTTATGAAGGCATTTAACTGAATTGCTTGAAAAGTTATAAAGAGGCAATGAGATGTTTTGGAGTAGAGGAATGGATTGTGTCTACAGTTATGGTGATGTATGAAGGGTCAGAAACCATGGTTTGCATGGTACATGGAGATAGCCTTGAATTAAAAGCAGGTGCACACTAAGGATCAGTTCTGAGCTTCTTGTTATTTGCTGCCATAATGGAGGTGGCAACAAAGGACACAGATAATTTAGTCCTCCTGCTCAATAGGGAGGATGAAATGAAAGAGAAGATTTTTAAGTGAAAGGATAGGATGGGCAAAATAGGACCAAAAATGAAATCGGGAAAATTAAGGTCATGAAGGGGGAAAAGCTGCATGTAAAATAGGAATCGAGCAAGTGGCCATATGGAGTGTGCAGCAAAGGAGCAGGGACAAACTCTAGCGGATATACAGATTTTCTCTTTGTGAACAACGTGCCCAAAGGGTTGCATCTAGAAAGTCAGTTCAATATTCTTATGTAGAAGATATAATGCTTGCACACTCAGCAACAACAGAAGTTTTGATGTTTGTGAAGCGGTAAAGCTAGAATGTGCTGATAGGTTCTTTTACCTTGGAGATATGATGTGCTCAACAGCAGGAGCAATGCTAGTGGTCACATTTTTAAGAAGATGTGGATGGAACAGATTGAGGGATATACTTCCCAAGCTTAGGTCCAAGGCAACATACTTAAGAATAAAGGGAAAACTCCATTCTGCTTGCATCAGGACATGTATGCTGTATGGTAGTGACACTTTGGTGAAAAAAGCTCATAATCTGATTAGGTTACAAAGGATTCGAATCAGAATTATAAGATCAAAGTGAGGGATAGGGTAAGTGCTGAATAAGATCAGCGTCTTTGTTGGTATGGCCATGTGATGTGCAAAGAAGAGGAGGATCAGGTTAAAAGGTGCTTGTATTTCGCTGTTGAAGGAAACTGATTGAGTGGCAGGCTAAGAAAGACATGAGATCAAGAACTGACCGCTGGCATAAAAACTATGAACCTGACAGTTGAAAACACATAAGATCAACAAAAAAGATGCAACAATTGGTGAAAAATTGCTAACTCGGGTTCTTCTGGAACAATGCAGTTAAAGTTGGTGATGATGATAATGATGATGAAAAATACCCATGTGAGTAATATCACATTGGATAAAAACATCAGCAAAACAATTACCTCAACACCAGAGAATGGAGACATACCATGCCAGATTGGCTGACAGTGGCAAATTTATTAGTTCATTTTTGTTGAATATACCTTAAAGTCATGAAGATCTTCTGGCTATTAGCTTCGAAAATGGAAATATGTGTCTCTGCACACTACTGGCATTACTTTGTTTGTGCTGTGTTTGTGTTTGTGTGAGAGACAGGGGAAAAACAGAAAAACAACCACCAAACAGCAGGAGCAATACAGACATGTAACATAATCATCTTTTCTTATTTTTCTGTTTATCTACTCATCTTCTTAGCTATTATTTGTTTGTTTATCTATGCATATATCTATATACTTATTTATCTACTATCTAAATCTATTCAGTTTATTTATCTTATTATTTATTCAAATTTATTCAAATTATTTATTCTGTGTTATATTGTGTCATTATGTTGACTGTTTTGTGTATTGTGCATCCTGGTCCAGGAGAAACTATCTTTCAGTCTCTCTTGTACATTTTATTGAAGGCAGAATAACAAATTAACCTAGAACCTTTAAACCACGATTATGCCTTGTTTCACTGTGTGCAAAAAGAGCTTTTCTGAACATGTACATCCTATCATAAAAATGATGTAAATTCTGTGGTGTAAAAAATGTTACTTAAAATATTCACTAGAAGAATGACCAAAGTTAATTTTAAAACTGACTGTCTGAAATGGCTTAAGATGCTTCTTTTTTGGTGACGTGAATGCTCACCTCTCACATGTGCAGCTGAAAAGTGTAAGCAGTCTTAAAAACAATTGTTGCTGCCTAATATGGGGTTTCCCAGTACATGTAGCTAACTGTAATTCTGTGTTAATTATTATGTCTGTGTTTGGTCTTTTCCCACAGATTACACACAGCAGTTGAAAATGGTGTTTGAAATAAAGTGTTTTGCAAGGAAAAATATTCAAACAAATGATTTTAAAAAGTAAACCTTTAAAACAAATTTAGTTCACAGAACATAAATAAATGTTTTATATATTTGTCATAAGTTTTCAAACACCTGTTGCATCAGTGTTTCAAGAGACCACCGACTATTGAGTCTCTGTTACACAGTCTTGGATTCAGCAGTCCGGGGGAAGAATAAAATGATGCTCATTGGTGCAACACACATGCCCAACACCAACAGCTCTTGACTTCCTCAGTTGACAAAGAACAGATTTTGCTCACTCGTATCTGAAATACATACTTGATTCTCACTGCTTAGGCTTTCAGTTGTTGCCACTGAAAGGCTCCCACATTATGATATTGTGGCACACATGAACGAAATAAACAGCCATTGTATGGAATTTCAAGTGGAATATGCTGAAGGATTTTTTTATACAGAATATACCGAGGAGCTCTAAGGAAACTTAAGGAGATTATCACAAAAATCTTCCTTGGGGTTAAAAGGTTGGCTATACATTTTAGGCTTATTGGAGCAGATATAAGGCAGCACTAATATCATGCAGAAGTGGAAAATTTGGTGGGAAAATGATTGTATTTCCCATCCACTAAAGTCTTTTCATTGTATGAATGTAGTGACTTTTATTAAAAAAACTGAATGTTCAGCTATTCCAGCTGAGAGCAACTTTATTAAAAATGAAAAAGTGATAAACAGAACATTTTCCTTCAGAATCCAATGGGGTTTCTATTCAGGTTCATGTGGAAAATATTATGTATAAGAGATTTTTTGTATCATATAAATTTGCTCATAACAAAATAACACTGCCTCCAGAGGAACATTAATTGAGATACATAATTGAGAAACCTGAAAATTGTTTAAAAAATGTGTGCATGTTCTCCCTGTGCTTGCATGGGTTTTGTCACAGTCTTAAAATATGTTTTTTGGGTTAACTGATCCTCTAAATTGGCTATGGGGTGTGACTGCCTGTGTGTGGACACCAGCCATGAATTGGAATCAGATCCAGGCTAGAGCTTCCTAGCATAGCACCCAGTGACATAATTTCTTTAATAGTGACAGTAATCCTTGAAATGTGTGTGCATTGGATAGGTTTATTTTGTTTTGCCTTATTTGAAGAGCAAATTTGATCACCAAGTATTGGAACTTGGAACTTGAACTGGACACTGCAGTACTGTCATCTTGACAGCACTTCTTAAGGCCACAATAGCTCTCATGAGGTGAAGACAACCCATCAGTCCCTTGTGGATACATCAGTTGCAATTCTGTGATAGAGGTAGGGATCCAGATATTTCAACCATGTTCAGTCAGCTAAAATATCCTGTCTATAGGAGGAGGCTTCAGGGTTTGAACTTAATTGTTGATCATTTTTGAATGGGAACAATGTTCTGGTTTGTTTTATGCAGGCACAGATATAACCACCTTAAGGAGGAGGTTTGGCAAATGTTCTGGGATATATGCTTGAATGTGGAGAATAAAGAACATGAAAGTGTGAGTATCTCTTTTGTTTGGAATAAAAGGCATTTAGTTAAAATTGCACCAAAAGCAATCTGTGCTCAGTCCATCTGTTTCCACTTTGGTACAAGCATTATTCAGTGTGGAAAAACAGTTTTATGCCATGTTGTGTAATACAAAATTCATAATGTGACCTTGAGTTCGTGATGCAGGTGGTTTGCCAAAATTGAGACATTTCTCTAACCAAGAGGAAAACAACCAAAATAAGAGTCACAGAAAAAGCAACAGAAAATGCAGTTCACAATATACAAAATTCACAGTGCAACTCTTTCAGCTTGTGGTTGTGTTCATGTCAGCTCTGCCCTGTTTATTAACAAAACAGTTGGAGGACCATAATTATTGCATTACTGCACTAGATTTAAAAATGAACAAACACGGAGTAAAAGTACCTGAGTGCATTCTATATTTCTTTTATGAAAAGTATTTTTTCCCCATAACCCCATTATAATCTAATGCTATGGCATGAGATACTTGACTATGATACAGAAGCTGCATTAGAGCTAGCTCTTGCTTGCATCCCATGGTAGCAATTACTTCAGAGATATTTCTGGCCTCCTGCTGACAGCATTGCTGTAATTATGAGAGGATGAGGAGACAAGGCGAGAATAAGCAGTATAAGAATTACACACGTGACTGCCCTCTGAAACAGTTAGGCTCCCTAATAACTCAGAGCATGCTCAAGGTTTAGCTCCCACAGATTAGGCTTGGATAAGCAAGACTTCAAATGGAGTTATTAAGTGGGAGGAAGATGACAACATGGTGCAGAGGAGCTTGAACTGATATAGTCTTTCATGCTCAATGAAACAATCTTTGATTCCTGTAAACTTGCATCTTTGGGTGGAGTGGCTGACTCTATGGAAGCACAGTGTCCTGTTATTATGAAGAATTCATACAATCTATAAAACAGTACCTGAAGACCATATTTAATAGTAAAGATAGAATTAGCAAAAATTAGACATTTGTTTGCTCACTATTTCAGTAATATCTTCTTACATGTCGTGTCTGTTGTGGGAACATAGCCAAGCCTTTATAAAAGATTGCTTACAGTACATACTTGTGTTCTCATGTCAAATTGTTACTATTTCAAATACTCCTTATATTTAGAGTTGAACATTTTGCCAGTACCATATTTTAAGTCCTTCCCATGCTATTTAAAAGTAAGCCTTAAAAAGAAAGAACCTGTTGATTTATGAAGAATGTATGGGTTACACCATGTGAAAGATATAACCTGGATTCACCCTTTGCTTTATGTAGTTGGCTCTGAATCACTGCAGCTCTGGTTCAGAGGAAACTTAAGAAAAGGGAGAATTTAATATTATGTGTAACAGAACATTTTGGACCAACTATATAGCTACTGATAAGGCTACAGTTGCTGACATGCCCACAGAAGAGAATAGCCTTTTAAATTCATAAATGCTTATGTTATTTTCATTTTACATCACTCCACGAATGAGCAAAAAAGGTAAAAAAAAGGAAAAAAGCTTTTATAGGTAATTATTTACTCTTAATGTCTTCCCAGATTCAAAGGGTGTTGTATATGACTAAATATCTAAATGTGATGGAATTTCATTTGCAAACAATCAGTTAAATGAATAATTTTCTCAAACCCAAACTGCGGTAAAGCGGATTACCGTCTATGTATTATTGGCTTTAAAGCAATTAAAAACAAACAGAAAGTCATCTGAACCGTATTAAGGCCAAGTGCCACAAAGTTTCATGTCCAGGTGTCAAGATTTATGGCTAATACCAAAATCATCCATTGGACTGTACATAACAGCCCTTACAATCAATACTATTATACATCTTTTATTCAGTGCCATGATAAATTCATTTAGTATTTTTTAACCAGTGAAAAAATTAAATGAGAAGCTTTATCCATTTTACTACATGATTAAACTTGTGTTGTGGGACTGACACTAAGCTGTTTATCATTCTCCTTTACTTCTGTGATTTAATGTGCTGCTCTTGCAGTAAAGTTGATGTTGATCTTGGCCATGACTGAATTATTTTGCTCAATGCAACTTCTAACTTATGCAAGTAGGAACCGCCTGAATCCACTGGGCTTGAGCTCTTTATTCCACCGTCCTTTTTCATTGAAGCAACAATGTCCAGTGCTCAGTTCCTGGCCTCTCAGTTTTCTACGTTCAGGGGTTCTTTTGTTTCCACATCTAAACATGTGAGCAGAAACCCGAGTCATCTTTGTTTAAAGCAGCCTGAATAGCAACAATACAGTTAGATCACTACAACATGCTGGCTCCTGTGTGTGTTATATACTACGTTCTAAGCATTCTTTCTCATGACTCGCATCTTTTTCAGGTTCTACCTTTAATTAGTTAAAATGGAACAGCTACCCTTTTGCTCCTGATAAAATTGCATGTGTCAAACACATATTGCTGGAATGGAGTGGAGCTGAAGCCTGAACTATTTCATTTGCAACCTGGAAAAAAAGTGGTGATATTTTCTTTGGTGGATCTTTGCAGTTATTGCATGTTTGTGTCTCTGAGGGAGCCCAGGAGCTTTTTTCCACAGAACGCTCAATGTAATAACGCGCCCAGCTCTCCTTGAGCTTAGAAGCAAAGGATACTCAAACACAAAGGGGTACTCCTGCCCTGGTCAGCATTGCTGGCAGTCTGACAAAGTGCAGATCAGCCAAGTCCCTCATCAACACTAAACACAAGGGAATCTATCTTCATGTTCACCTTCCAGCCAGGAACACAAACAAGCTGCTCAACCCTCAGTTCAATAGCTCTTCAGTGTGGAACTGACTGATAGGAGGAGCCTGAACACAGTTTACTGTAGTATACACAATAATGATTGTCCACACACAAAGACTATTTTGGTCTTCCAAAATTACCATATCAAAAATTGTAGCAACCAAAAATGTGTGTCTGATTTTTTTTCGCTAATATTATGTGCACAAACCTCTGAAGTACATCAGAGTAGAAAATTCTACCCTTGCTTGTAGTATATGTAAAAATTAAGGTTTTTCTGGCAAACATTTCTATAGCAAATCTATCATTGCATCTGACTGCCTTTCAGCAGAAAATGTGAAGTTAAAAATTGGAAATAGTTTGACATTTATTAAGTGGTTTTGCAGCTAACAGTATTTGACCTATTTAATTTTATTGGGGTAATCTATAGTAAGTACCTTGCTAAAGGGTACTAGTTGTAAATGTAGTTGTACTACCTGCTGGGGAACTGCTGCCTGATGCACTTCTGCCAGTCAGCTGGAGACTCAATCAACTGATGTTTACATTTCCTGATAAATATGCTACCTGCTAGTCTTAAAATGTCTGAAGCATGAAACTGTTCTATTGACTTGTGTGACTGGCTGTATCAACAGCAACACTATAGTTTCAGCCTACATCAATAGATCTGCACATCACTGCCCGAAGCTGATACTATCTGTACCACAACCAAACTGCTATGCTCCTCTATCTCTGGCAGGTTGGTGGTCTCACACGCACACAAAATCAAATGCAAAAATTTTTTTCTCTTCTGACTCTAATGTGGGGAATGAGCTCCCTTCTCGTTCAGAGCTGCTGAATCTCTCAAAAGTCTAGAATTTTCTCAAATCTCTGGTCTTTCAGAGCCATGTTTCTCCTGATCTTGTGTCTGTTACATACACGAGCACTACATTATCTGCCTACGCTCTCAGTCAATTGTATGTGTGCTGGCAGAATGGTTGTTTTGAACTAGCTGACTGCACTTTGAGAATTTCAAGTCTATGTCTTTTCGTCTGCTAGTGAAATGCACTTTTGTTAACTTGAGCATTGCTTTGAAGAAAACCATCTGCTAAATGAACGAATGTTAAATGTAAATGTGTCACTGGTCTTGTAATTACTTGGTCATTTTTCTGTGAATGTAAAGTATCATGTCTAAATATAAAATAGATTTGTATTTAACACAAATTTTTAGTTTCTTTATATGACAGAGTTTGCAGCTTAACATTTCAGAAGGTGTGGTGGGCATCACATTTCTGACCTTTTCCATTTTCACGAATACCTAAAAGTTAAACACTATCCGCTGTAAGCTGAGTTCTCCACATTAATCTTTGTGGTTTACCTTGAGCTTTGGACATTGATTCTTCTACATATTTTGATTCATTCTTAAATTTAAGACATTCCCTGTATTATACATATATTCCTAATTGGTTTGTAGCAAACTAATCAAATAGTTTAAAGAGGACATAGCTACTTTTCCTATTTCATCATGTGACCAAACTAATGTTAGAATGAATATGAATATTGCTTGCTATACCATTTTAAAATCAACCCTGCTGTTTGCTGAATATTTTTGCAAAGGAATTTAGATACCTGCACCTCAGAAGTTATCTGGAAGTGTCTGGAAGCAGATTCTCCAAACTCAGCCAACCAAAACAAAACAGAGCGATGGGGACTTCACTACCAGAAGACTGGGTGGCACAAATTAAGCATGTCGAACACATTCCACTTCAGACTAGAGTCTCTATGGGTTGCCATTGAATCAGTCTCTTGCTACCCATTACTGCTAAGGTCCCTAACTCTCATTCATAAACATGCTAAAATTCCAGATTTTTATCATATACAAAACTCTTCCAATCTGGAAAGACATAAAAGAGTTACCTGGGATCCTGTGCCGTTATTCTCTCTTGTCTCCTGTAGCTCTCACACCAGACCTTCTCACAAACATTAATCAAATCAGACAAGGAAATACTTGTTGGACATATCACATTTAATTTCATACAAAAGTACATACAAAAGCTTCAAAGATCTAATTAAATTTTGCTTATTAAATACCAACTTATATAAATATCTCCAAATAGATCATTTTATTAAAACTTTAAACAAGGACAATAGACTTTAGGTAGATTAAACCAGAATGGTAGAACAACTCCAGAGGCTTGATCTCTGTATTTTATTACATTTTAACAAGTGGTAGGCTAGTCAACACATTGTGTGGTACAATTTCTGCATTAGCATTAGGGCTTTAAATCAGTTCCTTTAAATTGGGAAAGCCCTAGCCATCATTTTCATGTCACATTTGTTGCTTTCTCAAAACTGGCTGATAATAAGGCAGAGGTAGTATACCAATAGACTGTATGTTCACTATATTCAGAATAAAATGGTTTTCAGGGTGACAGGCAGGATCAAATTATCTTGCATATCAAATGTTGTTAAAGTAGGACATAATTAAGCACTTCAGACATCTATGTACCAACAGAAGGAACTTTTGTAAACAAAAGCCTTAACATACAGTACTGTGCAAAAGCGTTAGGCACCTGTGGGAAAAATGCTATAAAGTGAAGATGGTTCCAAAAATAATGCCATGAACACTTTTTAATCAATAAACCTTCTAAAAAGTACAGTAGACAAAAAAACCTCAATCAGATCAATATTTGGTGGAACCACCCTTTGCCTTTAAAACAGCATCAATTCTCTTATGCAAACTTGCATGCAGTTTAAGGTAGAGGTTGGTAGGTTCTTCCAAACATTTTGAGGAACTGGCCACAGTTCTTCTGCAGACTTTGACCGTCTCTGCATGTCCTCCCAGACTGACTTGATCATGTTGAGATCAGGGCTCTGTGGGGACCATAGCATCTGTTGCAGGATTCCTTCTTTTTGCTCAAGATAGTTGTGTATGACTGAGATTGGGTGTTTGAGGTCATTCTCAGGCAACAGAATGAATTTGGGACCAATCAGAAGCCTCCCTGATGGTAGATAAGAATCTACCTGTACTTCTCAACAGACACTGTAGTTGTATGCTTAAGAATTTTGCACAGTACTGTACATTTCCATGCCCAGTTTGTCACTGTTATCAACCTATACTTCATGATTTACTCATAAAAAGAATTTGGGTTGTGGTTCAACAGGACAAGAGATGGGTATCAAACATTATCTTAAAGGTGTTGGATAGTTGAGTGAACTCCCTTCCAATAAGTTTCTATCTTAACACATTTTCAAAATAGGTGTATCAAACTGTCAGGTTTGCATTTAACCAACAGCTGCAATTTCCCCAAGAACATGTTATAAAGACAAACTAGGGAAAGGTAGATTCTGTAGATGAGTTTGAAGTTTTGCTCCTCTATGCTGAGGTAGGTGCAAGTAAGGAAAACATGCGTACATAAAACTAACCATTAATGATCAGTGATCCACATAAAATTTGCATTCTTGAACTCAAATAAGCATGCAATAACAATGGAAGCCTGATGATTGTAATTCCACAACTGTACAAGTGGCAGTCTCTCTCGCTCTCTCTTTGAAAGACTTTTAACTGAATGATTGAGTATCAGTGTTATTTTCCAAATGAAAATAGGTGTGATGGAATCCACTGGAAGGTTTCATGCGAGAGCCTGTAGTGGTTAGTCTGGACACTGATCATGACGATATGGCACAACAAATAATTTTACAACAGTATATAATTTCAAGTTATTTTAGTCCAGTTTGCTAGATAATTCAGTATCACACTAATAAGGATTAATTAAAATAACTGGAACTGTGAAATATATGCAATGACAAAAGTAGCATGCATAATACAAACGTGGCTAGTTACGCTGTATTTTTCAATTGGAATTAAAATGATCAAAATTAATGTCAAACTTTTTGCATTTTTACTTTGCAGTTTAAATTGTGTTTTTCTTATATTTCACAAATTTTACTGTTAGTTCTGTTTTTTCCTTGGTGATGCTCACTGCTTTGCATTTGTAATACATTTGTGTAATTAATTGGGAATTCAAAGGGAACTTCAGAAACTTCAGAGACTTCAGACCTGAAGCATAAAGTGATTAAGAGCTTTAATTGTCAAAACAGATGGGTTTTAGGTGTGCCATGCTTCAGGGCCAAATTCTCACTTCTTAGATGCTGAACTGAGAACATTTAAAACAAAGACTCAGTAAGACTCAGCTAAATAAAAGGGTTTCTGCTCATTGTGTAAACAGGCCACACCTCCTCAGTGGATTTCCAATCCCAGTCAGTCTTTCCCAGACCTTCAAACGTCTAACAGTAAAAAGCTTGATTTGTTCAAAGGGTTTAATTTAAAGATTGATTGCAATTCATACTTTAATATGCTCTTTGTTGCTAGATTGAATACACCCCAAGACTCATTAGAAAGACACCCGTTGTTACAATTAATCTCAATTTGAAATCAGTTATGTTATTGAGGATAATTGTTCTTCATGGTTACCATAGAGGATGATAGGAAAACCTAATTTTACACGGATTTTTCCATAAAGTATTTCAGTAAAATGGCCACAACAACACATTAAAACTCCACTGCACTGCTGGCTGTCACAGTGGATGCTGTGCAAATCTCATGTAAAAATGACGCAACTTGTAGTAGTTAGTATTGAACAAAGCTTTGGGGAATATGTGTTATTAAATCTACAGGTATTCAGAGGGAAAATTATTAATATTTCACCAAGAAATCCAAACATTGCAACTTAATATTCAGTACAAAGTGTGTATTTGCAAGGAAATCTATACTTCAGTGTACAACAGTCACCTGGACAATACCGCACAATTCAAAGTCCACATTATTTCCAGAAAGTGATAGTTTGACTGTGGATTTCTTGGATATGAGAAATTAATCAGCTTGAGGAAATGGCCCAAAAATTCTATTTCCAGTATAATACCAGGATATGAATGAGGCATGATTGAGGATTATAAAGGACTGTTGTTAGAATTCATGCCTACCTCACATTCAAGTTGCAATATTCTAAAGCAGGTAATCATAATGTCAAGATGGGGATCAAATTAATCCTGGCTACTGTCCTTCAAGCCATGTTTGGCTCTCTGCATTTTTTATTTATAACTGTACAATCTATAGGGAGTGAGTGGACCAACTTTAGCAGAGTGTCCTTCTAAAAAAGTTCTGAATTTTAAAAGTATGTACCCCCATATAGTGAATTTAAAAACTAGTATGATGTGTAAGAACTGTAAATAAATCATTTTCCATAAAATTTCCATATAATTTCACTATTCTTGCCACATTTACTACAATTTGAACAGCTTTTTCTTGTATAATCAGGAATAAAAACAAAGAAAATTGTACATTGAAGATGGTAACTAGTAACCATAATTTATCCTAAAAATATAATGAAAACCAGTAATTACTTTTGTGTCCCTCAAATTGCAGTATAGAGTTTCAAAAGATGTACAAAACAATATGAATTTCTAAGGGTTGTGTGAGGTATCTGATGCTGTGCTTTCGCATGGTACAAAAGTATTTATGTGTCATTTGGTGAAAAAAAATTGCAGGACACGTTTTCCTCACATTTTAAAACTGACTATTCACACACACAGAGCCCCCCCTCTGTGTGTGTGGGGGGGGGCCATTGCTAATTTTTCAATTAAGTGGCTGAAACAAGACCTGACATACTCCTTTACACCTTGTAGACTGTTTGATTCCACTGACCTAATATTCTTGTCCCAAGAAATAAAATAAAGATAAGGTTGACCAGGGTCAAGAGAGTAGAAATGAAGAACAGTACACCTTCAGAGTCAAAAGGGAGGAGTCCATTAAAGCACAAGTTCACAGAAGAAAGATGGAGACCAAGAGTTTCACGAACAACTGCTAAAGCATATCCTGGAGTAAAGAGAACTGGAAATAATCAGGTAAAAGGCAAGGGAGCAGATAGGAAAAGGAGCTGAGTAGAAAGGTGAAATGATTGAAGGACAGGAGAAGAGAGTCTTGCAATCAGCTCTTGATATTGTACCTTATAAATAAATGTTGGGAACACTGGGTTAGAATGGAGAAGAAATTGCAAGCTGTGTATTAGACCAGTGTGATAATGTGTCTGTGCTGTGGTTGTCTGAAAAACAGGTTGTTCAATGGGCTATAAGTAGCAAAGTTTTCCTTCAAAATGAAAAAAAAATGCAATAAAAGTATACAGATTTGAGGTATTTAAGACATGGAATGAACTTCTGATTGAATCAGTGCTTAGTTTTTAAAAAGAAAAAAATGCATGAATCCTGGGATGGCATATGCAGGTGTTAGATGAATTTTAGTACACTGAGATCCCAAATGACTTGACCTATAATCAGGGAGACTTTTTAATAAATGAAATCACAGCTGGTAATCTTTGAATGCTGGCGTGCACATCGGCTTTATAGAGATAGAGAGATTTATTGTTTACAATATCAAACTTTAAAAATAATAAAACATGTGATACTGAATAAAATCATATCATGGAATGGATGCAGTAACAGACTGACAGCAACAAAGGTTTATATAAATATAAAAAACTAAAGAGAGGGTTATCGCTCTATATACTATCAAATGTGTACTGAACATACTTTCCAAAGGTCTAAAAAAATCTGGAGCTCATGTTAGGAAACTATTTCAGAAAGGTCAATTGGATTTCAGCAGACTGTATTTGCGTTTATGTTTTATGAATGCTGAAATAAATTTTCTTTGATGGAAAAAAGCGGATGTGTGATTTGTTGTACATTACATTCATTTTTTTTATTCAGCTAGCATTTCTTCCATTCACGTTTGCGTTACTGAAAAGTAACATTTAATACACTTCAGTAAAGAAAACATGAAACATCATCAAATAGCTATTGAGAGTTGTAAAGTAACATTTAATACATTACAACTCTCAATAGCAATTTGATTTCTTTTGAAGTATGACCAGCAATCAACTGCTTTGGGTGGAAATGGCAAAGGGACAAAGAGCACTACTTTATCCCAAAAGTATCCTGTTATTCACAGTGCAATATTTCCACCAAGGCTGATTGCACACTGTGAGTTAAAGACACCATCAGCAAATACAAAAAAATGTAATCATAAAAGAAAAAACAGAGACTTCCTGGCAGTTTCCATACAAATTTATTTTACAATATTGGATCAGCTACAGCTTTTGATTTAGTTTCTGACAGGACTCATGTTAATAAAATTGTGTTTGTCACAATGATTGATTGAAGCATGAAATCAGTTATTCGTCAGTCCTTAACATGTTTAAAGCTTCATCTATTAAACAAAATTAAACTTAAAAGGGTAAGTTTTAGCTAATCCCGAAGCAACACAAATTTACACACAGATTTGCTGAAAAGCATTTAAAATCCTCAAGTCCACACCAGAATCACAAAAAATGCATCCTTAACCTTAAGTCTAATCCTAAGTGCTTATAAGAATTTAAAACCTTATGTAGGGAAATTTCAATAATACTGAGGCATTGGGCTGTAAGAGCATATCACAGTTTAAAAAAGTGCAAAAGAGAATAAGAAAAGTAAGGCATTACTGTGACTCTTAAAGCTAACAAAGGAAAGAAAAAAAATCCTACCAATGTCTGTATTCAGTGGTCCCTTTATCATTTAAACACACTGAATAAATATTTATGTAATAACCTGCAAAACCTGGAAAGAAGTTTGGATGGAATCTTTTAGTTAACTGAGTTAGACATCAGGATGGGAGGGTAGCAACACAGTAGTGTTCAGTTTCTGTTCTCAGTGACACAAATAGGAATGACAGTCACCCTTTTTCACCAGATAAGGAAGGTGCTGTATTCTGTCTTTGAGACAGGAGGTAGAGATGAAACACTGGCTTCCAGGTTGCAAAGACATGTTCTACTTTTATGCATGTGTCACAGACAAGGTGAAAATAAACAACTGTTTGGGGGGCTCAGATTTAGAATACTTATTAGACTACAGGACCATAGGAATTGTGGCAAAGCAGTTAAACTTTAACAAATGTGATTATCTTTTTTAGTGTAACTCAAAAGGATAAGGAATTGTATTTCACGCTCTTGGGTCAGCATTACATCCTATATTTTATTCAAAGCAACCTTTCTGTAGTCTAATTACTACATGATCATCAGAATAGGATAAGCATTTAATATTTAGTCAAAGATTAACAATATTCTGTAGTCAACATTTCTTGAAATCATAAACATACTTTAAGTTATATACTGGAAATAAATTAGCTAACCAGTTTTTGTATTTCCTTTTTAAACTCTAAGAACTGTCTTAAGTGGCCAACATAAAACAAAGTATTTGAAAATCAGGGCTTCTACATCAATAAAGCTTTGGAGCTATGTGTAAAGTTAAATGTCTATAATAGCAGCATTCAAATATCATACAAAAAATTACTGCAGTATCTTTGCAATCAGAGCATACGGACTTCTCAGTTTTTCAGTGACTCTGCTTAGGAAAATTTCAGAGAAATACTAAGATAATATAGTAGCGATGCAAAAAATTATTCTTCATAAATGTGAGAATGTATAGTAAAGAAATGCTGCCAAAAACATGAAGGAAAAAGAAAAACTCTAAACATACTCTATACTTGACCAAGAGGACTAAAAGAAATGGGTTCTATCTAAAGCAATGTTAAACAAATGATTTTCCCCATATATAGCCTTTTCAGCTGTTTACTCACATAAGTTTTACATTTTGTTTAAGAAGTAGTACATTTTTAGAAACTTTGGAATTAATACTGTTAATTTCTAAAATGTCAATCATTTGACAGCTGCATGTTGAAAATGAAATCAAAATGTATCCTACAAAAGGCATGGGGTGAGATGGGGGCACTGAAAGTAAAGCAAAAACTGCTTTTATGATCATAGCAGCAGATGAGAAGGGGATTCCAGCTCCCAGGTTTCCAGCGATTGTACACTTAAAGTGAATTGCCACAGTAATTTAAACTGGTGTGTACCATTGACACCAGGTCATATGGGTCCATTAATTTGTTCTTCTAACACCAATTTCTGACCTTGTCATCAGCTTGTCATAACAGAAACTGGGATTAACAGACCAGGCAATGTTGTTCTACTGGCAAACTATTCCATTTGGTGACTATGTAGTAACTGGTGCCTAATAAGAAATGAACCCAGCATGGTCCCGTCCACTTCAGTGTTGTATAAAATACTGTTATGCGCTGTACTCTTGTACTGGGCTGTTCTTGATGTTGCAGCTTTATTGAGTATGGCCAATTTCCTTAGACCTTTTTCAATAGGAAGGTGTTACTTATACAGATACTGCTGATTTGATGTTTTTTTGGTTTATTTTGCCTTTCTCTGTAAACTGTAAACTTTATATACATACATACACACACACACACACACACACACACACACACACACACACACATATATAAAAATGTCCGAAACATATGGCTTGCTAATTTTGTTTATCTAACCAGATGTACTTATAATAAAAAGGTTATGTTTGTGTGTTTCAGCAGCTACAGAACTGTGATCAGAGCCCAAAGCTAGAACTGTAATGTACAGACGATGACACTGAAAGAAATAACTTGTGCAACTGAAGTTCACACCACAGGTTTTATCATAGGACAAAATGCAAATTAAACAGGAAAATGTGCTGAAAATTGTTGAAGCAGGCATTGTCACTAACCAAAACAGATTACAGCAGGAGGTTTCCTATGTAAGCTGTGAATTTGTGGCTTAAACCAATGTGATTGATCAGAAGGTAACTCATGCTTGGAAGATGGTCTACTTCAAAAAAATAAAACTAGCAGGAGTAAATACAAGAAACACAGTAATAAAATTAACAGAAAATGGTGGTGTCTGCATGATGTCCTTTGTACTAATGACGATCATGCTGTACTATCACAATATGATTTTTATGGAAACAAGCATGTCAACTCCAATAGTTATTGGCCATATTCCTTATTATCACTGGTCCTTCAAGGTGACATATTTGAATACCACCTGGTATTCAAAAGCAAACTGTTTACTTTTCAAAAATACATATTCATATGGATCATTTTAATTATGTACCATGTAGTGCATATATCACTGCAAAAAATTATACATTCTATTAATATTTATGCCTTGGTCTATGATGTTGAGTTCTGAGTTCAACTAATAAACATATATAACAAATTAAAAATTTCAAGAGGGTATTAATTTTGCTGTTTTCCTTGACTTAGATTTATAAGCCGTTCCTCACACTTTTAAGTTGTTTCATAAGGGTGCTGAATATAATTCTTAAATTTTCCCAATTTTCAAACTGACTCAGAGATATGCATGAGTCTTGATATGGGACTTTAAATCTGCAGCCACCAAGACCATACAAAATGCTTAAGAAGCACTTGCAGAAAAGTGCTTGAGGTAAAAATCAAACTGATTTGCATGGTTTTAAATTTCATAAATGCCAGTAAAGCAAAGTCACCTGAAAATATTACAATTTAATGAGATGAAACTTTAGTTTTTGTGCCAGATAGGCACATCATTAAAATGATTTTACTTTTCAAAAAATTTGATTTGAGTGTCACAATAATGTTGCTTAAAAGTAGTACCAAGACTGTAGAAGCATAAAATATTAAATCCATCCAACAACTGGAGTAAATGTTAATAAATACTGCTTGGTACAAGAATTATTACTTACACAAATTTATTAATCATCATATGAACATGTAATATCCTGAACATTTTTAACATTAATTTATAAAATGGTTTAGACTAAATGTCAGCAAGGTTCTTTTTGAGCCCTATCCATATGATACTTAATTACTGGGTAATAATTTATGAAAATGTCAAATTCTTTTTCAATCACCTTGTATTGCTCATGTTCTGGCATATACACCAACTCAGAGTTGTGTAGTTTCAATAATTTCAAATTTATGAATTATTTACTCATTGAATACATTTCTATTGCTGTAAGTATCAGTTTTGTTCTGTATCACATTTAATTGTTTTTGATACAAATACTTTTGGGACTTACAGCTCAGTACTTTTCCAAGCTGCACCTAAAGTGACATATGTGGGTAAGATGTGATTCCCCTCAAGTGTGTTTACCTAAAACAGTCCCAGCAACAAAGGTTCCCCCTCAGAGCTGTCAGTTGGAAAGAAAAAGCTACTTAAACTGTGTGTAGATCTGAACCCAGTCCCTGGATTGTTTCTGGTGCAGCTCTGTTTCCAAGTACCACTATGTTAAATATTAATATATTAATATAATATATTAATATATTAATATTTGTTTTAAATTGCTCAGCCTAAACTTTGAATAAAGGAATATCTTGAGCAAATACGTAATGTAAATATTGCTTAGTCTTAACAATCGTCAGCTCTTGTTCAGACACACTACTGAATGTTGTACTGTATAGGAAAGAAAAAAAACAGTGCAGCTGATGTAACATCATGCCATCTGTTGCAGAATCAGAATCAGAATAACTGACAATGAAAAATGCTAGTCTCTATTTCTAAGGCTGGTTTTTCCACTTATATCTAATTTTACATGAATCTGACAGGTGTGTGATTTACACAGAACCCATCCATATTTCCCCAAAGCTATGGAAAAGTTTTTTTTCTTTTCAAAGTAGGATACTTCCATTCATATCAGTCGACATCAGCAGGGTTCTTTATGAGCCCTAGGCTACTGTAGTACAAACTATTATCTGTTGAGACTTCTCATTTTGAAAAGCAGATTTTAGGACCTGCTACCTCTCTTACAGGTGGATTATTGCTTATTCTATTTTACTCCAGAACAGTCAAGATAGGTTTTTTCCTTTTACAAAAATAATAGAAAATTCTTGAAATCTGAAAAACAAGATGTACATCTTCACAGTTAATGAACCAGTAATAAGTAAGTAATTATGCAATAATGGACTTGATGCTAATTGGTTACTTTTTGCTTTTGACTGCTGTTAACATTAATGTGTATGAGTACAAAATGATGAATCTGTTTTGAGATGTCTTACAAAAAACTAGTTTTCTGTGAGCTCAGCTCTCATGTAAAGCCCCCAAAAAGACAATCTTTTCAGCATTATAGTGGAAAACATAATTGGGCCGAATTAGCTTTCTTTCATTGTAGATGGTCAGTATGTAATATCTGATTGTATATTGCACACCTTGATGTGAAAGCAATTTTTTTAGAATAGTTTAGAGTTTCGATGTTTCAGGACCATTTCCATTGAAAATGGAACCATAAACCAGTACCACTATCTGTCTAATTTATATATATTTTTAAAAGTTGAATTAATGATAAAAATACACTCAGTTACAGCTGATATTTCTGTTTTGTGTGTGCTCCACACATATCTGAAAAATTGCCATGAATATTCTACACACCAGTAGATATGTTTTAGTTAACGTGAGCTGGTGCTCTATTCACACATTCTGGTAAAAAGAAACAGTTTTTCACGTAAAAGGCTTTCACATCATTTTCTAGACAGTTAAACAATTGTTTCCTGTTGGTCATTTTTGAAAACATACCATTCAAAGCTTTTCACTGCTGAGTATGTCTCTTAATTAGATTATTTGTATGAATGCTTAAAAACACCTGCCCAGTGGACAATTTCTACATACAAGTATGTTCTCCACAGTATAGCAATAGCAATAAATAAGGTTTTTCATTTTGATCTAGAGTTCATTGTTTTTCTGGTTGCTTGGATGTCTAATTATGGCATAAAGGGCAACAATCAAAACCTAATTTAGGTGCAAAATCCAAGCAATGAGTGACCAGCAAAATAAAGCCTGCATCCTATTCTCCGTTCAAGCCTTCGGACAGGCAACTTCAAATCAGTCTTCATTGTGCCTTAACACTCGGCAGCTGGTCTTCGTTGGCCTGAACTAGCGTAGATGGGCAATGAATGGAGTTCCATTGAGTTTGACACTGCCTTATGTCATGGCTCTACCTCTCATCACCTGACAATTCTTACTACTGAAATGCAAACTAAAATTAAAAATAACCAGATTAAAATTTTTGAAATCCAACCACAGATGAAATTTTCATATTTCTTTTTTCAGGTACATTCAACCTGTGCTTTGTGTATTTGTCAAAATAATTGCTTATGGCATTTTTGCTATTACTCGTGGCATCTTATTTAAGTCATTTGACTAAGCAATGCTGAACTATCTGTGTGTTAAATGGGATTGTACAAGTACATCGAAACAAACTTCATATGAAATAAACTGGAATCCATTCAAAAATAATGGGCTACAAATAATATCTTTATTATTCTATTAGAGACTGAAGTGCTTAAATTAGGCTTTGGGAACATGTCCCAAAGCAATGTCAGCTGCTTTGTCATTCTGTTCATGTACCATGGATACTGCAGAGTCGATGACAACAAGCTGTTTATTGAAATGTCGACTAATACGCTCACTGTCTAAAATATCATATTTGCATTAATTTATAGTGAGAGCAAGTGTTAAAATGTCAGTTTAGTCAAATACATTTGTGACAATTAATCAGTTTTTATATATATATATATATATATATGTATGTATGTATACAGTACTGTGCAAAAGTTTAGGCAGGTGTGGAAAAATGCTGCAAAGTAAGAATGCTTTCAAAAATAGAAGTGTTAATAGTTTATCTTTATCAATTAATAAAATGCAAAGTAAATGAACTGAAGAGAAATCTAAATCAAATCAATATTTGGTGCGACTGCCCTTTACCTTCAAAACAGCATCAATTCTTCTAGGTACACTTGCACAAAGTCAGGGATTTTGTAGGATTATAATCAGGTGTATGATTAACCAATTATACCAAACAGGTGATAATGATCATCATTTTCATATGTAGGGTGAAACACAGTCATTAACTGAAAGAGAAACAGCTGTGTAGGAGGCTTAAAACTGGGTGAGGACTAGCCAAACTCTGCTACAAAGGTGAGGTTGTAGATGATAGTTTCATGGCACAGGTCATACAGTATAGCAAGAGTGAGCATGGCAACAAAACACGAGGTAGTTATACTACATCAGCAAGGTCTTGCTCAGGCAAAGATTTCAAAGCAGACTGGGGTATCAAAATATGCTGTTCAAGCTCTTTTGAAGAAGCACAAAGAAACGGGCAGTGTTAAGGACTGTAGACACAGTGCTCGGCTAAGGAAACAGTGCAGCAGATGAAAGACACGTCATGCTTACTTCCCTTCGAAATCAGATGTCCAGTAGTACTGGCAGAAACCAGTGTGACCCAGGTACATCCATCTACTGTTTGGAGAAGTCTGCCCAGAAGGTGGCCTTCATTGAAGAATTGTGGCCAAAAAGCCATACCTTTGACGTAGAAATGAGGCTAAGCGACTCAACTATGCACGAAAACCTAGGAACTGGGGTGCAGAAAAATGGTGGCAGGTGCTCTGGACTGATGAGTCAAAATTTGAAACACTTGGCTGTAACAGAAGGCAGTTTGTTTGCCGAAGCACTTGGGAGCGGTACAAGAATGAGTGTCTGCAGGCAATAGTGAAGCATGGTAGAGATTCCTTTCAAGTTTACGGCTGCATTTCAGCAAATGGGGTTGTGGATTTGGTCAGGATTAATGGTGTCCTCAATGTTGAGAAATACAGGCAGATTCTTATCCATCATCCAATACCATCAGAGGGGCACCTGACTGGCTCCAAATTTATTCTGCAGCAGGACAACGACCACAAACATACAGCCAATGTCATTAAGAACTATCTTCAGCGTAAAGAACAAGGAGTCCTGGAAGTGATGACATGGTCCCCACAGAGCCCTGATCTCAACATCATCAAGCCTGTCTGGGATTACATGAAGAGACAGAAGGATTTGAGCAAGCCTACATCTACAGAGGATCTGTGGTTAGTTCTCCAAGATGTTTGGAACAACCTCCCTGCCGTGTTCCTTCAAAAACTGTGTGCAAATGTACTGAGAAGAATTGATGCTGTTCTGAAGGCAAAGGGTGGTCACACCAAATATTGATTTGATTTAGACTTTTCTTCTGTTTGTTCACTTAGTTTATCTTTATCACTTAGCAATTAACACTTTTATTTTTGAAAGCATTCTTACTTTGTAGCATTTTTCCACACCTGCCTAAAACTCTTGCACAGTTGTGTGTGTGTGTGTGTGTGTGTGTGTGTGTGTGTGTGTTTGTGTTTGTTTTGCTTCTGTATTACCAAACTCTGACTAATTTGCACAGTGCTGTGTGTGTCTCGTATAATTTCTTACTAACTTTACATCTTCATTTGTGTACATTTAACAGCTACTGGCTCCCATGGTCAAACCTCCAACTGGTGCTAAAAGCAACGTGTATGCTAGCTGTAGTGAGAACATTTAATGTGTGCATATCACAGAACTTTATGACCCTTAAACCTCTTCACTTTAGTATATTTGAGCAGACACAATAAATTATGAATCACCAAACTTCATTATCTTCCAATTTGTGTGTGTTTGAGTGGGAAAGTAGATTGTGTTTATAGAGTGTAGTGAGAAGGCCCAGGTGCTCCTGTGTGTGTGTGGAGAGAACTCATTAATGTCACGTATGTCAGTGCACATTTGTTTGCATGTGTATGTGTGCAAAGTGGCTTGTTTTTCCTTATCCTGAGAAATTAGGTGGGATCTGTCTGGAGGCACACTTCACTAATGTGTGTAGCACCATGTTTGTGGGTCTGAGTATGCATTTGTGTTTGTGCTGGTCTATGCAAAAAGTACCTCTTTGCCAAGTTTTAAGCCTGTGGCTAGAAAAACAAAGCCATGCATAAAGAACAACCAAAGATCAAGCTTTATTGGTATAGAAATAGATATCTGACAGTTTCCAATCTAGGAAAATATGATTTTTTTTCCCCCTCATAAGAAATAAAAACAACAACAATGATAATAATAATAACTGATGGTACTCAGGATGAGAATTTGCCTAATAAAACAAATTAAAACTGCAGTGTGAGCAAGGACTTTTTCAAACTCCATTTTTGATCAATTTTTGTAAGTTGTTAGTGCAAGGAATTTGATAGGAAACCTTGCCAAAACTCATGATTCTATAGATCAAATTTAAATATTCATCCATCCAACCATGAATTATCCTCAATTGCTTTATCATGACCATAATACTCTAGAACCTCATACTAAATTATGATTAAACATACTAATTTTTTGCAGTGCTCTTCGTGAAAAAAATTACCTGAATGTTTAACAAAGAATATAAATATAAGTGCAAAAAGCACAGAGACAGAAAAGGGTTAACATCATTAAATGATGCCAAAATTCAGGCTGAAAAATTGGGAGCAAAGGCCAACTATAAACAGGAAGCAAATCTCCTACCACAGTTGCTGGAGAGAAAAGACACGGGAGGACCAAGGCCACCTGCCTGCCCTGTTATCCCAGGCTTGTTAGTAATGCATAATAATATCAAAATATTAGTATTTAATTTTTCAACCAGAATGATAAAATGTCTGTACTAATTTTGGGAATCAGATCATCTTCAGTATGTGTGGGACAGGGATGTGTGTATGTCCAGTGGTGGGGGCTTGTAGGTTTCAAACCACCCTTGGGTGTCACAGCTGGAAAAAAACTACAACATGGAAAGCAGAACTATCTATCTATCTATCTATCTATCTATCTATTTGAATGCTGCAGCATTCTGTATGACACCACCAGTGTGTGTATATCATTATTCATAGTTCGGCCTGTTTCACAGATGTACACAGCTGATGTGGCTCTCAGAAACAGATGTTACTCCACTGAGATATATTTTATTATACTGGCCACTAAGCTAACAGGGAAAATACAGCCTGTTTTAATATAATTCACTGTGTCACTGTGTTTAAATAGCTGCAGTCCATTTACCACATTATGCATAACAAATGTGAGGTGATATTCAGATGGGTCACATCCTACATACTAATCTACGTACATTATAGATTGTTGCATGTTGATAGCCTAGTTTGACAGTGAGGAAAAATAAGTCTGGTACTTTTCCATCCTGTGTAATTTGATCAGTAAAATGCCCATAGTCAAGTATGGACAGGAAATGGAGAAAATGCTGTGCAACCAACTTTAATATGGTTGCTGTCAAGATATACCTATTTCAGAGTGGCTGGAAAATGAGTACAGTAGCACAGTATTATGCTACATTTCCTGCCACAGTTATCAAGCTTCCCAACCCTCAGGTTGTAACTACAGACTCTTAGAAAAATACATTTCGAGAAAAAATTACATTGAACGCTTGACAATAAATGCTTATTCCATCTCAAATGAACCTCTCTACCAGACTCTTGTACCCCAGTACTTCTCATCAGGATGCCATGATGCTGGAGGTGATGCCTTCTTACAGTAGAAGTGCTTTGTAGCACCATCCTTGTGTTGATATGATATGGTATCTTATAGCAAACACAAGGAAAGCTTCAGTGAATAGATCACTGTGGTGTGCCATCATTTGTCCTCAGAGCAACCACAGCAGTCCATCTTTACCCAGCATGCAGACTCCCTAAGGGCCACATGGATAAGATCCTATTTTTCTGGAACCTCTTAACTTAGTGTCGATCCTTGAATGCAGCTACTGAGGAAAACAAAGACTAGATTAACACCCCAGGGCATTTCAGGAGCCTCTTTACAATTTTCTTGTTTTCACATGCCATCTCCCTGATTTCTAAGGTAGTGCCAACCAAACTAATGTTAAACCAACCAAAGATACTATTAAAGTAAGGGCTCCTAATTTTTGTGTTCCTCTTTTTTAATAAATTGCACCTAGCCAAGACATGCTTAGTATGTGGTTCCAGCTCTTTCAAAGCGTAAATGAATCAAGAATAAAAAAAAATCCATGGGTAAAAATGGAAACACAGCCCAAAAACCACAAATGAAGCTGGGAACCTGTCTTCTATTCATTTTCATTCCAGTTGTCTGACCAGCTGCCTTTTTAACAATTTGTAATTATACATGAAAAGAGGGAGCTTGTTTGATTCAATTTTGAGTACTTCCATGGAGCTGTGCTTGTGAAACTGGCAATAATGCCCAGCCTATTATTCCTCCTTTGCTCTGAAAAAGTTATTTTCTGGAAGGCACATTAGTTTTGGTCACCTTTCTTTTCTTAATTATGCATTCAGTAAACTGAGGGTTTGTAGTATGAGCAAACGTGATATTTTCTTTATTATTGTTGCATCTTTATTATAACCTGTTCAGTATGCAGGTAATTTCATTTTCCTAGTTTCGTCACTGTGAGTGTGAGAGATGTATGCAAATGCAAATTCAAAGGTTTAAATAGACTAATCAGACTATGAGTGTTGTTATGAATGTTGTTACTTATTTAAATGTGATACTATGTGCAGACTGTCAAAAGCTGTTATACTTTTGACACTGAAAATTCACAGTTAAGGCACAAAAATAAAAAAAAACAATTCTTACCCCATACAAACTCATGTTCATTTCAGGGTGCACTTCTGCTAACTTCCCCAAAAAGGTCTGCCCTCCAACTTCTGTCCAGCTGTTTAAAAATCCTTGCTGATTCCATGTCAGTTGTCAGCAGCTGGTTGTCATTATTTTGGTAAGCAAGAGAAGGGCAGTGTGGAACTGTGCATCACAGAAAATCCTGCCCCCTGCAATGGCTGCAGCACCTGCCAGCTCTACATAGTTACTTTTTGTTTGGCATCTTTAGTGATGGATATACCTGAGAAATGCCTTTTACAGTTAACATTTCCAGCAAACAAAATTTCTGCATAAAAGATGACAACATTAATGAAATCAGACAAATAAAATACATCTGTAAATAATATTTAATGCATTATGTAAATAATACCAGTTCTGAAATGCAGCATGCTTTTCAACCAGATACCTAAAGCATTTAATACCAATAAACTGAAAGAGAATTAGAATTTAAGGGCCAAAAAGCAACTCCCCATTGAATACAGAGTATTTTTTGGAATCTTTTTTTCCAAATTATTTCAGAATGGCTGGAATGCAGTAATACTGACAAAGTTTGACCTTTAAAATACAATACTCTTTTAGTGGCATAGCACATTGTGGGACCCCAGTTTAAATAAAACAAACACAGGCACAGACTAAAGTACCCCCTCTAGTGGTTCCAGGCAGCTGTTCAAAATCCCAAAGACAAATTGATGAATTAATTACACAGAAAATATTAAATGCATTCCACTATATATGAATAATCATATCCAGCCAAAATAAAAAAACAAGATGTATGAATAGCGACCCAGTTTAAAAGCAAATTTGTCTGTCATCAGACTCTGTGCTTGAGGGTGTGTGAAGGAATAAGGTGGATAGAAACTTAACCATACATGGATAATCCTGCTCGTTCATGGGTTTAACAAGCTTGGACTGAGGCTGGAGCAGGATTGTAGTCAATGATGTAAGGGAGAGATCAAACTGGATCAGGGACATTGCAACTGAACTTGCATTTGCCAAACTTGGATCGTTCTTGTTTCAAATGGATTGCAGATTACAGCCCAGGTCCCACCTGCACATCCCAGGCATTAGGCGTCAGGAGCTTATTAACTATCTTTTCTTCTGCACTATTAATGTCTTGTCCTGCCAGAACCAGTTTTTTTTATTTAAATGTAAATAAACTACCTCATTATATCACAAATTAACTTGTTTCTGTCTTGGCTGTAAATTATAAAGTGGATCTTTAGTATGACTAGAAGAAAAACTGATGTTTTTTTATGAATTCATTTGTATTTCACAAGACTCTTATGTAAATGAAATATTGTGGATTACAAAGTAATAATGATCTTTCTCTGTCAGAAAAAGGATTGGAAATACATCAAGAGTATATAAAATATGGTTTAGAATATTTATCTACAGTCATATCAGCTCATTTGAGGCCAAAGCTACCATATTTACCACAGAATCCCATAGCTTCACCTAAGTGTTCTTAAGGATGTGATAAGCCTGTTGGCTGGGGCTATGATTGATGATTTTCATTAACATGGTGATCGTTCATAATGCAGAGAGATACCAAGTGACAATTTCATTCTTTGTAAAATGAGGCATTGAAGGAATCTTGACATCAAACAATGCCGTTGTGCCATTATCATATCTGGTCATTCTCATTGTCAGAAAGGGCTGCTAAAAGGATGATTCTATTCTGACTGACAATAAATGTTTTTGTCATTATATATGTTTGTATTTGTGTGTGCCTTTACCCTATCCTTAAGCAGCAAAAGATCCTGTCATGTATTTTAAAAGAACAAAGGACTGGAAAAGGAATATGGGAGTGAAAGATATGTATTATTCTTGATAACTTTCAGATGGGATAAACTCTTTTGTCTCCAATATTGCCCAATCTTTTCCAAATGGGCTCCCCATGGTTGAAGAATTTGGTTAAAGTGTAATGCAGTGAAATTATCAGCCTTCAGGCACCTTATAAAAGAATCACAACTTGAATATACTGTTTTTTTGTGTTTTCACCGCTGAATATTTTTGACAGACATTCTAAGATCTTAATGGTTACAATAAACGGCCTTTGGACTGTCCATCAATGCATAATGCATTCTGAAGGATGCATACTCTGGCCACTGTTGTAACACTGTACTGTACTTATTTTACGACACTTAAAAAATATTTAAGCAGGGCATTTAACTGTACTGTAAAAAGTTATGGTAGAAAATTCATGTAAAAAATAAAAAAATTGCAAAACTGGAATATAATTTGGCAAATACAAAATCTAATCAATGTGTTGCTAAACTGGTTTTATCAGACTTCATAGTACTTGTACACTATATATACTTCATATTTGCACAAAAAACTGATTTTTTTAGTGTTTACTTTAAAGTAATGTTACAGTTATGGATGCCTCTTTTGAAAAGCAATGTTTGTGTATGTCCTCACCCAACAGCGTGATCAACACAAATCCTTCAAGATACAAATATTTTAAAGGGACAATATGTACAGTTTACCATTCTGTTGTGAATGAGAAAGAAGAGACAACCTGTTTTAAAGATCCAGAGACCATTTTGTCTTTTCAGCTTACCTTCTCTGGTGCCAATGTTTGGGTGAGATATAAAAGGTACTGTTATGTTTCTGGTTAGAGGAGTTATACCTGTCTTATGACTGCCGGTATCCAATTGAACTTTTAGCTTCTTACCTTGCAGATTGTACAAGGCAGGTTCACACTGTAGCCTTACTGTGCCTTGGAGCAGGGGTTTTATGGTAAGTCATTGGATTGTTAATGGCAGAGTAGGAGGCCTGCAGGTAGCTGATAGATCTGTAGTGATAGCAGGAGCTCCACTCTGGGCTCTCAGGGAGGCATTGGGCAAGGTTCCAGAGGGTATTCTGGACAGACACAGCTCTAAGTTCTCCATTGGCTACATCTTTCACTCCACCAATGCCTCTATCAGCTCCTGTGATCCCTCAGGCATGATCAACTGCAGATATCTCTAGTCCTGAGAATGGTTCAGGTATATCCATCCATTGCTACCCAGGTGAAGACTGCTTTCAAAACACCAATCAGATGCATGTAGATGTCAAATCTCTTTGACATTTTCATTGAGCTCTCCCTGGTATTCTCACTTATGACATGTCGTGGACCCCATGGCAGGGGTGATTCTGGCTCAGGCTCAGATCTTAATTTGGAGTAGAGAATAATGCTTCATATCTGGGCCCTTTAAAGATCTCCTAGTTAGGAATGTTGCCAGAATTTCCACACATGCAGCTGGATCCCATTCCTCCCTCTCAGCAATTTGCCCAATAGTTTACATGAACAAATGAGGATCATCTTATGTTGAAACTTCTTGGTTTGGGTTATATAGTTTAGCTGTGGTAATTTGGCAGCCCTATCCCTCCAGCAATCTTCTCTATAGTCCACCTTATTACTAAAGTGACTGTGTTTCTCCCCTACTCATGACATACAAAAAAGTGAATGAAGGAGACCAGAAAACAGAACTCCAAGTGAATTAGTTCCTGTGTCCACTCCAGACACCCCCCTGGGTTTCTTTATTGTTACATTGCAGTTCTCTTCCCAAACTTACTGAAGGTTCAGAAGCCTTGAGCAAATTGAAAAAACTCAAACAATCCTTTGATTTGGTTCAGCTGTGGCGGTTCCTCCAGCTCATAGGGTTATAGTTTTCATGACAATCCGATCAGGTTTGGGTCATCAGGTGAGCGGGCAGATGTCTACACTGCTCACTCCTTTGTTTAGGCCATTTCAGCTACTGCTCATTACATCTTGTAAAAGGCAAAAAGCAGTAGTTCCTCACTCTCTGGTCAGCTTGCACCCACTGCCCTGCTCTGTGTTCTCTTGCACCCAATACCCCTCTGAGTAATGAGGGGATCTGTCCAAGTTATGTAGTAATGAAACAACTCCCCAGCACTTATACTTGAAAAGTTGTGCCTCCTCAATATGATATAGGAGGTTTCAAATTATTTCGGATTCAAACATTTTTAATGAAAAACTGCAATGAAGACGTCCTTAAAACAGCACAGGCCCAAAAACAATAAACACTGAGAGATACACCATCCAATTAAATTCATGATACTGATACATAACAACTCAGCTCTAGGTTAAATCTCTGTTTATCCCAACTACACATGTAGCAACCAGTACTGCAGAAATATAGCTGTTCACATTGTTACTTGAAGAAAGATCATTGCCTTGTACAGGTTTGCCCAGATTCGCTCAGCATGACCTGACAGGCAAGCTAAACTGGTAGCTGATTGTCTGCAATCCTCTAGGCCTTACTAGAGTGCACTGCAGGAAAAAATGATAGGGGAGTTGTCCTGCATACAGCAAAAGGGAGGGTAATTTGCATTCCTTGTTAGGTTTTCAAGGCCCTTGGCAGATCTGTCCACTCCACAAATATTTGCCGCTGAAGAGCTGCATTATTAGTCAGCATGTATTTTATAAAAGCAGCATAACTGTCAATTTCATGCTAACCAGTGGTGTTGGAGGTTCTCAAGTGCAGCAGTTCCAGGCTTAGAGTCACCACATTGTCATCACCAAAATCACACTGCCACCTTATGCTGCGAATAATACTGGTCAAAACAATTTTAGCACGTGGATTATCATTGGTGTACTAAGCAGACTTTTTCATGCTTAATTAAAAAAATGAAATTGCATTTTTTTATATCAGGCTTAGTTTTCTTGTAAACCCCTTCTTCATTATTTTGTTCAAATAGTGACATTATGGTACTATATTTTAACTATAATAGCATATTTGTCATCATATAACATCATTCAACAAATTCTAGATGTTATTATTGTTCTCTCTTGTTTATTGACATCTTAAGAGTCAGTTTAAAAGCTTTCCTTCTTCATAATGGAAAAAAGATTACCTTGTGAAATTTTATTAAAAGTTTTTTTCTTCAACTGGGCTTCTCTTAAGCAACTTTTAGCTCTGATTCAACCCCACCGAATTCTCAGAATATGCCACATCGAGAGGAGATGGGTCCCATGGGCAGGTCCATGAAAATACCATCTCTGAGGAAGAGCTACAGGAGCTGGCTTGATGAACACAGTGATGCAGCAAATGGATGAAACATTAGGCCCCAAGATTAGACTGAAAAGACCCACAAAGTGCACAGCCCATCTCATCCTCCATCAAACACACCTCAGTCAAAAATCTGTTTACATACAGTAAATGATAAAATTTTACTGCTGCCTCATAAACTCCAGCCTATATTTGCACATTTATTTTAAGCCTAGTGTTAAGAATGTTGCCTATGGTTAAGAACATATTTCAATGGCATTCCTCTTACAGTCAAACAACATTATATTGGCTCAATTAGACCATCTATGATGTTTTTGAGATTTGGGGTTGGGGTGTTTCAATTCTGAAAAATTCACATTACCGCTACTGTTATGCTTAAACATGGGTGTCTCATAAAATTGACTTATAAGTCTTTCTGGCAAAATATTTACAAAATAAAATTGAGATAAGAAATTCCTTTAAGGGACACAGTATTAAATGAGCAGAACACATTGAATTAAAATTGTTCTGGTGTCTTGGTTTTCTTTTGTGTGCTGCAAAGACCAAAACATGTTTTTTGTGCTTTATATATTTACCACATCAGCTGTCAATTAACATGTCACCAATTAATTTGGAAGAGAAGGACCATACTAGTAAAATAAATGCAAGCTAAGTTGGAAATGTTGTTTGATATTTTCCTTTTTATAGCAGAACAATTGATATCAGGGCTTCAGATAATTTTATTTTTATTATGAAGTTCAATTTCTAATATGAAAAACATGGGTTCACATTGAAGTTATTAGCAGTATTATCCAAAGCAACTTATTAATTCCATCTACTGCAATAATTATTTAACGGAAGTAGATTAGTTACTCATTTGTATGACACTATAATTAGTCCAAACAAAAACAAAAGCTACATGAACAAAATAATCTCAAACTATAGTACCATAGAAGTATGTGCTGGTTGTTTCTGTGCCACTGAGTTGATGTTAACTCCTGTAACCACAAGCATAGAAATCAGAAATTTCTGCCCTGAACTTGTCCTTAGTGTTGAATTTAATGTATCAATTATCACTGACTGAATTCATCCTTCTTGGAAATGTTTGTCCTCTTTTTTCTATGAGCTTTCCCAACCATTATAATCTTTTTGAAAGAGCTCAATCTTCCCAAAGATGGTAGATGGTAACCTTAAACTTACTACTTGTGCTTCAAGTCAGAGGTCTGGCCTGATTTAATTCAAGCTCCCTGTTTTTTCCAGGCAGGCCAATATTTATTCTATGGATGTTAAACTATATTTTGTCAAACAGTATGAAGTCAGTAAAGCAATGTTTTCCTGTATTTAATATTATTTGCTCTTGTTTCAAGTTTCTAACCATCAAATGAAGAGAGAAGACAAAGACCATGGATCACTGTGGCAATGGTTTTTCATAAGTTTGTGTGCTATACCTCAGAAAGCTGAGTTGAGTTTAAAAAGTTGTAGAGTTTTTACATGCAGAATCTTCTAATTAATGAAGCTTTTCAGCAGACATTAGCATATTCATAAAGCAGGTTGCTTGTGGTTTCCATATGTATGAGCCGATTTTGAGAAGCATTAGAAAAACGCTGCAGGTGCATTCAATACACCTTGTTGTACTCAGTTAGTTTTCTTACCAAAGACCTATCAAAAAAAGCTAATTAATCCAAAAACATTTCAAATTTTATTTACTGCATTAAACATTGGCATATTGTTATCTGTCACATGTTCTAAGGATATTTTTTGGAGGGAAAGGAACAAATGTGTTGTACTTCATAGCAAAATATATTTTTGTAAGATTTAAAATTCACAGCGGTACAGAGCTGACATTCTTGTAATCAATAAGACTAAATAGAAAGATTACATTTTTAATGCTTAGAGCTTCTTAAAATTGAAATATTTTGCTGTTGACTTAAACATCAAGTCCCCCCTTTTTTGCTAATATGTAGAAACTCCCAAACTTCAAACTAGAGGAAGATTTGGGCTTGGATTTTACTAATCCAGCTTTGCCTGGCACTTTCCAAATTAAGATGCTAAACTCTAATCCAGCAGCTTGATATTTTCTACTTTCAGACTTCAAAAAAATGTGAGCTAAAGCAAAAAAAAATTACTTTTTCGCTTTCACAGATAAAACAAATAAAAGGTGATTAAGATCTTGCTGATATTTATCTTTTGAAATATCTTTTGTATAAAGGTATTTTTTTCCATAAAACAGCTTTCATTACCCATTCACCTGGATCAGTGACTCACAAAAACAGGACAGTCCCTTTGTGCAATCTGTTCAAGCAAACCTATGCCAGTATTTTGACTGAGACTTCAATTACATTACATTACATATATTTGTAACTTATACAAATTATCAAAACAAACTAACTGCTTCAGTATTCTTGTAGAAAAAAATAAAATAACATGATTATACAAATTGAAAGATTATTACTTTGTCACTGAATAGTTTGAAGGTGATTTGGTACAAGAAGTAAAATCATTTATGAAATCCATAGGGATTATCCATAGTGGTAGAAAACACATAAATAAAACTTGCATAACCTATAATTTGTAAACTAATACATTTGTGCCAGTGACATAGTTTTTGCAATTGAGCAAAGATACTTTTGGTAAATTTCTTCCTCAAAAAATTCTAACCACTAATAATTTAAAGCTATTCTATCTATCTATTGCAATGCTATCACATCAGCAAAAATTCCTGCATTTTGTGGTGCGATGTGACATATTTATACTGCTAGGTGTTAACTGGTAGTCCAGTCAAGCCAAATAATACTGGAAGAGCACAAGTCCAACTCTCTGCCCCAGTGTTTACAACTCAATTTGGTTATAACAACAACAACAACAACAATAACAAAAAAGAGTTTGTGGAGGGGAATAAATTTTTATTTTCAGTGTTTTAAGTTTAAATGTGTCTGAAAAGTGAAATAAAAAGCCTTTCTAAAGTATTTTTATCTGAGCTATTCAGTATTTTACAGAACCTAATCTGAACATAAACTGAGGTACATCTGTATTAAACTTTTATAGCTAGCGTACATAGTAAAGAAAATTGAACGTGTCCAGAAAATGATAAAGCTTTCATGTGTTTTTTTAACAAATTAGTCAACAACTGCCATTAAATACTAGTTTTTTGAGATTAAGCATTTTTATTTTCAGCTTCTTTAATTAGGTTTAAGTTTATTGGTTTTTAAAGTTGAATAAAAATATAAAAATACAAGTCTGTCTTGCCCAGGGTGTATTCTCTGGTCACAGCCAACTAGAATTGGACAAGCGTTATTGGTAATAGGTAGATGACAATAGAAGTCTCCGAGAGCCTTTTTAATTTATTATAGCTTACGTGAGTTACTAATAGATTTCAGGTTACTTCCAGACTTTCCAGTTGTGTTCATATGCTAAGAAGTCAGTGTACTACTTATGTATGCAAACTGCAAGTTGACTGTCATCAATGTGCAATCCCTGTGTATTATGTCAATTTTGTCTGAGTGCTGTTGTAACCTCATGGACTTTCCTCTGGGATCAGTAATGGGCTCATATATTTGTTAATTTATTCTCAAAGTAAAGGTTCCAACATGATTGGTCATAAAGCACACATCATCTCAAGTTGTCTGTCTAATTATTTAGTATATAAGGTGTGCTGCCATTGGGGAATGCCTTGGATTAAGGTCCAAAACTTTCACTGGGAGGAATAACTGACATGTTGATCACAGAACATTACCTTAGCTCTGTAGCTGTGAATTTGCAAATCAAAGCTGCTCTTCTGTAAAAACTGCTAGAAGCTCAGTATTAGCACACTGCTTTGGTGCCCACAATGGCCCCATACCTCATCTTTCCATTCAAAACTGAACTAAGATCCAGTGTCCAGGTCAATGGCCCTATTCTGTGAATTTGAAATCCAAGCAATGTTGTGTTTTAAATCCATCTGTGCCTTGTACTTATTGTATGATGTAACAAAATGGTTGGTGATCTTCCACAGCCCCAGCCTTGGATACATCCCATATTATATACTGTTTATATAACGTTGTAGTAAGGGCTCAGATGCATACAGGTGTAAGCTGACAGAAGACTTTTATTGTTAAAAGATGTTCCAAGGTCGTAGTCAAGAAACAGGCAGGGTTCGAATCCAGAAGTCGGTGCAGCACAAGGAAGAGTCAGGCAAAAGCGGTGATCAAAGGAAAGCGAGGGTTGTCAATAGGTCAGACTAACTGAAGAGTTGCTCGGTACAGTCAGTAATAATATGGGCAATACTTTGCACTGGCATGGGAAACAAGGAATAGGTGCAAGCGATTAGTCCTCGGGAAGAGCAGGGCCCGGAACAGGGGGTGTGACAGTATCCCCTCCAAGGAGTCAGCGCTGGCTGAGCGACGCGGACAGCCACGATGACCACTAACCACGCCCCCAGAAGACAGACTCTGGGCTCAAGTGCCGGAGTGGTCCTGGGTCTGGGCGGGCGGGATGGGATTTCGGTGTTGCTCTTTAGGCCCACTGGTCAAAGCATCGAGGTTGCTAGTAGTGCGTCATTTTGGTTGTCCCTTAGACCGGGGCCCCGGTTTCTCAGGGTGTAGCTGGTGGAAATCAGCTACTAGACCTGGGTCCAGGATATTCTGTGCTGGCACCCAACTCCTCTCCTCAGGACTGTAACCCTCCCAATCAGCCAGATATTGAAATTGCCCTGCCCTTCTTCGAGAATCTAGTAACCTGTTCACAGCGTATGCTGGAGCGTCATCTATCCCCATTGGGAGGGGTGTGGGACGTCTGCGGGGAGGGCTTCATCCAAAGGTCCTGGGACTACTGGTTTGAGGAGGGAGACATGAAAGGTGTCAGACACATTGGAAATTGACAGGTAAGTCCAATTTATATGTGACCTCGTTGATTCACATCACGATTCTGTATGGGCCCAGATATTTGGGTTGTAATTTTCTGCATTCTCCAGGAAATTTAAAGTCTTTAGAAGACAGTCAGACTCGGTCTCCTGGGTGGTAGACTGGGGTCTCTTGACGGTGTTTGTCTGCTTGGTTCTTGTAATGCCGGAGGATCTTTTCAATCCGTTGGTGGGTTCTTTCCCAGACCTCCTCACTCGTTTTCATCCAGTCATCCATAGCTGGAATATCTGTAGGCTCTGTAGTCCAGGGTGTTAAAGGTGGTTGGAAACCTAAATAACACTTTAATGGACTCAAACCGGGGTCTATGTACAGACTAAGGAGTTTTGTGCAATCTTGGCCCAGGACAGATACTGACTCCAAATCCATGGGATTTTCATGGCAGTAAATTCTAAGGAATTTTCCTAACTCCTGATTTACCTGTTCGCATTGGCTATTTGATTGTGGATGGTATCCAGAGGTTAGATTAACATTTACCCCTAGGCATTTAAGGAAGGATGACCATACTTTTGAAGTGAACTGGGGACCTTAGTCTGAAACTATATCTTTGGGAATCCCAAAAAACCTAAATATGTGGTTAAAAAGGGCCGCCTCGGTGATCTGGAATACAGTAAGCAAACCCAAAAACGGAATAAATCTAACCCCGTGTGAAAACCTGTTGACTACAGTTAGGATACAGGTGTGTGATTGTGAAGGGGGAAGGTTTATAACAAAATCTAGCGTGATATGTGACCAGGGACGAGTGGGAACCGGAAGAGGAACTAATTTCCCTGCTGGTAGGGTTTTTGGCATTTTACATTGTGCGGATGTAGTGCATGAGGCAATGAACCGATGGACATCTTTGCCCATATTCTCCCACCGATATCACCTGGAGAGTAACTGGAAGGTTCGTGTTTCTCTGGGGTGGCCCTATGCTAGAGAGGTATGAGCTCAGGTGAGAAGACAATCTTGGCAAGCTAAGGGAATGTATTGTTTATTAGGCAGACATTGTGATGGGATTTGACAGTCTTCTAACTCTTTCTCTATCTATTCATCGATCTCCCACCTGATAGACACAATTTGGCAGTCTGGAGGCAAAATGGGTGCAGGCTCCTCTTTTCTTGGCTCAGTAGGGGAAGTGTCCCTCCTCGATAGGGCATCGGCCTTGGTATTACGGGTGCTTGGTACATACTTGACAGAAAAACAAAATCGAGAGAAGAATAGTGACCAACGGGCCTGTCTGGAGTTCAAATACTTTGCATTTCTTAGGTATTCTAAATTTCGGTGATTGGTTAGGACTTAAAATGGGTGGTTAGCTCCTTCTAGCCAATGACACTATTCTTCTAGTGCTAACTTAATGGCTAGAAGCTCGTGATCTCCTATTCCGTAATTCTTTTTGGCTGAGGTGAGTTTGTGCGAGTAAAATGCAATCGGGTGGAGCTTCGGGGGGTTTCCTACTCTTTGTGACAGCACCGCCCCTAACTCCGGCGTTTGAGGCATCGACCTCTACTACGAATGGTTGTGACGGGTGTTTTAGTTCAGGTGCCCGTGGTGAATGCTTGTTTGAGGGTCTGAAATGCTTGATCCACCCGGGGGTTCCAGAGTAGTGTTCTAGACCCTTTCTTGCCTTTTAATAGTGAAGTGAGAGGTGCTGCCTAGCTACTGAAATTCTGAATAAACTGTCGCTAAAAATCAGCGAAACCCAAAAAACGCTGCAACTCTGTCACATTCTGCGGGATAGGCTAATTCCTTACTGCCTCAATTTTAGTGTTATCTATAACAGTGCCATCGGCACTAATAATGTACCCTAAAAAGGAAATTTTCCGGGGATGGAAATCACATTTCTCTCCCTTAACATATAAATGGTTCTCAAGTAGTCTGGAAAGAACTTTGCAAATGTGAGAAACATGATCCTTCCAGCTAGGAGAATACACCAAGATGTCAACAAGGTAAATGATGATGAACCTCCCTACCATGTCACAAAGAACGTTGTTAATAAAAGACTGAAAAACCGATGAGGCGTTACAGAGACCGAAAGGCATCACTAAGTACTCATAATGACCACTAGGGGTGATAAAAGCTGTTTTCCACTCGTCCCCCTTCCTTATACAAATTCAATTATACGCACTCCGTAGATCTAGTTTTGTAAAAAAATGTAGCTCCGCGGAGCTGCTCTAGAGCTGTGGGAACTAAAGGTATGGGGTAAGGGAATTTTTCTGTCATTGCGTTGAGGTCTTGATAACTGATACACAGCCTAAGTCCTTCATCCTTCTTTTTAATAAAAAAAACTCGAGGCCAATGGGGACAAGGATGGACAAATAAACCCCTGGGCTAAAGACTCTCTAATATAGGTGTCCATGGCTTTAAGCTCTGCCTGAGTCAGGGAAAAAATTTTTGCTTTTGGAAAGGAAGCTCCTTCCACAAAATCTATGGTGCAGTCGTATGGGTGGTGAGGGGGCAGTTCCGTAGAATTTTGTTTATTAAACACTTTTTTTTAAATCGGTGTACTCAGTAGTAGTAGTATAGTATTGCTACAATTCCTGAATTGGGACTTTTGATGGAGGTAGCATGTACAGAGATCCGCAGACTTTGCATACAGTTGCATACAGTTCAGAGAACCAAACAGAGACCAGGACAGGATGTCAAGAGTAGACCAAGAAATATGGGGGTCGTGTTTTTGCAACCACGGTAATCCTAGAATCACTAGATAACTAGCCTGATTTACCACAGAAAAGGATATGGATTCGGAGTGCAGGGCGCTGGCATCCATTCGCATGGCCTCGGTCACTGCCGACACGACACCCTTGCTGATGGGTCTTCCGTCAAGGGCGGACAACCGTAGGGGAACGCGGAGTTCCTGGGTACTAAAACCTAGCTGCTGAACTAGCGCCGATGCATAAAATTTCCTTCGGACCCGGAATCGACTAATGCTGGGAAGGACACTGGATCAGGACAATAAAAGGAGACTGGTATGGTAAATGATTTCGAGCCCCTTCTGTTGGGCTGACTCACAGTGCGTACACCCTGGTGGAGATCCGTGTGTTGTGGTCTGCTTTGCATCTCCGGGTGCTGTCTGTCGCTCCGAATTTCCCTCTTTTGGTGAGCAGACATCATGTGATCCAATTGTAATTCGTCAGGGTTGCGTACTGGGTCATAGGCTTGAGTGAACTTCTCTGAAGAAGAAATTCCCTGGGGACATCCGGCTTTTCCAGGTGAGTGTTGTTGCCGAGTGGTCATCGTCTCTCTCAGGTCCTCCGTCACCTGCTTCAGCTGCAATTGTTGTTCGCTCTGTTGGGTAGCAATGGCCATCATTTTTTGCATAATTTCTTCAAAGAGTCGGTCGTGTTGATGCAAGGTTAGCACCAGGTCGGTGGTCGTGGTGCTAACCTTGCATCCAAGCATCCAAGCCTACCATGTGCTGGATGGCGAAGTATTCTGTAATGTTGTAGTAAGGGTGCAGACGCGTGCAGGCGTAAATTGACAGAAGACGTTTATTGTTAAAAGACATTCCAAGGTCATAGTCAAGAAACAGGCAGGGGTCGAATCCAGAAGTCAATGCAGCACAAGGAAGGGTCAGGCAAAAGCAGTGGTCAAAGGAAAGTGAGGGTCGGCAATGGGTCAGACTAACCGGAGAGTTGCTCGGTACACTCAGTAATAACATGGGCAGTACTTCACACCGGCTGCTGGGAGAGACAGGTATATATACCGGCATGGGAAACAAGGAACAGTGTGAGTGATTAGTCCTCAGGAAGGGCGGGGTCCGGAACAGGGGGTGTGACAGTTCACACTTGAAAAATATTCCGTTTATTTTTATACAGTGCTTCTTCTTACACAGTGGCTCTGAGCACTGAACACCAGATTAGGATAATGGAACAGAAAACAAATATATGCTGAAGCTATAGACAAAGGTTACATGTTAATGTGAGCAGTTATACAGGATATATGCGCAAAACAGTAAGCCTGCCAGCAATTGAGGAGAGGAAAACAAAAAAAAACTTCTAACAAGGAGACAAGGGAGAAAAATAAATCTTCATGGGTTCAAGTGCCAGCGGTTGCCAGCCCCTCCTAGGCATTCTACACATTTCTATAGAGCTAGTAGCTCTATAGCTACTAGCTAACAAAGGTTATGAAAAGTATGAAAACAAAGTTTATGAAAATTAATGAAAAAATGTGGGCTATCAGTGATTAACAAGCCAGTCAGAAAAAGGATACTGTATCACAAGAACACACATATTCAAGATCTCTGTCTGTCTCTGTCTTTCTCTCTCTCTCACACACACACACACACACACACACACACACACACACACACAAAGAGCTGTTTTTTTACAGTAAGCCTATTTGGTAAGCCAGAGGACTTTCAGCTTCTCAGAAGAAGTTGTCACAAACAGCTTTTTTAAACAGTGCTGGTGAGGAGTTTTGCTGAGGGGTATAATCTTTAAATTACAAATATGCAAGGGGATATTGAAATTATATTTTCAGTCAGGATTATATTTCTTTGATCTGACCCAAACATTTGAGAGTGGCAGAGAGGAAGAGACAGCGTAAAGTAATACTTTTAGGGTTCAACTGCCATTCATGTAATGGCAGTATCCCCAGGATAGAAAAATTTATCTCCAACAGATAATCAGTTTCTGCTGTAAATGTTTTCTGCCTTTTTATTTATAAATGTTTTGTGATTATGAATACTGTCTGCTTAATTACTAGTCTATTCATGTATGTCTACGATGGCAGGTAGGTTTGTAGGTAAGGTTTATAGTAATCCTACTTTGGTCTGCAGAAAAGATTACATAAACCAAAGTAAAACACCACTCTAGTATGACTAGATTGCTATATTGTTTCTGACAACTAGACCACCTTTGATGTCAACTCTTTTTTCCACCAGAACACTGGAACAACAACAACAACAACAATAATAATATTGTGTTACAGTGTGGCTATTTCATACAATAGAAATCAGAATGCATAGTTGCACGTCACCTCCCTGTCCCTGTCCCCTGTCCCATCCCTGTTGCTATTGAGATTAATAACAAATTAATACCCTGCTGGTCAAGAAATCAGGTCAATGTCATATTTCCTCTAGCAGTCACCCATGGTTCCATTTAGAGGTGCAAGAATCCAAAAAAAGGCTAAATACAAATTTTAAACAATACACATTTCTTAATCTTAAAAACAGCACTTAACAGTCTTAAAAAAACACTTTCAGTACTCTTCCTTGTTTCCTTTTTTCAGTTTTTCCTTGTTTGCTTCTTGAAATGTACAGCTGTATACAACAGGCTCTGCCATAATTCATTCCATTTCCCAGTGAAACATCTATATTAAATTTAAAATACAACAAAATGATAATATTATTAACAGACTATGTCCTTGCACCATCTAGGTCCATGCCATTCTTGCCCGTCATTTGGTTTGCATTACACCTGACCCCCTCCTTTCACTATGCGGGTGGTGTGCCAAGACAAAATGGCTCTACATTGTCATTTCTGGCGAAGCTTGACAGAATGACAGCTGAAAAACATTGGGTGGCATCTATGCTTTTTGTGGATGGTGTCCTTTTGGCCTCATGTGACTGTGATTTTTCCAGTCACACTGGAATGGTTTGCTGCCAAGTGTGAACAGCAGGTATAAAAATCAGCATGTTCAAGACTGAGGTCATGGTACTCTTCTGGAAAAGAGTGGGTTGCTCTCTGCAGGTGAGGGGGAAACAGCTGCCAATAGTCGAGGTGTTGAAGTATGTTGAGGTTTTGTTCACCAGTTCTGGATGGGGGGGGGGGGGTGGGAGGTGGGACAGGAAATTAAAATGCACTTTGGTGCATTGTCTGCAGTTTTGCAGGCACTGTCTGTAGTGTGAAGTGGAAGCTGAGATTTTGGACAATGCTCTTCAGTTTACCACTCAATCTATGTCACCATTATCACCTATGGTTGTGAGGTTTGGTTAACAAAAAAATGAGATTGCAGCCAAAATGAGGCTTCTATCGAGGACTGCTGGGGTCATTTTCTGTAACAGGTTGAGAAGCTTGGCGATCTGGGAGAGCCTCAGAACCACTGTTCCTCCAGATCAAGTGAGGCTAATTCAGCTGGTTTGGGCATGTGGTAAGACTGTCTGCTCCCTGGTTGACTCCCTCTGGAGTCTTATCAGACACATCCCACTAGGATGAGACCCCAGGGCAGACTCATGACACACTAGAGAAATTACATCATGGCTGGGAATGCCTGTGGATCCCCAGAAGGAACTGGAGACCACTGTGGGGACCAGGAGGGTTTGGGCTGCCTTCTCAGCCTGCTGCCACCCTGACTCACAAGGAAAAGTGGCAGGAAACTGAACTAAACAGTATTTCTTATTTCCATCAACTTATTTTTATTAATTCAGATAACAGCATTAGTTGTTAATGCTATTGTTAAAATACATGTTCTGTAACATAATAACAATGTATTTTCTACAATAAGGGTGGTATGGTGGCTCAGTGGGTAACACTGTTGTTTCACAACACCTGGGATAGTTGGGTGTGAGTTTGAATCCAGCTGTCTGGATTCTGTGTAGAGTCTGTATGTTCTCCTCATGTCTGTGTGGGTTTCCTCCCACTGTCCAAAGACATATATTTTAGGTTAAATGTTCACTCTAAATTTTGCCTGCAGTGTGTGTCTGCTATCCCATCTAGGGGACTACCACCCTCTGCCTCTGGGGAAGGCTCAAGATATATATTTATCTTCTTCTCACCCCCTTTCCTCTCTTCTTCTTCCTTTACTTTCTCTGTATTGAATTATGTTGTGCTGGACCAGCTGCTGCGCTGACACTGTCTTGTTACAAAGCACTCAGAATTTGATATCTAGTTAGCTACAAAACAGAACAACACCTTAACATGATGTTTTGAGTGGATTCAGACTTTATGTACACTAAGAATGAAATGATAAGTATTGTCAAAAAAAATAGAATTGGGATTACTATTGTTTTACAGTAAAAATGAGTTTCTAGTTCAATTTATCACTTGTGATGGCATTATAATTATAAGGAATAGGAACTGAATTTGTTTGTGTCTCAAGTCTTATTTACAAAGCACAGTCCATTTGTTTATTTTTAAACCACAGACTTGGCACACAGGTACTGTTCATTCTAAGTTAGGTTTTTGTGCAATAAAGTTGATTAAACTCAAAAAAGTTAACTTTTCAAAGCTTAAATTCAAAATCCCAGCTGTTTCACAAGGCTGAGAGGTGTGGAGTAATGGTATAGTGTGCACATAGTAATGCCACAGGTAGAGTAGCCAGTCAAGGTGTTGGGTTTTCTCGCTACACACAGTAAGAAATTTCACAGCTGATTTCCCTGCGACACGTTGGCAAACTTTCTCGCCTTCTACCCTCGAGATGCCACACATGCTGTAACACCCATAAACACTGACAAATTTTCCTCAAACCTTCCCTCATGACCGACACACAGACACACACACACACACACACACACACACACACAAAACAAGAAAAAAATGTGGAACACACACAGAAGAATTTTCTCATGTGCCACACACAGGGCATAAACTACTGGCTACAGTACATGGGAACAGATTTTTTTAGAAATAGGTGAAAAATGTGAAATTTAATAAATATACATGACACACGGTGGTGATTATATAACATGTTATTGCTTCACCTTTCCACCACTACAACACCGGGTATTATGGCTAACATTAAATGAAAATGAAACTAGAAAGTCTGTCCGTTTTTACTGATGCCTCACAGGGACTTCTGTTAGTCTTACGGGGGCTTGTGTTTTTTTGCGTTCATTAACTTTGGAGCATTCTATTCTTATGGCCTATTTTTGAATTTTTCTCTCTCTATGTTTGATTGAAACAATGAATTCTCTTTTTTTATAAAGTTAAAATTTGATCTGTATAACTCAAAGGAATGCAGCACATAGAATGACATGGTACGGCATGGTACACTTCAGAATTTATTGCAGTTGATATTCAGGTCATTTCTCAGTGTTACTGTGGCCTCTATGTTTCTGTGACCAATTGTTGGTATATAAAGATAAAGAAAAATCATAGATATGGAGGAAAACTATTTTTAAGCATAATAAAGGAACAATACATTTTTAGCTTTTGTGAAAAAAACTAAAATACTGCATAAAATAATGTTTCTAAAAATTTTGATATTTTGACTCAAAAAAGAATTATCCACTGTCAGTTTTGTAAAGGTGGTGAAGTGTATTTGTGAGGGTTCGGTCAGCATGACATATACTCTACATGTCATGTAACAATGTGCTGCATGGGATTTAATGATGTATGCATTTCCAAGGCTTATTACAAAGACAAATTTGAAAGTTTAAAGATCCTGTGGTAAATGGCCTTTTTGGTGTTTAATCTTCACTACACAGAAGCCTCATTTTAGGGTGACAAGTATTCGTGTGCCAAATTTCAAATGTCTGGTTTGGAAAACAAATCTGTACATAAAGAACAGACAGAGTTTGGGCTTTAGAGATATAGACATGGACTGGTAGCCTGTATACCTATTTGGCTCTGGGTAGATTTGCAGCCAGTTGTGGCACAGGAACCCGCAGAAATCACATCTGCAATGGCTGTCCTAATTATTCTCTATATAAACTTGGTGTCTGGATCATGGCCTTTGGCTGCTCTTGCTCACTGGAGACAAAGTCTGATGAGTGGTGTTTTATGAAATGACATTCTGGACACCAGTGTTGAATTTGGATATGATTTACCTGGTCGCCTGGTTGTGGTTCATCTGTTTGCTTGTATAGATCTCACCATTCTCTTTTGATTCATCCTACAATTTGTAGGCTGTTTTTGTCCACAGTTTTAAAGATCACTAGTACTTTTTTACTTTTCTCACCATTTTCACTAAACCATTGAAATTGTTGTACGTGAAAAGACCCAGAAGACAGCTATTTTTGAGGCGCTAGAACTGCCATGCCTGTAGTTACATGTGATTTGTTGGGAAGTAAAGCTTGTGTAAAGGTAGGGGGTTTACCTAATAAATTACCAGGTCAGTGTACGTTACACTGGTTATATGTGATATGTGGAAACGATAGGACAGTTTTACTTGCACAAGTTTATTCTGGGTGCTGCTGGGTGCTGCTGCCACTTCCATAACATTTCAGACATGTTTCAAGTGAACTACTGTAAATCACCCTTTGTGTGTATGACTGCCCTTATGCTTTCTGGATATTCTTTCAGCCACTGTAACCCTGCTCCGGTTACTGAACTAGATGGATGATACTCTTGTAAAATACCCTGCTGTATAAATGGGTAAAGAGTTGTAAATCACCTGGGCAGTGTGTCTAGAGCATGAGTGGTGCTTGTTATGTCTAGCTCTCTGACATTGTGACACTGAAACATTGGCTTAAATCAGAATGTAAGGAAAATAAAACCCTTCTGAATCTGCAAACCTCACTTAACTAAATATGGACACGTCAGTAAATGCCACAGTAAAAAAAAAAACAACAATAATAATAATGTATGAGAAAATAAACATATTTTGAGTTTACTAAAATCAAGTAGTAAAATTCTGCTGTTGTTCGTTAGACGACCCATTTAAAGGGAACACAAGGAGATGCTCTACACAGAAGCAGATGAAGATGTCCAGCTGGTTGACTCCACCAAGCTACACTTGAACCCCGAGACAATGGCACTGAAGTAGGTGGATTGGCCTTCTGTATTTAAGAAGCAGTCATCCAACTCTCTGAGGTGGTGCTAACACAGTGAAGGATACATGCCGATCCTGCCTGCAAGTGTGATGCAAAGCAGATGGACCTTGGCTGCTCCTCACCCCACAGTGCTCTAGTGGTCTGGAAGGAAATCCTCTAGTGAGAAAAATGAACAGAGTGAAGCAGTAGGGACCAGGGCTTGCAGCCGTATGCTGCAAATTCATGTCACACATGAATAGTGAGATGTGCAAAGCATTAAATGTAGATGCCCCTGCGGACATGGGATTTAATGTAGTCTTGCGGAACCAACAGAAGCAAAAAGAAAAAATGTTGACTGTTAAAGCAACCAATGGTAAATTTTTAGGTCAGCTGGACTATTTACAATATATTTAGTGATTTCTCTGTTTTTGTGTTTCAGATGTTAACCAGGTGATGTTAAATATTTTAAAAAGTATTTACATATGGTAAATACTTTATTTGAATTCCTGGAAGTCATAGTAACTGCTGGGGTGTTGCTCAGCAGAAATACATTTGAGTTTAAATGTGGCCTTCGATTTTGGCATTGTACAGCTTCAGGTCTTATATTCGTTGGTGTAATAATGTGCCATTTTTTCCTTTATTTTCTGTAACCACATCACCAGAGATCCAGCTGGTTGTTGATAAAGAACAAAAGGATGAATTCAAGCTTTACTTTTTAAGAAAAATATTTATCTGAAGAATCTTTGATCTGAACTGAAAAGGATCATGTTATAAATCCTTGTCTTTAACCACAATGTTGCCTTGGAGACTTATATTCTTTCTGTCTGAACAGTTTCCTGAGTCAAGGACTGTTGTACAGTCAGTGTCCTCCTGCATTTTGATCTAAAATGAATTTTTCCAGGATACATCATCCTAATCTTTTACTGCCAAAGGATCAAGCTGGTCAGCAAGAATTATCTAAAGAAATTCTCTCCTGTTTCCTTGAACAGTTTAGTTCTGCCTCTTATAATTGACAGCTTCTTGTAATCGCCAAGGCCTAGGCAGGAAAGTTTTACAGTCCTCCACATTGTTTTATTGTGCACGACTTAAAGGAAGACAAATGACTAGTGCTGAACCCCCTTGAGCTTATTTACTGTCCATTGGAGGGGTATAACTTTTTTGGAAGCACTTTAGACAATTTACAGCACATAATCTCTTCCCTTCTCCTGGTACCATCAGTAATGAAGGAAGGGAGAGGGAGGGTCACAAAGACACCATAATTGGAAGTAGGGAGGGTGTATATATTGGCTCTTCAGCAGAAGCTCCTGTTTTAGTTTGCAGAGAATGCAATAGCAGGGCAGTGGGGAAGAAGTGCAGAACCAAGAGTTTTTAGCTCTGTTCTGCCCCTGGGAAATGAACTTTAAATAGAATGTGCACTGCAAGCAGGATCCCACACAGTACCTTCCCACCCACCAGACCACCCATGGACGGCATGATGGATAACCCCTTTCCCCTGGCTGATGATTTGGGACTCTTAACTTTTTTTAAGCAGGATAATTAACACATTTTGGGATTGCAGCCACTGCACTGTTAAAAATAAATAAATTAAAGAGGAATTTCAGGGGAAAAGCAAAAAAGAAACCAATTAACCTTTCACAGGTCGGAAGGCTGTGTGGTGTGGGCGACGATCCATTGTGAAGAGTGATAGAATGAACAGCCAATCCATCACCAGAGGGAAAGCAATTAGCAGTGCCCACTCGCCCCAAAGCACCCGCTGGTTGGATCCCAGATACAACAAACAAAAAAGAAAACTGTACTTTTAAAATGTCAGATTACACTGCTTCATTTTTGCTATGGCACAGCTCACAGGGCACTTCTGAACTCCTAACATTCTGACTACCTGACAAGAACTTGAAGAAATTTAAAAAAAAAGGATTTCAGTCACTGATGTCAGTGGTAACAATAAATATGAAACAAAATAATGAAAAAGGAAACATGGAAATGACAGGAATTACATGCTGATGTTGGGTTTGCCATTTGTGTTGAGGGAAATTCAAGTGCTCAACAAATATTTATTTTAGCCAGTGGAAACAACAAAATGGGCAGAGGAATAGAGAGAGGTGCACAGCCACTTCTAGTATACCAGGTGGGTACTGTAATATAAACTGTAACAATAAAGTTATTTCTTAGACTGCTTACGGATCATCCAGTGTTCCTGCAATATAGTCATAACAATTAAGCATTAAATTTGTTTTTAGATTTAGTTCATTTATATCAGATGCTTCTATCCAATTTGTTGTAACTCACCTGGCACAGTTGAGTGGGCTTAATGAAATTCAAGTTAAATGCCTTATTCAATCAGGGAACAGCAGTCCGCATGGGATTTAAACTGCCCAGCTTCTGGTCACAAATCTGTAGTACCCAGAGATGTAGATGCATCTGTGGAAACATCTGGGCTGGGACTTCAGGAGGAACAACATTCTTTTTGATCATCTGTGGTAAGTTCACTGTGACTAGTTCAACAATGCCAACAATTGCAGTTCACTTTCTGAATTACAATGCAACACAGTTAAAATAATATTAAGAGCTGACATTAAAACCCAATGTGCTGCAGTCACTATTTAACTCCATATCATTAGCCTATTCTTTGGATAATCAATCAGTTTAATTTAGATCATTTCTAAACCGTAGAAACACAAAGATACTGTCATAAATAATAGGTATCAACATAGAGGTTCTATTTAATCATCTTCATATTCAGTGTCAAAACTGACGTAAGTTCATATGTATTTAATTAAAAATGTAAAGAGTTTTTTTTTTATAGTCCTAGTAATTTATTACTAATGCTTAAATGAAGCAGTCCAGTTAAGGCCAAGAGTGGAAATCTTACAATACCCTGGTAATGCTTACCCTAGTTCCAGTATCTTAATCTGAAGCAAAGTAGTGGCATTATCTGTTATTTTTATCTGCATGAGCATAAGTGGTAACAACTCTTTTGAATTCTTGTAGAATTAAAAGATGACCATCTCCATCTGTCACCCGCTGAAGCTTCCGCTCCTCACCTCCTACATTTTCAATCTTCTCAATTCATCCTCACTGAGGACGAATAACCACACTAATAATGGTGGCGGAAGCATAGATTATAGTAGCGGAATGGTAATCTCCACATTTTTGCATGCACTTCCTCCACATGCTGTAAGATCTGAATCATAACTTTTTGTATTATACCTGTGCAACTTTCTGGGTAATTTTTCATTGCAAATTTAAAAATATGTACTCCCCATTTTCTGCATTTATTTTGGATTTTTTTTCTTTGAATTCTATTTCTTTCTGTTGAGGAACAAAAATTACCTATGTTTCCATGTTCTGCCTTTACTTGGCACCAAAATGCCTTTATAGATAAAAGAAGCACAATCTGCACGAAGGACCCCATTTATTCCCTGCAATTCTGTAGTGTTTATGATGTTTGATGTTGTGGTCCAGTGTCAGTAATGGATAACAAGATTAGTAACATTAAACATGTTTGCATCATCAGTCAACAGTCAGCATTTAATAAGTTGTTTATAGACAAATTGACTTGCATGGCCTTTTAGTGTTTACAGTGCTGCACTGCTATTTTGCTTGACCCAGGCAGTTCCCTCAGTGGGGGTGCAGACAATTGTGGGCCCCTGGTGAAGCTGACAGGGATACAAACTTTTGACAGGTAATTAACTTCATAAATGCTGCTGCTCTTAAATGCCACGCGGTTTTAAATGCCATGAAAACATTGCGAGAGAAATGACAGAAACTGCCACTAGTCAAACCAGATGTCATCTAAGTAAAATAGGGCTAAAATCTAAAGTGAGACTGACATTATAGAATTATTAGCAACAGCTCTTTATGATGATCTTGTCATTGTATAGAGATTACAAAAAAAATTTACTCTTGTTATGAATAAAAGACTGTGTAAATACTAATGTTACATACAAATTTGAGTAATGGACTTCTAACTGATCTGAACTTTTTCTGAGAAGTATTTATTCTAGTATCATTGTTATTTATTTTTTCATAAAATCATATCTATTCTAATCATGTAGTAGTGTCACCCATTATGCTGACAGATGGCAACTGCAAATAGTAAGCACAGCCTTATGTGTTTCTGAATAGATAGGGTATAAAACAAAGGAAAGACAAAGTGAATGAGCTGTAGTTGATTCTATTAATTCTACATCTTCCAGTTTGGAGTCCTTAGTGAAGCTGTGTTTCTCCGTCATCTGCCAACTAAAACCTCAGACTTTGAGGTGATTCACAGTTGTTTTCTGCACTTTAGGGTAAATAACATGAAAATTAGAAAGTTTTATAAATTTCTTATTATTATACTTGTACAAGGTATTATTGAATTTTGTGTGGAATAAAACAAAGGACTGAGGAGCTGCAGGAGTGTACCAGCACCCTGGTCCAGCACGGGGCAGATTTTTTTGGTAGGGCTTTATTATTTACATTGTAGCTAGATACTCCTGCATGCTCAAAGGACTCAAAACATGCCAAATGAAAAGTAGAAATACTCTCAATCAGTCTGCAACAATACAACTGTTGCCTTTTCATTGACACTGACTGACCAGAGGAAATGTCTGTCCGCTCCCTTATTTTAATAAACAAATTTGATTTACTGTCCTGTTTCTGTCTGGAGAAACTGGTTATACCTGCTCAGTCCAGGGGGTAAGGTAACTCACATGTAAGTCTCCATGAAAAGCTTTAACCATGTTACATTTATTTCCTTAGCAGATGCTTTATTTCCCCAAAGTGATGCAAAACTGTGTCACTTTGAATTAAAAAAAAATTTGGGTAATGTACTGACTCTTGGTCCCGGGCAAGTTTGTTAGCTGGGGATCAGGTGTAACTAGTGACCCAACTTCCAGACCAAGATTAACACATTAAAGACAAATTGCAATTTGCAATTAGGGGTTTACTGAGGTTGCCAGCCACTGATTATGTGTTTACTTCAGTAATGATGCATCTGAGAGCAGGTCTCTAGACTCTGAAGACTACTCAGACTCTTCCTCTAGCATGAACCCTGGCATATACTAGCTAGGTGTAACATACACTATTATTTTACCTGAAGCATTATTGTCAGGCAATTATTTGCATGTAGGATCTGACCTTTGTTCTTTAGCTTCACACATTAGTCTGACACACTTAGCTTTACACAACGGTAAAATTTTTTGGTTTTACGGCTCTATAGAGTTTGCAGATTACAAGTCATGCTGCCTTTGATATGAAATACTTTAAAGGATCACCATTCATCAGCTTCCTTCAGGGCATCAGCAGCAGTGGAAAAGAGAGAACATTTGACAAGTTTATATTTTTTTTCTATGTGTACTTCTTAAACCCTTCATATTATTCAATCCAACAACATTGCACAGGGTAAACTTTGAATACGGGGCAACCAGTCTTCTTTCTTATTTCTAATGGATTCTATTTAAGACGAATGGCTCTCAATTCAGGTATTTATACAGTTATGTATTTTACTAGTGAAATTCAAGCACCTTGTTTAATAGTTTTGTAGTGAGGGTCCCAATTCCTACTTGAACTTACTTACAAGATCCAGGAGTTAACAGGTGCCACACATTTGCATCACCTTTACTGCTTAAAGGGGTAAATAAGCAGCTGCATTTCCCATTGCAGAGGTACATTTTGGGAAAGGACACTGTCCCTCAGGTGCTTCCATCATGCTGCATCTAAAAGTGCTCTCACAGAAAGGGTGTGAGTCTGCCCAATTTACACCACTGTCTATGTACTTCCCAAGACTGCTTTGCTCTGCTCAAAGCTCCATGTGAAGTAAGACATGGAAACTCACTCTGAAAAAATCCTACTGTATACAAACTTATTACAGTCTTACCTTATTATGTCACCCGTATCTGTCCAGCATAAATTTATTGCTGTATTGAGATGGTGCATTGAGAAGTAAACACACGTTTTTGTAAACATTCTCCAAATGTCTTTATTTCAGTGTGTTTTATTAGCACAAAAATACTTTTTTCAGCTTTTTATTTCCAAACAACAAAAAACTAAATTTAAATAATGAAAATAACATAATAATAACAATAATAATAATTAAAATGGTCAGCAACAACAATAAAAAAATAATTTACATATTCTATGTGCTCTTCTGGACTAAGATGGATTTTATCATACCTGGGATCAGATGGAGCCACCCCTCCAGCTTTGAGGTCACGGCTCCATGTACTCCTATCATCAGTGGGACTACCTTAACTTTCACCTTCCACATTATCTCATTTTTTCAATCCCTGGTATTTCTCAGCTTTTCATATTCCTTCTTCCCGAAGTTTCTATCACTTGGAATCACGACTGGTGCTTTCTCTCTTTATATATTACCACTATATCTGGTTTGTTAATTAATACCTATGTATCTGTCTGGATGTGGAAGTCCAACAGGATCTTGGCTCTGTTGTTCTCCACCACCTTCTGTGGTACCTTCCTTTTAGATTTTGAAGTGTTCAAGTCATACTCCTTACAGATGTTCCTGTATATGATCCCAGCTACTCTCAGGATACATTGTCACTGTCTGCATCTTGCAGCCTGTTACTAGGTGCTGGATTGTCTCGGGGGCTTCTTTGCGCAGTCTGCACCTGGGGTGTTATCTAATATGGTACCTCTGTTTTGATTGACCTGGTGCTGAGGGCTTGGGATTTGAGGGCTTGTTGTTGTGCTGCCATGATCATTTTCTAGGCCTTGGTAGGATTTCCTCATGTCAGCTGCCTCTCTCTGTCAGTGGTACATTCCACGGAGGGGCTTATCCTGTCATACCACCTACTTTACTTCCCTGCTGTTCACAGCCTCTTTCTGGTTCAGGCATTCTAGCAGCTCATCTTTAGAGGAAATAGCTTGGATTTTCGTAATGAGTGTTTTGTATATCATTCAGGACAGTAGTCGTCAGACTTTCCAGGCACCTTACCCATTCTTTCCAGAAGGTGTACAGTCTCTGCGTGTTGAATTTTGGATGAAAGGCTCTTTGTATTGTAAGGAGTTTTCACATCTTTATGTCTGAGACCTCAATTTCCTCTCTTGGTCAGCTTACTATAGCAACTGAGTATCTGTTGACTGGCAGGGCATATGAGTTGATAGCGCTGATCTTGTTTTTCCCATTCAGCTTCAGGTTCTATCTTGCTCTATGGAGGCATTTGGATGTTGCTCTCTCCTTAGTTTCTGCCTCATGGTTTCCTTGTTTTTGAAAGATTCCCAGATACTTGTAGTTGTCCTGCACTTTTCTGTTATGTGATCGTGTGCTTGTTCAACTACCTCTGTCTTTATCACTTTCACTCTTTTTACTATCATCCTGCTGCAACTCTTTAGTAGATCCTGATCAGGGGGTCTATGTCTCTTTTGAACTTGGCATACAGCTTGATGTTATCCATATACAGGAAGTGGCTGATGGTAGTTTTACTTTTTAACCTGTATTCGTAACCACTCTGAGATATGATCCAACTGAGAGGTTTCAAACCCATACAAGACAGCAGTTGGGAAAATACATTTACAATGACATATAAAACACTTTGAGTGGGTTCTAATATTGCCCTCCATTGGTCCATTGAATTCTTAATTAAGGTTATTAGCATCTTATTGACCTTATATAGCACTAGCCATTCCATTTTCCACTTGTGTTGCACTGAGTCATATGCTTTCTTGTAATCATTCCAGGCAGTGTTCAAGTTAGTCTGCCTGATCTTGGAAACTTGGTGGACAGTTCTGTCTACCAGTAACTGGTATTTTGAGCTTCTGCTGTTGGTTAAAATCCGTTTCTGTGCAGGAGCTTCCATGTTGTAGATTGGTTATTGGGTGGGAATTGGATGTTGGTTGTCCCTTAGTAGGATCATGACCAGTACTGTCCTTCCATGGGTTAGTCAATCAGGGTGGGAGCCTGTTGTTAGCAGCTGGTTAATTTGTGCAGCTTGGTGGGTATGTAGAGCTATAAGTTCCTTTAGCCAGTAGTCATGGATCATATCAGGCCCTGGGGGTGCCCAGTTTTTCATTTCTTGTGATGGTGGCTGGTTCCTGCTGTGGGAGACTGTGGCACTCTGTTCTCAGGTCACCCAACCACTGTTTTCTGGTGCTGTGTGATGATTTGTTCCCCCATATGCTCTTCCAGTACTGTTCTATTTCGTCTGTTGGTGGATCTGTGGCCAATCTCTTGTTGGGCTGCAGTTGTGAGTACCCTTCAGGTGGTTCTTTTGAAAAGAAGACATCTATTCTTTTGGAAACTGTTTATTTTTGTATCTTTGCAATCTGGTAGCCAGCGTAGTTAATCTTTGCTTAGCAGAGACTCTAGAGCCTCAAGTATAAAGATACCTATGCACTTTCTCAGTAGTCAGGACCTATCCTTTATCATGTTACCCTTTGTAGTGCAGTCAATTTGCTCACTTCCTTCTGAGCTGTCTTTATCCAGAGTTCCAGTCCCAGCTTCCAAGGAGGGTATCCAGGATGATCGGCTTTTTCAGTTTTGTTGCCTACTGCTTATACCACTACTGCTGCAGTGTATACCAGGTTGTTAGTTTCAGTTATGTTGGTGGTAGAAATTCTGGATACAACTGCATTCATAATAGTTTGCATGTTGTCCAATGGTAGCTTGCTCCCAAGCATAAAGAAGTCTAGTGCGGTGGCTGACACTAGTTGGCTTAGCCATGATCTTCTTTCTGACTGACTGCAGCTGAGGCATACATGGTAGCTGGAATGTGCTCTGGCACACATTTTGTCAAGGAACCTCCTCTGTTTTCTGTGCGTGCAGGTTTTGAATGTGGTTGCATGGGATTTAAACCTTCTTACCTTCCTTATGTCATCAATTTCTAGTGTTGACAGGAGGCTTTTTTTAATGAAGTTTCAATGTTGGGTGACTTTTTTCCTATGAGTGTGGACGATGGCCTCTTCCTTATCCATAATTCCCTTATTTATTTCATGCAGCCTCTCTCATTAGGTTTGTTGTTGTAGTAGCATTCCATAAAAGCCATAAGAGATGCACAATACAGCACAATACAGTAAGCCTGTCGGCAACTGAGGAGAGACTAAAACAAAAAACTCCCAACCAAGAGGCGAGGGAGAAAAATGAGCCTCTGGGTGTCGGAGTGCCAGTGGCTGCCAACCCCTAGGCACTGTACATATTGAAAAATAGCGCCAGTAATAGCAGCTAAGAAAGGTTAACCCACTAATAACAGCATTGTGTAGGACAGTAAAAGCTGAATAAAGTGATGTTGAGGTGCAGGTGAGCTGATTACATCATCATAAAATAAATCATAATAAATCGATCATAAGGTAAATCTCTTGCCCATTGGTTCCAGTTGCCAACTTACCATTGAACTGTCCTGGTTTATTGTGGACCTTATTAATCTGGGCAATTTCTGAGCTGGCATAACTCTCTTTGTTCTAATAACTTTCATATTAGGAGGTGTGTAGGTATAGTGCTGGTGGCTTGCCTAAGGACGTTTGCTAAATAGTGGTGATAGTTCTGGACTGGCAGTTGAACTCCAGTTTTCCACCTGCTAGAGGAACATATATATGAGCACATACATACATGCATGTATACAGAAAATAGAGAATTAAATAACTGGGAAGTAATTTGTCTAACCTATATGCCTGCCTGTGTATATAAGTGCAGTCACTCTTTGGAGCCAAAACATTACACAACATAACTAGAATAGGTTGCATTTACGTATTTGTAATAATTGGTTGCCCATTCACAGTACTGTTTTTATGGGAGTTGGTGCCTCTGTGTGTTTGTGTGATCTCAGATTCAGAACATAAATAAAAGGTGTTGGAGAAAATGGCCAGTAATACGTTTTTCCTGGGAAATTTTGCACCTGTTTCAATTTTGCACCTTTTTCACAGAGCTCTCCATGAAGATTCCAAGACCAGGCACACCTCTAAACAGGTTCAGACCAGATTTACTTATTTCATTTTTTAAAACAATAAACCTATTTATTTAAATGCTATTATCTGCTTTTTGTTTTATTTGTCAAACAAAGAGGCAGATGCGGGTGTTTGACAGACATCTTTATTTCCTTTATTCAACATCTAATAGCAATGAGCTCCCACTGCAAACCCCACCCATGCACCCTTTCATCTCCTGTGCATAACACAGTGACACTGGGGGTGAGGGACAATGACATGTGAAATGTCCCATCTCATGCATTATAAAAATGCAAATTAATGACAAGTGTTTTCTAATTAGTTATCAAAGTTTTGGAACTAAACGAGACTGTTATAGCAAGTTTTTGCATATCAAATGTAAATCAAGGCATTACTGTATTACTATATGTCTATATTAGATTGCATATTAATTACATGTTGCACCAGAATCCATTCACTTTTGCTTGTCTGCAAAGATTTTGCCTACTGAACATCGGTTAACAGTGTTACTAAAATGATCACTAAATAATTGTGCAGTTTCTTGTGTTATTGCAATACACAGCAAACAGCATGTATATTCCTGACAAAATTTTTACTGCAAAATTATAAGAAGCAAGATAGACTTGGAACTGCACTTAGCCCAATGGACAAATTACTGAATGCAAATAATCAAGACTTGAACAGCAGATGAAGATGGAAATGCCAGAAGATATTAGCAACAATGTATGGACTTTCCTTTATTCCGTTATTCTCAAACAGACAGACCCAAATTCATACCCACATCTGAAACCAAAGCCAGAAGCTGATTTTTGAGAAATCATAAAATTGGGTTGGGGGGTTTGTGATTACTTTATTGTTCACCACAGTAGGTCACTGATGTGATCTGGACTTTATCTTTTCTCCTTCTACAGGTACTAACCATAGACATGCCATAGCTCTTCTAGGCTGGGCTGTTAAGGGTGAATGCTGTTTTTATGGCAAAATTATGTTTGGAAAATATATTTATTACAAGTAGCAGTTATCAGCAGTGCAGAATATCTGAGTATGATTTAGCATTAAATGAACATGTTTCTGCTGAAAAAACAGGAATATTCCTGATGTTGCTGTTGACTTTCATTTATTAAGCTCAGGGTTCCCAGCTTCAGCTCTTTGTAAGCCTCAGGGTTTACTAGTTTTCATTCAACCGGAACTCTTGGTTAACAGAAGTAATAATTTAAAACGGAAGTCATGCACCTGTATTTTAAGTGTAACTGAGGCCCTAATTACAATGTATTGTAATAACTGCAGGAGTCTGGTCCTCAAGAGCCTCCTTCTGGGGACCTCTCTATTATGCTATTTGTGAGAAAAAGTATAACTTTACGAAGTCTGATTTCCCAGTTCCTGTTCTTTGTTTTTGGCTGATTTGATTTTCTGCTGCTCCTATGGTGTAATCCTCTATCTGTCTCCATGGACAGATATAGTGGGAATTAGCTGCCCTTTCAAATTGGTCTTTGAAATTTTTGTTTTTTAAAGTTTTTATTTTTTATCAATTATTGCATGACAGTAGGGGGATCTGGTAGTCCAGTGATCAAACAATGGTTGTTTTCCCTGTCTGCACCCTGTGTTTCTGGGATAGGCAGTAGATCACAGTGACCCTGACTTAGACAAGTGGTTCACAAGCAGTATTTTCCTTGTTCCTAATTGGGGCCCTGCTGTTTTCCCATTATGATCAATATAGAAATTGTAAGTTGTACTGTATAAACAACCAAAAATGAAGCAGATAAAAACAATGATAAAGCTGTGATGGACTTGTGTCTGTCTGGGGTGTACTGTGTCTAGTCTCATAGCCCATGCTTCTGTTATAGGCTCCAAATCAGTGTGACCTTGAAGTAGACAATGGGTTATTGACAATTGTAATGAGTGACTAATTACACAGGTGAAAACTGATCTTTGAAACTTTGAAAATATTTCAAAATATATTCTCACTAACATCATTTCATAAAGACAAGTGCTACTTCAAATACTTGAAATTATGCCATTTTTTCACAAAGAAATAAAACTTCTGCTCACTATTTTATGCTTGCAACCAGAAAATGAAAAGGATAAGCTGCAGTTTTTGACATGGGGAACTATTCAGTGAAAACTGGTATTTGGGCATACTGAATTTAAAAAAATCAATATGCTGGAGATTTTTTGATCCATTGAGCTGGGAAAAAATATAAGCAAGGATAAACTAACTATAAAATCAGAAGTACTGAGACAAGATTAAATCTATTGTAGCAGAATGAGGGGATTGTCCAACAGCCTGTTTTATTCAGATAGGCAAAACATGGTGCACATATGAAATGAGTGCAACAATGGTTGTAAACAAATTGAATTAACAAGTATGAATTTATATTTTTGGATTAAGTGTGCTATTGCTGAGTACTAGCTAAAATGAAGAAAAGACTGGCTATATATTGGTCTGTCTTTAAAAAAATAATTTTGCAAACCCAGATATTTACTTGTGGTGTGATACTTTAGGCTCACAGCTATCTTTGCACTTCAACTACCAGAAATATTCAGAATGAATAAAAGATTGTTGGTTTATTAAAATGGTCATCATGTAAAGCTGTATGTCAGGCTATATAAACACTTCAGCATCCGGTCTCTGTATCACAACTTTCACTATAAAGGTTCTTGAAAATTAATATCTATATATCTATATACACATCCAAAAGGAAACTTTTGCTGCAAGCTCTTTTGTTATCCAAAGCTTATCTATTGTGAAAAAAAAGAAAAACTAAAAAAAGAAAAACTAAATGCCAACAAAAACAAAATAAATGTTAAAAATATACAAAAAATAGCATACAGTACTGTGCAGTGTATGTGTAACGCTGGTGTTGGGAAGCAGACGTGTGCAGGCGCAAGCTGATGATCTTTGTTTATTGTTGAAGGAAGTTCCAAAGGCGTGGTCACAAAACAGGCAAGGGTCGAATCCGGTAGTCAGTCCAACACAGGCAAGGTAACAAGCAAGGATGAGGCGTAAGCAATAGTCAGACGAAAGCACAGGTCGGTATCGGTTAAAGCAAATAGGAGAAACACTCGGTATGCTTAGACAAGTCATGGGCAATACTTTGCAGGGATTATTGGGAAACACAGGTGTACTTATACTGGGAAACGAGGAACAGGTGCACAGGATCAGTCACCAGGAGGGACGGAGTCTGGAGCAGGGGACGTGGCAGTACAATAATAAAATAATACTATATGTATTGTAATAAACTGTAAAGTGAAATGTCAATTAAGCAAAATACTGTGTAAAATATTTGAGCTTATATGTATAAAACAAAAAGCTCTCTCTCTCTCTCTCTCTCTCTCTCTCTATATATATATATGGTTTTACCATATTACCCATGCAGCAAAAGTGCATACTGTATAACTCTTTTACACAGAAGGAATCTTCTGACCTCAGAGTGATTATGCTTTCTCATTTTACTGTAATTGGTAATTGTCTTCTGTTTTTTTTAACTTTGCTCCTTCTGTTATGTGTCATGTATTTTGTGTCGTGTGTTTAGTCTGTTTTACATGTCAATTTCCCCACAGGGATAAATAAAGTTATATTGTATCCTGTTCCTATAACTATTTGTCTCTGGGGGAAAAATAAATTGATACTTTTATGCTTATACACATGCAAAAATTCCTCACTGTAACACATGGCATGGTAGTGCCGTCTGAATCCAGATCAGTCTGTGTGGAATTTGCATGTCCTCCATGTGTCTGTATAGGTTTTCTCCACATGTTCCAGTTTTCACACTCAATCTAAAGACATGCATTTCAAGTTAACTGGTCACTCAAAATGTGTGTGTGTGTGAGTGAGCATGAAACTACCCTGCAATGGACTGGCATTCCTTCCTGGGGTAGTTTCATAGCCTTATGTCCAATGATTCCAGGATAGGCTCTGGACCACCCTGACCCTGGTCAGGATAAATGGTTAACAAAAGATGAAACATCTTTGAGTCTACCTTTTACCTCAGAGTCTCTAATGAGATCCATTGTGCCACATGTGCTAATTCCGTAGTGATAAAAACTTCCAAAAATGTACTTATTTAGGTATTTGCCTGAAAAGAGGAAAACAATACATACTTGTTATTGTCCCAGGACACCCCCCACAAACCACAAACTCCTGCCATGGTTTTGGCTGTAGCATCTGCTTCATGTACTTGAAGGTGGAGCCTATTAGTCACGACTCCCTAATTTCATGGAAAAATAAGACATTATCTGTTATTTCTGATTATACTGTCTGCATATTTCTCCCTAAGCTCTACTACAGAGACAAATGTTTGTTTTTTGTAAATTGTTAAATACATGCAGAGATGGGTAGTAATGAGTTGCATTTACTCCATTGCTTCTACTAAGGTACATTTTGGGAAAAATTGTAATCTTCTGATTAGTTCCTGACATGAATACTTTCTGAGTACATTTCTGAAGAAGAAAGTATTCTTACTCTGAATTACTTTGGCAACACAACCCTGCTGAATAAATAGGTAAATCACTGTAAAATGAATTATTTGTCATTACACGTTACCTTGGATCAAGTGGTCAGTTAAATCAGGGTTTATAATTATACTAAATTACTGTAGTGTGGGAAAGGAGCTGGGTAGATTGTGTTTTAAAAAATGAGCTAATCTGTGAAATGTTAAACAGAAGGTAGCTGCAGGACTGGTTGTAACTGCAAAGTGCTGATTATACAGTGATTTGCATAATCCAGCATTCAATGGTGCGCTAAAAACAGCACAGCCTAGTAATTGATAGTAAATCAAATTAAGATAATGTGCTGAAACCAATCAAGCTGGGCTGAAAGAACCTAGCGTGTTCTGTGTTCATAGCGACCCAGGGCTTTTGTTACTTTTAACTCATAGTTAAAAGTCTAGTGTAACAGTAGGTAAACACAAACAAGCACAAATAAAGAGAATTTATTTTTGAAACTATCAGTCAATTAAGAATAATCTTGTTGCTGCTGTGTGAGAATTTTGTCTGGTAGTTATGGCTAAAGCAGACTATGACTGACAGCTCATTTGTTGCTTGGTGTCAGGTACAGATGTGTGTTGCTGTCACAAGCCCGCTCATCTGTTAATTGCTCTTTCTGGACCATGGAATCGTCACGGATTGTGGCGATTGCTTGTCACGTTTCTTTACACAGTTCTTGCTCAGGCACAATATCGCTGTCCTCCCAGTTTTCACAGCAATATGAAGATAAAACTTTTCAATCATCAAGTTCCGAGCTTCCCTCCCGCTGTGATATGTCAATGTATTCCTGGTTTGCACTGACTCAAAGATCTGAAGCAAAGCACTGCATTTCACAACATGGGGGCTGCAAAATGTAAGCATGTATCAAGGGAATTAGACTTGAGGCTGAAGCATACTAGGCCCTCATGTAACCTCAGGTTTATCGTGTGCTCCTTAAAGTCAGCAGGAGGTATATTTCAAAAAAGAATGGAAGAAAAACAAAAAAGAACAAGCAAACTTAGAAATACATGATGTGAACAAACAGTTGCATCAAATGGAGTAAGACTGCTAACACTGTTATTTTGTTGTTCAAATTAAAATCTGACAAAAATGTTGAAGGGAATTACAGTATACTAATCTTGGTCCAAAATAATGTTTAGAGGATTAATGGAAAGCTTTTAAGGAATAATATGTTTGTCAAATGATTTCTCAAAAAAGCCTGAGAATGACTAGATTTGCTTCATGACCTTGAAAAATATAGATCACGCTTTCCCCCAACATACGACTGGTTGGAAGACTGAGCCTCATCCCTACTGCTTTGTAATAATCAAGTACTGAGGCTTCATGTAGCTGCCTAAATAAACTTGTAGTTTTTGAGAGTAGCCACATCACCCAGAGAGGGTGGATGGGTCGGATAGTTTATTCAGTTCACCAACTATTATTTGCTTTTCAGCTTTTACATTCAGGGAAACATACAGTTTGACTAAGGGTAACAAAATCTTTGCAATCATAGATGACACAATAGTTTTATTTTCCATTAGTGTAAAATCACTCACTATCATGAATCACGTGTCTAAGTTAGGATAACAGTGGTCCAGATCTTGAAAGAGACCATCAGATGGTGCTAGGTTCATCAAAGCAACTTATATTTTGTACGTAAACTATTTATGATATTGGATTTACAATTTGTATAGGACAGTGTTGTTACTGTATCTGGTTAGGGTGGATTAGGAATGATAACTACAGCAGATGATGGATTTGCATGAGGGCTCTTCAGCAAGGTGCTCACTGCCCTTGCCTATTTTGTAAACATTTAGTTTGCAAATTTTTCATAACCTTATAACCAAAATGTGAGGCAGCAATTGGTGGACTTATAGGGCAGGTTTCCCTTAAATTACAGCACACAACTAAATGTTAATAAATACAGTACTGTGCACAACTCTTAGGCACCTGTGGGAAAAATTGTATAAAGAGAGGATGGTTCCAAAAATAATGCCATTTATACTTATTAACCAATAAACCTTCTAAAAAGTGCAGTAGACAAAAAAAAAAACCTCAATCAAATCAATATTTGGTGGGACCACCCTTTGCCTTTAAANAATTGTATAAAGAGAGGATGGTTCCAAAAATAATGCCATTTATACTTATTAACCAATAAACCTTCTAAAAAGTGCAGTAGACAAAAAAAAAAACCTCAATCAAATCAATATTTGGTGGGACCACCCTTTGCCTTTAAAACACCATCAATTCTTTTATGCAAACTTGCATACAGTTTAAGGTAGAAGTTGGTAGGCTCTTCCAAACATTTTGAGGAACTGGCCACAGTTCTTCTGCAGACTTTGACTGTCTCTGCATGTTCTCCCAGACTGACTTGATCATATTGAGATCAGGGCTCTGTGGGGACCATAGCATCTGTTGCAGGATTCCTTCTTTTTGCTCAAGATAATTGTGTATGACTGAGATTGGGTGTTTGAGGTCATTCTCAGGCTGCAGAATGAATTTGGGACCAATCAGAAACCTCCCTGATGGTAAATAAGAATCTACCTATACTTCTCAACAACACGTTGAAGTTGCATGCCTAAGACTTTTGCACAGTACTCTATAATACAATATTAAAGCCCAAAACTAACTCACATTCTAATGTCCTGTTTTCCATCCTAATTTTTTTCACAGCAGTATCAGTAAGGGTTTAATGGGTACAACCAGTGCTCATTTCCTTTTAACAAATATTTCTTAGGTGTGGTTATGTGAATGGATGTATAATCTAGAAACCTTGCAGTACTATACATTATGCAGGCAATGCATTTTATTTATGATTACTTAAAAAAGGTTTAATACAACACTACAGTTGTTATAGATGTCTTATCATAAAATAAACTTGTTTACATTTACATTTACATTTATTTAGCACATGCTTTCTCCAAAATAAGGTATAAATCAAAGTAAACAAAAATGCATTTCATCAATAGATGAAGTGCTTCAGATGCCGACATGCAACTATCAAAGCACAATCAGTTTGCCCAGTAACCTTTGCTTTTGCTGGTGCACATTACACGAGCCTATAGAATTCCAAGGAAATACCAAAGTGTTCATGAAACATGATCTAATGAACCTTTATGAAGCAGACAGATCAATAGGGAAGTGAGTGAGTGTTTTGAGACCATTTTGAATGTTGAATATTCAACAAGTATTCAGCAGTTCTGTGGGTGATCATTCTACCACATTTCAAGCAAAACCCAGAATTTTGAATCCTCTTGAGAGTGGGTCTACAAAGCAACCTGAGATGGAGCTGGGCTCAATGAGCTTGTGGGCTGCTGTGATTAGGTATGGAGGTCATCCATTGATGGTCATGTAGGCTGCCACCAGAGTCTTAACCTTGTTCAGGGCAGCTACAAGAAGTCAATGGAGAGAAATGAGGACAGAATGTATGCTTTGGCAGTCATGCACAACTGATGCAGCAGTGGCATACAGGATCAGTTCAAGAGGCTTGATGGTAGACCAGAGAGGAGGGTATGCATCCTAAACACATGCAACAAAAAACCTTCAGAACTGTCTACTTCATCACGTAAGTACATAGGTCAGGAAAAAAATCTCTTGGTTCAAAATGTTTTGCTATGTGTGCATTTGCAGTTCTTTATCCTGCGTTTGCAATCAAGGATTTATGGATTATTGTAGAATAAGTCTACATATCCCAGTGAATCAAAGCAATTTTGTGGGATAATTTTTTGACAATTTTAGCAGACATCTGTGGAATTATTGCTTAGTTCTGCTTGACATTTCCCCACCAACCTACCTGCTGTTCTCATAGAAAAAGCAGTCTCTCCTCCAGAGAATGGTGATGATTACAGCAATTAATCTCCTCAACTACATCGCTGATCCACTTGACTTTGACAGGAAAAGAATGAGGCTACATGTGTAATACAAGTGATTAAGGAAATGGCTAATGGCCTGAGGTGAGAGTTCCCGTTCATTATCTTATTTTTCACCAAATATTCCTTTGTCTCCTTCCATGCTGCTTTGTTGGAAGCTTGTTAGGTACAAATCTGAGACTGGGTTCCATCTCTAATGGTCTGTCACTTGTGGGATGCTGCACTTTCAGATTTATCCTTTTAAAATGATATGCATAAATTCCATCTTTTTATGGCATCTACTGCAGTCTTTTCTTCAAGAACGTGGGTCTTAGTTTACCATAAATGACCAATGTATGTTGATTTTTTTTCTGCTGTTGGTATGCACATGTGTAGATCTGTAAGCTATAATTCAGTTAAAACAAAGTAATTTGCACTTAAAAAACTTGCAAATTTATGTTTGCGTTCACTAATTTTTTCCATTAATACCAATTGGTAGAAATTTACTCCCTGTGCACCTTTGTATACATTGCAACAACAACCTATGTGAAATCCACAAGCACGCTCATGTTTAAAGTACTTCCAAATAAAAGAAGTACTTTTTTCAACACAAAAGTATTGAAAGGTACTAAAAACAGCTAATTTGCCAGAAAATAATAATATAATTAAATTAAAATAAAACAATAAGAGAAGCATTAAAAAAACCCTAGGGAAGACTTTTAAACCCACAGCAGGAAAAAGCTACAATTTGCTAAGGTTCTAAATTTTCCATGTAAGGTTTTGCTCCATGCTGCTTTGATATCAACACCAGTACAATGAGCCACAATAATAATAGCAAATATCAACACATTTTCTTTGCAAGCCACCTATACAGTTGAAAAAGCCTTAACAGGCTAAAGCGATTTCTGTTCTGTCTGACCAGCAAATCTCCCAAGCTCACTGTTCTTGGTGCATACTTTTCCTATAAGCAGTTGAATTGTGGGCAAACTGTGGAAATAATTAACCTTTTTTAAGTGCAAAACGTGAGAAAATAAATAGTTTATCACAAGACAGCGGTGAAATTTGAAATTTTGCAGGTGTGTTCATAAAACCCCCATGGCTTTTGAAAACCATGTATTTACACTGGAGTGTGCTTATTGACATTCAGATGGGGTAGTTTTGATGTAGTAAACCCAAAAACAAAGAAGACACTAATCATCTTTATGTAGATTATTACAATTTGATTATATGGCTCTTCTAGTGATGCTGAACACTGTTGCCACACCAACACTGCTCGAGAGAGGGGACCTGGAAGGGGGTAACAGCAGGTCATGCATGGCTGGCTGTCCTAATTGAAAACTCTGCAGAAAGCGGTAAATCCCCTTTGCTTTGTGAGATGATGTTTACCTATCCCATGCTGAAAAGGAAGTAGCCAATTACACTTAATGTATTCGAATTAATAAGCTAGGGGACCACTGTAATTCTGGATCGGCAAAACATCAAATGTTTCCACCATGTACCACAAATTTGGTCAACAGTGTTTTCACTGCTTTATGCATGTGTGTATTCATTGAGGTTTCTGTATATACAGCACATGTGCTTTGCTGGTCGCTGACATACTCTTGCACACTTCTGGAAGACTTTTGGAATGCAATCGGAACTTCACATCTTGTATTATAGTGACACTAAAGTGGCTTTTTAATGAAGTACATGTATTAGAAAAGAGTTGCTTTTTTCAGTTACTGCAATAATTTGCTGTAGAAAGACTACTACTAAAAAAATCAATAAACAGATAGATAATGGAAAAAAGGATACATTTTTGAGTATAATTTTGTGGAGTTGTTAACATAACATCCACTGCACAAGTTTTGAGATGTCTGTGGAGTCAGTGGTTGGTTACTGAACAGACAGCTAGGCTGGTTGTGATTGACTCCCATCACAGTTCTTTTGGCTAAAGGCCTCCTCCCCTTAGGATTGGCCTAGATCCAAGGCCTGCTTTAGGGGAGGTTTTGATATGTAAAGACTGTAAGACTGGTTGGGGGGTGACCTTGCCCTGCAAAGCGCCATGAGATTATTCAGTCATCTGCAAAGTCCCCATGATCTGTGGCAACACATGCTAGATGATGCTAATAAGAGCAGGCAGCTGGGGATGTCGGTCCCTACCATACTTCTGCCAGACTTGCCATCTGTCTGCAAAGGCTAATGCAAACAAGTATATATATTGCATACAAACTTACTGTCAGTGGCTAAAAAAGTCTTAGGGAAATAGTTTATTACAACCCAGATTCTAAGTTAGAAGAACATGAAGGACTGAAAATGATGGTGTGGCACATTACAGTGTAATCAGAAAGCAATTAACTTTTACCATTTTAGAGGTGGAACAATGACTAAGTTGAAAATAATATCTCAGATCCTGCCTGAAAATCAGCATATTAGCTCAGATATATTAAAGAAAATATAACAAACTGTTCAGCCTCTCACCTTTTATACTACGCACAAAATTATAGATGGCTAGTATAACTGTAACAATGTTTAAGTCCTTGCTTAGTTTAACACTATAAATAATCTTTATGTAAGAGAAAGTAATACTGTTCCATTACAAATGGGTTTTTCTGCATTTTCAATTACTTGCAATGCTTTTTTTTCAGATAACAGTTTAATAGTTAATAATACTGGCCTAATAGTGCCAGTACTAGTTCAGTTTATTTATTTTTTGAAGTTAAAGGCATGCACACTGGGACCAGAAATCTAACAACTACATCACATTAGAATAGAACAGGATATAACTTAATACTTGCAGGGAAATTGTACATGTACAGCAGCTTAAACACAGACGAAACATATCAAAGTTAGACTCTTTAAAGAACCTAAATAAAGCAAACAAATACAAAATAAATAGGCTTCTATTTGTCTAATTTTCATCAACCTACACACTGTTGTGTTCTGGAGTCTATACTGTAAACACAGAATGCAGGAAACACTTGAGATGGGATGTCACTCTATCACACACCATTGATTTTTAATACATTTTATGAACATTAAAAAAATTTCATTTCGACTGCATCCAATCCAGTGTCAACCAATTTGTGCATAAGCATGTCCAGCACTCCTCAGCCTCTGGCCACTTTCAGTGTGCATTTTTGTCTAGGCAATCATTAAATAGGTGATGAAAAAGTTCTAGCTTCACTTTTTTGTTTGGTAGATTTTATAAGTCTCAGATATAGCTCTAAAAAGTAAAAACGTATGCTGGAAGAGTTTTATTTTAAAACTTTGAAGCACACAAAATTAGAATGAGTTAAAAATATAGAAAATTAATTGATCACCATCACAAATTCCTGTTTAATGCCATCGCTGACTGATTTATTTATAAACACGCAAATTTTGTCATTTTGTTATCGATCACCAAAACTCACAGAAACAAACTGTAAGGACTGTGGAAGCCAGTTAAGTTGATCTAGTCACACATCTCTGTTGTACGGTATGCTGTACTGTCAGCTAACAAATTTGTGAAAACTGATGAAGATACTATTAAAAACACACAATTTGGGCAGAACATCTGGAACAGAAGTTAACACTGCCCCCTCTTGAATTAAAGGTCATGGATTTCAGTCTCATCATCTGCCTAAATACTCTGGCACTTACTCTATATTACTCTACTACCAATTACCCAGCTGAATGACTAGTTAAATGATTGTAAGTTCCTTTAGAGACAGGGGTCAACTAGATGAAAAATATTTTTGTATCTTTCAGAATTCATATTTTGAATGTTCACAAGGAGCCCATGCAGAGTTGGCTTGCAAAGTTCAGAGAAGTTTTAATTTATTTCAGAAATAGATAGCTGTTCACCCAGTTCAAATTCTGCACCAATGCTTTGTCTACTGCTCAATCTGAATAATTGATACTGGTGACTCTGAATAATAAAAACCTACTTAAAAGATAAAAACCAAGCAAAGAGAAAAGAGCAGATATATTGCCCTCTACTTGAAACACACTTGTCTGTGTTTAAGTTTAAATGTCTTACTGCTTACATTGTTTTGAATTTTTTTATAATTACTCTTTTATTTCTTGTTATTATACTTGTATTGGGTATTATTGAATTTTGTCTGACATGTGGGATAAAAGCAGGGATCACAAAGCTACAGGTGAGCATCAATGCCTTGGTCTAGTACTTGGCTAGGTTCTTTGCTGAACTTTCTTATTTACTCCATGTCATAAATACTCAGAGGTTGCTGAGGCACATTCATGATCTGCCTGGGTTCACCAGGTGAAGGGGCTGTCATTTGTTCAGTAGGAGAGGGATAGTTTGCCCCTCTGCTCTGTTCTTGTCTCAAAAATCCTGCTGCTGCCTCGCACCATGCAGAATTGAGTGGATACCTGACATTTTTTGATTACTTTTCTTCAAAGCAAAGTACAGCTCAGAGGAACCAAAGGAACTTAAAACATTCAGCACAAAAAATTAAATTAAGGGAATTTAGCCTATTATTGTGTTAACACTGTTCCTTGAAAGACACCATGGCATTACTACATCAAGTCTTTTTTGTTAATGCAGGAACTCTTTTTCTTTTCTTTTGCTTTTGCTATAATTTCCTACACTTCTAATCCTGTACAGCATCCTTCATCACAGTGTTCAGTGAACCATTTGCTTGCATTAGGGCTGTTTTTGCAAAGGCTGTTATTATTTTATAGTGTTTCTGCTTAACTGTTGGCCTGTGTGCAAATATGGGGATAGTAAAAATGAATATACTATCTTGGGTGAACATTTTTTGTACCTGCATAAATTTTCTTATCAACAGAAAAATAATTGTATTGGTTCACACCTTGGGGAAGTGAATGTTCACAATGATAATTATTCTCCCATTAATGCTTCCAAGAGGAAGTACGATTTTTTCTTATATTTGACCTTTCTGGTGATTTTTTGGGATTTTTAAAGGTAAAGCCAAAAAGAGGCTTCCATTCCTGTGTTTGGAAGAACACTATGTTTCTTCAGCTTGAGACGGCTCTGTGAACTACTGCACCATCTTGAGTTCTTTCATTACCACAGGACTGAAAAAGACTAGTGTTTGATCCTCTGCAGCAATTGGAGAGCACTGTCCATATTTTCCAAAGAGCCACAGGCTAGTCGTGTCAATACTGATGAAGAAACTAGAAAAAGTAAAGCAATACATCAGAAAGGACAAAAATGTCATTTATTTATTCCTCCTAGCAGCCAGGTAAAGCGGAAACTACCTGATTAGTACAGTGTGCACAAAACTGTAAAGGCATAGAAATATAAATTATTTCTTTGGGTACTTTTGTTATGGTGACTATTGAAATTTAAATTGCCTTGCAGGTTTTACAGTGTGAAACTGAGACCTACTGGGAAATCACACCATTTCCTTCAACCTCTGCTCATCTTTTCTCCACCATTTCCAAGTGACCTCTTTAATATATCAAGCTGTCCTGGTGTAGCTATTGTTGCATCACATTTAGCCATGTCTCAGGGTCTATGTGAATTAAATCCTGTCACATCACACACTAGTTATGAGATGACAATCAAAGGGCAAAGGATGCAATCCATAAAATAAAAGGCTCATGTGAACAACACACAAGTGTTCGGACATTGAACTGCATCCACGACCTGGATGTTTGCCAACCATCACCTCAACCAACCTATGCATTGGTACCATGAGTTCTGAAGCTTTCCTTGTTCTTGTGTGTCATGATTATTTTTTGTGACTAATGTGATTTCCAACAGCGTTGGAAACCATTAGCCATGTCAGCTGCACTTGTGTATTAAACTGCATATGTTAGCCTCCGTGGTTGCTTTCTTTCCATGACTGGGTTATAACACCACGTTAAACTCCAGACAAAATCCATGAGGAGCTTAAGTCAACCTTACCAGTGACAAGTGAATACAATGTGAATACCGTGTGAAATCAGTGTGCTGTAAGCTGCATGATCACAGAGTAATAGCTAGTTTTGACTCTTACCACTGCACAAAGCTCCATCACATAGCTTTTAAAAAAAACATTAGCTGTTCACCTGAAAGGAATGTATTGAGTGATACATGCACTGAATTATGATTTGTTTGGAAAAAAAAACCTAATAATATCAAGTTTGCTGGGCTGAAACATAAACTATATCACACAAACTAAATCAGGGAAGAAGGGTTCAGTGAGTAGCATGTGTGTCAGTGTATGAGTAATGAGTGTTATGTTGTTCTACACTATGGATGGATATCTATCATTTTTAAATGACCTTGTGTAAAGGTGTCAGGTGGAAACTCAATAATCACTGTGTTGCTTTTCAGAAAAAGTAACTTAAGCATATTTTAAAAATGAGAATACTGGTAAATGAGTTTTTGGGACAACATAAGTCAAATGTACACGTAGTAGGTCAATCCAGAGGGTAAAGGGCAGATTTAAAGCCATTTAAAAAAGGTCCTAATAAAAGATTCTATACAAGGGAAGCAAAAAATTCTCTGTCAGTAATATTTCCATATAAACAAGACTGCCTTTTGATACTTTAGTGCAAGAAATACAGCAGTCTGAACCATGCTATTTTAATTTTTCTTAAATTCTTATTTTTTGAGGGTAGAGAGCGAGCATGTCATTTCAGAGTAGCTTGCTGGGATTTTTTTGTAGTTGTTTCTTCCACTGCAAACATTAAAATTGCCTTTTTGTGTAGTTTCTAAATATGCTATGATGTGTTCAAGTGGCAACTTTGATGTCCTTGAAGAAAATTAATTTAAATGAATTTCTTTCATAACCTTCTGACTACCTGTTACACATTTCCAAATTTTCTGACTATATCTTGTAACTGACATAATGGTTTGTACTGAAATGTTTAAACACTTTTACTTCTTAAATGTTTCATTAAACCACTGAGAGTGAGAGTGCACAACAAAGTAATATTTTTCCACAGAAATTGATTTTTCCTGCTTTCAGGCTTAAAAAGAAAATCATTGTTTCAAAGCTATGCTCCTCCATGCTTGACCTGGGAAATAAAATACAAAGGTTTTGCCTTTCACATGACAGTGAGCTTCATTGTAGGAGGCCCTTGTGGACCTATGCCAGGCAAAAGTGTGGCTCAGCAGAGTGGTGAGCAAATGAAGGGGCCCCTGGGGGGTGCAGAAAGCAGTGGTCTGTCAACAGAGTCATTCTTCCTCTCATTACGGAGAAGCTGCTGCATCTACAGAAATCAAGAGATCATTTAGGAGATGAATGACTGGAGCAGTAAATAATTTACTGTATTCTCCCTGCACAGCGGAAAATGGGGATTGGTGATGGGGAGTTGACTGGAGGGGAGGGAAGGTGAGTACAACATTACACAAAATGTACAGGCAAAACCTGCTTAGCAGTGTATCCTTAAAATGTGAACCCAACACTTACTTTCCGGGGTGTAGTCTCAGGGTGGCAAGTGGGCGGGTGGATGATTCGGAGGAATGTGGTACCCAAATTATGAGCCTACACTTTGAAGTGAGTATTGCAGCCTCATTTGCCCTTTTTCTTTTACCCACTCGCAGTTTGTCTCAGATTCAGACTTCTGCCATCTGCCATATTTTCTCATACTGTTAGCTTTGTGCACATTTGCTGCCTAATGTATCTGTAAATACAGCCTGTGTGTTTGCAGGGGGCTATAATTTAGATAACAAGCAAAATAGCTAATAAGCATAAACTGCAGAGTCATTTGCAAGATCAGTGCCATTTAAACTAGCAGTAGCTGTTTTAAAATCTGCTGCTGACAATGGATCTAAGGTATATGTGATAAAAGAAAATAACCCATGATAACACGTTTGTTGATTTACTATACTCCATCAGCATTCACCTTGCAAGTTGATACCCATTGTTCCTGTGGACAGGACGAGACTGCTTCCAAATGAAATATCTCAACATCCATGGAAGTCGTGGTGTAAGAACATCCCATGTCCAGTTCTATGATGTAATGCCTTCACACACAGCTGGAGTTAAAATGACCTGGAAAACTGAAGCCTCACTGACAGCTTGGTGGGTAATGACACTATAAGCCACTACCACATAGGATGTTGGCAATGACAGCTTTCTGCTTTTGGTCATAATCTGTCCAGCAGTGACAAAAGTTGTATTCAGGTTTGACACAGCTGGGGAGCCAACAAGTTATGTAAATTATACATGTATAAGTTGAGTCACTGACACAGCACTTAAAAATAAATGCCAAAGTTTTCCCTTAGTGACTACTTAAAAATATCCTTTACCTTGTGTTTAATCAAGGGTTTGGCATTTGTTTTGCTTCATTTATTCATTACATACAGCTGTTTGTACTACATTGGTTTGCAGCAGTCCAGACTCTACCCCATCAATCATCTTTTGGAAGGGGTAGAAAGAGCTGTTTGCAGCAAGACTGTGCTATGGCTGCAATCCAATTTGCACCCACAGTGCAGCACAAACATTTCTGCATGGTACAACTGTAGATGCGTTCCTGTAGAATGCATCCAGCATCTTGTAGAATTCATACAAGATGTATGGCCAAATGAGGTGTGACGTGTCTCGATAGGTGTACCTAATAAACTGGCAACTCAACGTAAGTGTGTGCCACAGGGCGGAAGAAACATTTCATTATCTCTTGTACATCTGAATAACTGCAGAATGATATAAACTGAACCCTGAACCTTGATTTAGAGTCACCAGTCCAGCTTGTAAATCTGTCAGAAACGGAAAAATTGGTTATGTTTAAAACTAAACACAAGGAGTCTAAAATTTCAGACTGTTTTTCTATTTTCAACAACAACAACAACAACAATAATAATAATAATAACCTACAGCCACCACATTTCAACAGCTGAAATTTAGAAATATAAGTGTGCATACTCTTAACAATACTTTGTGGAAGCATCTTTTGCATTTATTACAGCAGTAAGTCTTTGTAAGTAAATTCGCACACTTGGACTGTCCAGGTTGATCCCACTGTTCATTGCAAAGCTGTTCAGGCTTGTTCAAACTGCCAGGAGATATCCTGTGCACAACTATCTTTAGGTCATTCCATAGATTTTCTATGGGATTGAGGTCTTGGCTGATCTTCTTTTCTGAAGCCATTCCTTAGTTAACTTGAATTTATCATGTTGGAAGGTGAAACGCATTTTAATTTTCAGTTTCCTGACAGAAGCCAGCAGGTTTTGTAACATAATATCTTGATATTTTGATCTATTCACGATCCCATCTGTGTTAGCTAGAGCCCCTGTCCCAGATGAAGAAAAGAAGCCCCAAAGCATGATGCTGCCACCATCAGGGGTGGACTTAGATGAGAGGGGCCCTGGTTATGTGTCATTGTTGGGGTCCTACCTACACCATAATATGATAAGCTACAGCTACTGAAATCTCAAAAACCAGTTCCATGTAATATCAACTTTAACAGTACATATTTATTCATATATTTGCAATACATAAATAGCTACCATTAGCATAGGACGCGTTGGTCCCTGGGCAGAAAAAGCAAACACACTAACATGCAATTGTCCTAGCCCTGCAATTTCATCCTAGTAGGATGAAACCATGAATGTTTGAAGGAAATCCTACAGGAACAACTGCTTTTTATGTGCGGTTAATCAGAATCACTTTTATTGATGGAATTTGTGTGTGCTGCTTACCTTAGGACATGATTTTTGAAAATGATTGGTTACCTCTAGGATACAAATACCGCCTCCATCATTAAAGGATGTGCACATTTATGCACCAGGGTATTATGCGTTTTTAATTTGCATAATAATTTCAATTATTTGGCGTATTTGTTTTCTTTTAGCTATTTGTTGGTTGCAGGGTCACATTAAAGAGGAAACAATGTCTGACTTGATTTATCTTGATTTCTGACTTTATATTACAAAACTTGCAATTTCAGTAAGGGCATGCAAACTTTTTATACCCACTATATCTGTCTGAATCAATCTATCTACATTATCTGAGAGAATTCAGACTGATTGTGCACAATTTAATTTGAGACAATGCTGGATACTATACCTATCAATTCTTTTTAAAATAAAAATAACTAGTTCGACTCTTATTAATCTGCCACTATTCTTATCTTTTAAAGCAGACACTTTTCTCCAAAGCAGTAGTGATTATTAACTAGATTTTATAGCAAACACCTTTATTCAACATGAGTTATGAATGTTAGGAATATTTAACTAAAATCATTACAGTTATTCACCTATCTATAGTATAGTATAGTATAACCTATTCTTACATGGCACATGCCTTTGTGCTATGGGCAGAAACTGGAGCATCTGGAAAAAGGCCACTTGAGCATGGGGAGAACATTGAAATAACAGACTAAGCCAAAACTGAGTGCATAAATATATGACTATCTTAACCATAAGAAGACCAGCTTCCTCACCCGAGAAAAGTGATTTTAATGTTGACACAATTTTGATTGTAGGTGACAATGAGACAATTGAGCATTAGTAACATTTACTTCTGTACTCGATAACAGTATGTGCAGAATTTAGATGCTTACAGGCTGAGGTACAGATATACAGTACTGTGCAAAAGTCTTGGGCATGCAACTTCACTGTCTGTGGAGAAGTACAGGTAGATCTTATCTACCATCAGGGAGGTTTCTGATTGGTCCCAAATTCATTCTGCAGCCTGAGAATGACCTCAAACACCCAATCTCAGTCATACACAACTATCTTGAGCAAAAAGAAGGAATCCTGCAACAGATACTATGGTCCCCACAGAGCCCTGATCTCAGCATGATCAAGTCAGTCTGGGAGGACATACAGAGACAGTCAAAGTCTGCAGAAGAACTGTGGCCAGTTCCTCAAAATGTTTGGAAGAGCCTACCAGCCTCTACCTTCAACTGTATGCAAGTTTGCATAAGAGAATTGATGGTGTTTTAAAGGCAAAGGGTGGTCCCACCAAATATTGATCTGATTGAGGTTTTTTTGTCTACTGCACTTTTTAGAAGGTTTATTGATTAATAAGTATTCATGGCATTATTTTTGGAACTATCCTCACTTTATAGCATTTTTGCCACAGGTGCCTAAGACTTTTGCACAGTACTGTTTACTAAAAATTGCTTCCTTTATGTAAGATGCATAGGTAAATAACGTGCTGCACACAGTGACAAATGTGAACCTTCTGAAAGAATAACTGAATTGCCACATAATTATTTTAAAAGATGAACATGTTTTTCTAATGCTATACATTTACGTAGGGTTTGGATTCATCACGTAATGTGTTACACTATACAGACCATTTCTCATAACCTACTTTTAGCCATGCAGTTTACTTTTAAGTGTACTTAACTCAAAATCACCACAGTTGTGCACAAAAAAGTCTACCTGAAGTTATGTCAGCAGATTGTGACAGCCAAAAATTTGCCACTTAGGTTTAAGATCTTGCTGTTTTCATGCGGCCAGGTAGAAGGAGGGAAAAGGGCCTAATGTGTACAGCAGTGATTCACAGGGGTCCAGCTGAGATTCAAATGATCCAGAAGTCAACTGCCGTCATCCACTGGGTCTCAAATGTGCTCCACAGCTTTGACATAAGCTCTCTTTGATCTACATCAAAAGGGAATCAGAAAACCACCAGTGATGGACCAAACATGCACCTCTCTACTCCAGAGGAGCCTAGTGACACCCCAACCTGGGAACAGTAAAAATGCACTGGGTGATCAGTAAATCTTGTTTTATAATCTGTCTTGAACTTCTAAATCTGTGTGATCAAAGGTTGTGCCCGAGAGTACTCCGTAGAGCTCAGCGTTTGGATTGAACTGAGCATCTTTCAAAGTGCCTTAAAGAAACTTGTCTTGTCAGACCTTCGTCCCTCTTTGTCTGTGTTTCAGGCCATGCTCTTCTTTTTCATTTTTCATTTGATGAAGGACCAAATGAAAAGGAACACTTTCGTAGTGTGCTTCCAGTAATTGCCGTATGGTCAATGTCAATGAATACATGATACAATGAATACTGCAGCACATTAATCCTGTTATAAAACATGTAATAAAATTGTAATATTAATGGGGGCAGGGAAAAAGGAACAAACTTGTACTTCTTGTCACACATATATGTGAATTTCACTCATTCACTATCATTAACTGCTTGTCCAAGTCAGGGTCATGGTAGTCCAGAGCCTGTCCCAGAAGCACATACTGCTAGGCTTGTCAGAAGACATGATGGATGTAATGCCAGTCCATTTCAAGGTAGCCGCAGACATACATTTATATGCTAAGGGCAATTTAGAGTTGTAAATGAACCTAAAATTTGCTGTTGGCTTGGGAGAAGGAAATCAGAGAACCAGCAGGAAATCCACAAAAATATGTTGAAAACATGCAATTTCTACAGAGACTGAGCTGGAGTTGAACCCATGTAATGTAAGATGGCAGTGCTGCCTGTTGTGTCACCCACAAATTATACCTAAATAATTTATTTTTTTCAAATGTGGCGAATTCCCTTATACAAAAAAGAAAAAAATTCCCATCAAAGCCTGGAATCTCATCTTCAAGGCTTTTAAACATAAAGCTCTGGCTCTGGTGCATACCTGTAAAATTTTGTTTTAATTTTTAATACATAAACACAGCATATGAAGAGAAAAGACATCACATAGAACCACAAAATTTGAACCGGTTGCTATTGCAGGGGAAAAAAATTCGGTCAAAATGGCTGTTTGTTATAGCTAGCTTTTGTAGACTAAGTGTTCATAAATTAAATGATGATATTCTTGAGTATCGTCACATGGGTGGATAGAGTACTCAAAAACAACACTTAAGTAAAAGTGCTATTACTTAAAAAATACTTTTTGCTGTAAAAGTACTCATCCAAAATATACTTGAGTAAAAAGCTACTGGTGACAAAAAAACGACTTGTGAATAAAGCACTTGGATTGAAACTGGGTGTTTACTGCTCTTAGCCAACATATATAGGAACTGCTTCTACATGTAATTTAAATTAGTTGTGTTTTCCCATCTACTTCTTTCCAGTATAGTACCATATCAATATAATTAGATATCTTCAGGTAGACTAAACAAACACTGAAAATTCAGTCTGCTTGGTATTATTATTATCCATTATTAGTTGACACTTTGGAACTTATTGAAGGAGACTAACAGTATTATGCAGTGTAATAATCTTCTAACAATAATTTTCCTATTTATAGGTATTTTTTTACTGAGTTATCTTGTATCCTAGGTGTTTTAGTTTTTTCAACTTCAGACACGGTGGAACCCATAGCTAATTCACAGCCATATCGAAGCCCTTTCTACCTCAATGGACGCAAACCTTTTCAGCTTTACCAGTTCATCATACTTTTTCTATTTGTTCTTCCCAAAAAACTGCTACTGCAAACATGAAACCAGAGTTAGAGTTTTCTAAGAACAGCAAAACATCTCACCCCCAAGTATGTCTGTATGGCGGTGATTGAAACTCTAATTTCCCCACCCTGATAGATTCTTTCACACCCATGAGTACCTGTTCATGGTTCCAACAACTGCAGCCCTGTGTGATCTCACATAGATACTCAAAATGTGCTCAGTGATGCTCTCTTTGAAGAAAATGTGCATGTTGGAGAATCAACTGAATAGGTTGATTCGCAATCCCAGCTGTACAAATAGACTGGGTAGCACATCGAACTCTGTACTCCAAAACTTATGTTTAAGCTTCCACATTATCCATGCTCCTTGCTGTTGCATCTTAATAATCCTGGTCAACTGTTGTTCTTCCATTGCTGTCTGCACCTGGACCTGAATCAGCTTATTCTGCTTCTTTTCTAATCAAGCCAGCACTTCTAGATGCCACTATGTCCTCCCCCAATATATGCTGACGTTGAAACTTAGGGTTAGGGTTAGGGTTTGTTTCTTCCACCTCCAAATGTTATAGCATTCATTTTTCCTTTAGACAATGCTGTTATTCAAAACAGTTTACAACTGTTTATCCCTGCAGCAGGGTGTTTGTACTTGCAAAGTTCTGGATATATTAATTTCTCAATGGCAATATAAGAATGGTAGGAGTAAGGTTTAAACCAACAACCTTCATGAGTCATTATTCTTAACAACTACCAACTGTGTCATAATAATAAAAAAAAAAACCCCAGCAATATAATGACAGTCCTTGGAGTAACAAATGAAAAAGGTTTGTTAGTTCACATACTCAAAATCCAGAGTAAGGTACAAGTCTATAGGATTAAGCACATTTATGAACTTAGAGCTTAGTTGAGCTGATCTGATAACCAGAGCATTCATTTAGGACATCAAAATTTGATAATAGTGAGCATGGGATTCAGTAAAAGTTGTATATTAGTGTTGGATAAATCCAAACATAAGTAGACTGCTGGACTGCTTGCAGTGGCAAGTTTTTATGTGCCATAAGGAGAAAATGGACCATCTTTACTATAAAATTAATTGATTTTCTTAAAAAAACTTAAAAAATTTCACACGACTCAAAAAACAAGTATAGCGCTTTTGCTGACTGTGGCTGGTTTCGGCACAAGGGGAGTCAGGGTGCCAGTTATGTTTGAGCAGTTCTTTATTCGGACACTAAATGAGTCAGAAATGAGGGCAGGGTTGATCTCTGAGGTGTCTGAACCGGAGACAGGATTTCAGTGGTGGAGACGTCTTAAACTCAGGAACACACGTAACCATTACAGGCTTATTTACAGGGCCTGGTGAGTTAACATATTAAATCATGCATTATATATTAACATATTAAGAAACCTTAAAAATAGCTTCGCTACATTTCTAGACCTCAGCTCTAAAATTAGATATTTTACATCAACTCTCCAGCAGCAGTTCTATGTAAATCAATATTCTTCTAACAAATAATATGTGATAGTATTTAAACAATATAAGTTCTAGGATTTTAACATTTTTACAGTTATTATAAAATGTAATTGTGTGAAAGAAAAAAGTAATTACCATTCACCACTGGTACTTTCACAAAACTACTGCAGTTGGCATATTGAGGGCGGTACTGTGTGAATGGCAGCTTTGTAAAATGTGAATGTGTGACTGTACTTAAGGGACAGATCAAGACATTGCTTGGGCTGTTTGAAGGCACTAAATCATTCTTATTACTGCCATCTCTGATGTTAAACACTGATCTTAATGGGCCCCAAGTGATTTGTCCATCATCAGACAATCATCTAATGGGAGCTTTCATATGTAGCTGAAATTGCTTGATCTCCTACGTACCTCCACCTATAAGGTAGTTAAAGCCTTTTTAGGTCAAGGTTAACAGTTGGTTTTGCATTAGTCTTATAAGGTGTATATCGGCACTGATATATAATTGTTAATGAAAAACAATTATATATCGCAAACAAATTATAGATTCTCTATAAAATTAGATTTAGACCCACAGGTGAGTTAGTATGTGCTGCTGTATACTGTAGATACATACAGTGTCCATTTAATAGCATATCTACTATATTTAAGCACACTCAGACTTCAGTTCTTGTCCAGCCTCTATTATGTAGGTGGAAGACATCTGTTTTAACTTCATTATTAGTGTTAGTTTTAATGTTGTTGATGTTTGCTATCCAGTTAGTGTACAAGAAAATAAAGAGGACAGCAGCTAAGGACTTGTAATCTCAGAACATTTATGATGTGGTGATCTTCAACAAAGGCATCCAAATAAATTTGTGCAGCACCAGTAATTAAGTGTATTAAGTATCTGTTACAGTGTCTTCGCAAGTTTGAACTTAATGAGCTTACATTAGTCCCTAAATCCATGTTAAAAGGATGGTTCGTACATTAACCATGTCTGTATATCTTTTTATCTACAGCCAATGAGAAAACTGTTAAAACGATTTGACGTACTATTATTACGTGAAAATGAATAAAAATTAGGCACAAATAAATAAATGGTAACATATGTTACTCAAACGCCCTATCGGATTTATTTATTACTTCATGTTTTCATATCGTTAAAGAATTCCAGTGTCTCCTCACACAGTAACTAAAGTGACCATGATGTAAAATCTTCACACTAACTACGATAAATGAAATAAACACTTTACAATATACAGCCTTGGCACTGGTCATGTAATCAGTAACAGTGCACTAGGGAAGCGTATGTCTGAAAGTTTGCCAGAACAGTTGAGACTTCAGATAGCATGGTCATAATGGACATGGACTAGAAAGGTCCAGCTACTGTGATTAAGGTGCATATCCTGAATTGCTATTGTAAAGTCCCAGACTGTTTAAACATCCTAAACAGTTTAAAAACAGTGTGATTATGAAGCAATCTGAGAATTCTGCATGCTGAGTAGTGTTTTCACATTTCTTCAAGAAGCAAGCAATCTTATGGTGTATCAGCAAAGTGGAGCGCATTCCATCCACCATATGGGCTGGTGTCAGGAGAGGCAGATATGTTTTTGGCTAGACATCAGGCCTTCACTGGGGCCTGAAATTGCCCTCCATTTCATTGCTTGTCTGTGTGAGGTACAGGCTGCTGGAAGATGCATTTCTCTCATTCTGACTTGTTATGTATCCTGCTGACTTACTGTCATGGCAGTGCCCGAGTGATTTACAGAGTTATCTACAAGGTGTTTCACTAGAGTTTAACATCCTGTTCCTCCTGGATACAGAAAATCTGATTTTCAATCAGGTTATTCAACATGAATGAATGTAAATGTAAAATACCCAACCCCTGAATGTCTACCATTAAACTTTGCACTTTCCTTCTGCCTTATCCTTCAGTAATTTAATTCATCATTAATCTACTATAAATACTAGACCGAACAACATAAAACATACTGTCACGCCCCCGGGTCTGAGCGCCTGACACCTGTCCCGCCTCCTCTGTTCATTGGCTCATCGTACCTGTTTGTGGTCAACTTAACCCTATAAGTACCTGAGCCTTAAAACCTGTCATTGCGAAGTATTGCCATGTTCATTGTGTGCATGCTGAGCGTTACTACTCCTTGTTACTCCGGCTATTGACCTGTTTCTGTCCCACGACCTAGTCTTGTGATTACTTCTTGTCTGTTTCGTTGCTTGTTTCGGATTGATTCCTGGTTTGACCCACACCCGATTGCTAGCTATGTTTCTGGATCTATCGCTGCGAATTAAACAGATTTTGACCTTGCAATTCTGCATGCATCTGCATCCTGTTTAGTCCGTGACACATACAAGTCATCATCACTTTCACACACTGTCGGTTACGGCTTAGGATCCAGATTGAAATTTAGTGGCAATTTCTGAACCCTAATTAATGACTTAAATGTATTTTAATATAACTGGTGCCTGGTTAATGTCTTATGCAGACAAGAACCATACCCTTTTACAACTATGCCTTTTTTGGAACATTCACAAAAACATTGATTTTGCAGACTATGCAAAGTACGTATATGTTAAAACTCACATGTTTGAATGAACCACCAATTACAGAAATCCCTTGGTATCCAATCATTCTATGTCTGAATTTTCACTCTTGACATGGCTCTTGAAAATTAAAATGTAAATATTGGTTTCCCAATGGAAACGATTGCTATAATGAATTTCTATCAGAAGCCTATCCATAATAAAAATCAAAATGCTAATAAAATCAAAATAAATGTAAAAAAAAATCAACAAATAAATACTGTATACGATTATATAGTGTTCTGTAATAAATAATGATGCATATATTGTAAAACTGTACTGTATACTGTTATGAATTTATCGGAAAGGCACGCATGCATGTGCCTCTGGATGTGTCTTATTGGTTGTTTCTGTGCTTCCTCGTGAGTCTCATGCTCACTTTATGTCATTGTGTATGTTCAGTGTCAGTGCATTTACCAGGATATAAGATGAATAATTTAGCTGGATGCCCATCGGTTCTCAGAGGAAAAGGAAGAGGAATAGGAAACATCTCCATGTTGGACAAGAAAACTTTTAGAAAGTTTTAAAGTTACTTTTTTGTTACACAGGTTACTTTGAGATATCTTTATTCCCTTTATTCAACATAGAACTCCCACTGCAAACACCATGCATGTGCCCTCTCATCTCACTTCTCATGATACCTGTGGGGGCACTCCTGTACTATACATCCTGCAGCACATTTTATAAACATGCAAATTAATAGTATAATCACAGCCAAGAACAATTATAAAAATTATAAGACTTGTGACTGTCTGGGGTGTACTGTCTCTAGTCTCATGACCCATGCTTCTGTTATAGGCTCCAAATCAGTGTGACCTTGAACTAGATAACAGGTTATTGATAGTTGCAATGAGTGAGTAAGTAGTTAAATCTGTGAAAATCGAGCTTTGAAAAACATTCTCCTTAATATCATTTCATAAAACAAATGCTTTGATTTTTTAAGAAAATACTTGAAATTATGCCATCTTTCACAAAGTTCCTCCCTTTGTTTACTGTCTTATGCTTGCAGCCAGAAATTGAAAAAGATAAGCTGCAGTTTTTGACATGGGGAACTATTCAATGGAAACTGGTGTTTGGGCACACTGAATAGAAAAGCATTTTCAGTATACTGGAGATTTTTTTTGTGAATGCATTGAGCTGGGAAAAAAATAACAAAAGCAAGGATAAACTAAATATAAAATCAGAAATACTGCGACAAGATTAAATCTATTGTAGCAGAATGAGGGGATTGTCCAACAGCCTGTTTTATTCAGATAGTCAAAACATGGTGCACATATGAAATGAGTGCAACATTGATTGTAAACAAATTGAATTAACAAGTATGAATTTATATTTTTGGATTAAGTGTGCTATTGCTGAGTACTAGCTAAAATGAAGAAAAGACTGGCTATATATCAAAGATATTGGTCTGTCTTTAAAAAAATAATTTTGCAAACCCAGATATTTACCTGTGGTGTGATAATTTAGGCTCACAGCTATTCCTTGCACTTTAACCACCAGAAATATTCAAAATGAATAAAAGTTTGTTGGTTTTTTACATTTATTTCCATATATAGCCTAAAATGCAGTGGAGATAAAGTGATTAAAGACATCCATAATGTCATTATAATAGCCCTTGAAAATGAATACCTATGTATTGATTGTATTGGTATCTGAATGGAAACTTTTGCTGTAAGCTTTTTTGTTATCCAAAGCTTATCCTTGATTTTAAAAATCTAAATGCAAATAAAAACAAAATAAACTGAAAAATCTACAAATAAATACCATAACGTACTATGAGGTGTACTATAATAAAATAATATTATGTATATTTTAATAAACTGTATTGTGTGTGTGTTTACTGAACAATTCCTTCAAAGCCAGACACACATGCATAGCTTTTTCCATCTGTTTCACTATGTCTGAGGATGTTTATGCTGAGTCATCACATTTATTACACATTTAATTTTTTTTTTAAATGAACCTATTTATTTAAATGCTGGTCGTTATGTCAAACAAAAAGGCAGACATCAAGTCTGACGCATGTCTATTTCCTTTATTCAACATCTCGTAACACTAGAATCCCGCTGTAAACCCTGCGCATGCTCCGTTTCATCTCCCATTCATAATACAGTGACCCTGAGGGAGGGTGTAACGTGAAATGTCCTGTACTGTGCATACTGTATCAGAAATTATAAACATGCAAATTAATGACAACATTAAGTGTTTTATAATTAGGTAAGTGGTGTTGAGAGTGTTTTATCATTCAGAATCTGAAAAATTCTGTAACTGCGGTCACTTAGCAATTCTTTAAAACCCTAAAACTCTCTTTCCTTTCCAGAAGCCCAAGAGTTGCAACTGACAGAACTTGACATATTTTGTCCTAAGGACACCAAGGATTACTTTTACTCAAATACACTGTCAAAAAAAGAAATGCTCCAGAGAAACGACAGACACAGACCAAACAAACAAATGCTATAGATGCATTTCAACCTTCTGAGGATGAAAGAGCTCTGTCCAACATTTCTATTTCCAGGTGTAACAGTTAACCTTCAGATGAAGATTTTGTAGGATTGGATGAAAGAGATTAAACAGATTTCTCCCTAAATGATATGTGGTGAAGTAAGACATATGAGCACTATGAGAAATATGTTTGACAGTATAGAAGTTAAGCTATGGTTGTGGATTTCAGGTTTTGGCATCTCATTTTCTCATTCACTCTGTCTGCCCCTTTGCCTTGCTCTTTTGTTGTTGGCTTGAAAGACCCAATATTTTCTTAATACAAGGTTTTCATTCTGCATCACAATTATTTACTAGTTTGTTCAGCTATGTATTGTTTTCCTGTGCCAGAGCAATTCAGAATACCTCTGGCTCAAGGTTGATGTAGCAGGAGCTCAAACCTGGGTATTTAATTTGCAAGGTGGCAGCATTAAATACTCTGACAGCTGCCACCAGTTACAAACCATTGGCATTAAAACTGCTCATATGAACCATACTTGAACACCCTGGGGGGTAGCAGGAATGGAGCTGCCATGAATCTGTCTTACTCTGGTGACATGGTCAACACTTCCCCAGACCTTTCCCTGGGGATATTAGGAGGACAAAGCCATTCTTCACTCTAGTGGTCCCTTTATGACAGTCCAAAATCTAGTCAAAAAAACTGAATGTGTCCATGGCGCTCAGCTTGTGGGATTAATCTGTGCTGTCAAAGGCCACAGCTCAACTAAGACTAAAAAGCTTGACAAGGTTATATGTTGAATAGCAGATTGTAGATAGAACACAGCCAATGACAGGGTGCAAGTTCAGTTAATGGCAGACATGAACACGTCAGTAAATAGTGTGGTAGTATTGTGGTAATAGAGTGGAATGAAAAAATACGATAATATCTGACTTAGTGTAAGTGAATTTTAAAATTTGTAAAATAATGACTTGATGAGTGTTGTTGAGCTGATTGCAATGGGAATATAGGACATCAGAATAGCTGTTGCATACATGGAGGCCAGGGGCTCATAGAATATGGTGTGGTGTAAGTAAAATTTCAGTTTTTTTGTGCATGAGAAACACCGCTTTTCTCTACAGTCAAATTAGTTCACCACATACAACAATGTAAGCTTTTTTTTATTTTTTCCCCTTTTCTACTGTTCAAAGCCAATTACACAGAAAACTACCTAATAGTGCAACTCTTATCTCCTAAACACAAACAGGTAAGAACTGATACATAAAATTTTTTACCTATTCGTGGGTATGTACAATGACAAGACCACATATGGGCTAGACTGAAATGCTCAAGCACCACTGTGTTCAAAAAAGTAAATGAGAAAAGGGGAATAAAAAGTATTACATGAAGTCTTTTAACCCTGCAGGAATGTTGTAAAGTGAAAAGTGAATAAAGTGAATTAATTACCATTCTTAAGTAAAATGAAACCTTTATTATCACTAATTTAAATAGAAAAAAAAACGTGCACTTGAGCTATAAAAATTTTAGCTGCAATGCACCAAAAATGTAAAGTTCCTGACTTACTTCTTTAACACAGAGGAAAATTTCATTAATATTCAAAATCCAGAATATCAGAAATATTCATTTGTCTTAATCTAATTTTCTCTTTTTATTTTGTTGTCTCATTCTGTTTTTCTTGGGCTGCATAGAGGCACAGCAGGTGCCTCACAGCTCTTGCCTCAGTGTATGCAGAGTTTAAATATTCTCTTCATGCATGTTTCCTTCCACAGTCCAAATGTGTTTTAGGTTTTTCTCTCTTCCACTTTTGTGGTTTTAATTTTTAAATGCAGAAAATTGTTGTACATTTATTTGCCTTAGGTTTGTAACCAATGTTACCAAAAACCCACATGTTTTCAAATGCCCTATATAAAATACAGTTTGCTGTTTACTTTATAAAATAAAGTTTACTTTTTATTAAAGCATTTGCAATTCTTATATTTTAAATATATTGTAATCACTAGCACAAATTGCTGCCCTTCCCTTCTGAGCCATTCATAAAATATAATTTGGGACGAATGGAAATTGAGTCATTTGAAGTGATATAACCTTTCAATAGAATCCATTCATTTGCCTTGTCAATTTGTTTTTTCATTATAATTAGAGATGGTAAAGAATCACAAGATGTCTGATCATCTTACACGTGTGAGCATGTAGCTATGAGACTAGGATATACAGAAGAAGCTACATCTCTGTGGCATTATTAATTTATATTATATGTTACATTATATGTAATTTAAAAGGCATTCATTGCTGCATTGCTGCTGAGGTTTGCCAAGCAAGTCTAAACTTTTTAAAGATTCCAACAACTGTAGAATATCCGTAGTAACAATAATCCAGTGGCCTGGTACAGCAGAACAGTGAGAACAGTAATGATTTTTGCTTTGTATGAGGCCACTTGATGACTGAACTCTAGTTCATAAAACCTGAATGAAACCTGACAAACTATGAACATTATACATAGCACACCTCTTTTTGGGGGACCAAAAATATAACTCCCAAAATGAAAGTTCGAAGAGCCCTCTGATAGGGTAGAAACTTCAAAAAAAGATACTGTACACTGCTTAAATCTAACTGTATTTCAAGAAAAGGAAGGCAAAATAAGAGATACTGTTTACTGATTTCAGGTGCAGGTGTCAATAGTTCAATCTTACTACTGAAAATGTCAATAATTGTCATTTTTGAATTTTGGGCCCATGTTATGGAAATCTGTGTAAATCCGAGTGTGTTATACTGGAAATGAAATATGGAGCAAAAAGATGATTATACATAGGCCTAAAACACTTCTTTGTATTTCAGCTGTGTATTAGGAACTGCACAGGATCCTAAATTTCATTTATGGAGAAACACTCTTTTTTATTGGCAATTTTTTCTTATTATCATTAAAGAAATGCTTTCCTTGTTAGTATATAACAGGTCTGAGGTCAATTCAAATTAGCTGCCAAGGCAACCATTCGAAGAAACAGCACCAGCTGGAACTACGTTCTACGAGATGTTTTTCCCACAGTCAAGTAGAGTGTAGTACCTATTTAAATATTTCAGCAACCAACCACGTAATATGTCTTGGGAAAAAAAACAATTTGTATAAAACAAGCATAAAGAAAAAATGACACATTTTGAAATGGTTACGAAAACAAGCCTACTAAATATTGTCTGGCATGATCTAACTTCCAAATTACATTGGTTAGTTTCAAATTTACCACTGCGGTGGGATAAATGGACCCAAACTTTCTCTGAATAAATTTCAAAAACCAGTGGGGTCGGAAATGTGTTCTCACACACTCACACACACAAAATAATCCCTTGGTATCAGAATCGAAATTGTCCTTGAAAATGCCGATACCAAAATTGTGGACACTGAAAGTCTATTTTCTGATATTTTCAATGGGAAAACAAATAAATAAATAAATATGATCCCCCGCCCATCCAAAAACACCTATGTAACTATCATTGCGTGACTTCAGCAAAAAAAACAAAAAAAAAACACTCTAAACACCAGTTACCTAATTAGAAACAGTTGCAATGGAATTAATTTGCATGCCTGTAATGCATGGTACAGAATGTACACTACAGGACAATTTGCATATTGGTGTTCCCCCCAGAGTCATTGTATTATGCATGGGAGAAGAGAGGTCGCATCCATGGGGTTTGGCACAAGAGTTCATTGTTATGAGATGTTGAATACAAGGAAGATGTGTGTCGTAGTAACCCACCATGTCTGATACAACAACTGGCATAAAAAATAAAATGCACAGTAAATGTGGGGCAAATGTTATGTGGGGCAAATGTGTTCAGACAAGGCAAAACTGGCAGAAACAGCTGACAAAATACCAATGTAGGTGGTTTCTGGATTGTAATAAATTTATAGCAGTATACAGTAAAGTGTATTACAATAGACTGTGTATTTCCTATTTATTTGTAGATTTTATTTTATTTATTTATTTATTTATTTTTTTAATTGTAGGCCCTTGTAGGAATGTAAACCCTTGTGTAATGTAGAAATTAATTCTAAAGAAATATAATTGTATAACAGCTATCACTGCCATCATGGCCATATATATGTCTACATATATGTATACTATATGCAAATGCAAATCTATACACGATCAAGAAAGGAGAAAATGGACTGAAAGAGATAAACTGCTCATATCCAGGACTAAAAGCCACTTGAGTAATGAGTGTGAGTTCACAGTGAGCATAATTCATCAAGTCCTCTGGAGGCAGCCACTCTACACTATTTCCTACTAAACAAATGACCCTGAGATTAGCAATTGGTTCTCTTGCAGATGACTCATCAGTTACTTACTTTTAAATTGGATCTTTTACTCATCTTGGTAAATACAAAAAAACTTAAATATCTTACATCTTAAAAAACAAATAGTACATCATGTTTGCCAGTAAATCTTACAAATACATAGTGCAGGATTTTTATTTTTTAATCTTAAGACTAGAATTTGTTTGTCATCTTTTGCTGTTCTTAAAAAATGAATTAAAAATAATGATGCAATGTGTACGTCATACACAGTACATGCCAGTGACAGTCTTCATGACTAGATTTCAAGGTAAGGTTCCTTAACAGTTATTCTGAGGTGTCATTGCACACACTAATCCTGCTCTCCACAAACAGCTGAAGAAAAAGGAAACCTTAATGCTGGAAAATAGTCTTCTAATCAGTCTGTTGATTATTTAATTTAGGTAATTGACTGATTTAATGAAGGCATTAATTACAAAGATAGGAAGAAAATCTACATAAACATACCCATGCTATTTAAACAAGTCTCAAAATTTATAACTTAAACAGTTTTGAATATTTATACCAATGATTTACTGAGTCTATTTCTGCCTTTGGAAGAAGGTAATGTTCACGGCTTGTCCCTAGATAATTGTTTATTTGTCAGTTTAATTCTAAAACACTGAAAATAAAAACACCATGCTTACATGGGTTTCCAACTAACAATGTGGCATTTTCAAAGCAACATTTTCATTACCGTTAAATTACGTCAGTATGTATTCATTCCTTTCATGCCACGATCTATTATAAATAGATGTTGTAAATACTTGTTACATATATTCCTCATCCTTGGTGAGAATAAAAGTGCAGATGAGATGCAGAGTGGGGCAATTCGTGCATATGAAAGCATCTTCTTCTACTTGCAGCATGTCTGCATTGTTAGTCCCAAGCAGATGAACACAGCATGTCTGCATTGTTAGTCCCAAGCAGATGAACACAGCATTTTTACAGTTTGTGATGCAGGACTCTGAGGCATCAGTGTGGGATCAGAAGCAGTGCTGGTTTGGAGTTCCACAGAAAAAGGTCATTAAGGCTTCTCTGCCCAAGTCAGATCTCCTTTAGCTGGGCTTTGAATAAATGATCAAACTCTTAGAGTTCCCATAATTTTTTCAAAGTTTAGGCAACAATGGGTTTTGGTGGTTTCTTTCTTGAAATCCCTGTACAAAGGTAATGATGTTCAGGCTCCATATTTTGGTCTGCGTTGCTTGGGAAATGGTCACCACACTAAACGAAAGAGCAGGAATCAAGAGAGAGGTAGTTGAAAGGAACTAATATGTACTTAGTCTTAAGCAGACATGCGATATTATTACAGAATCCTCTAAATCAAGCAGAGATACATTAGACATCGTACAGGTAGCCCTTGACTTACCACAAGCCAGGTTAATGAAAGCCGTCCCAAAAAACTTATAACTGTATAACATGGTTACTTTTGAGTCCCAGCGTTGGGTTATTGTGTCTACGCCAACTACTCCATCTACTATATCATAGATTTTCCTGGCTGCTTTGCTACAAAATATATTTTTTATCGAGTCAGTGTTTACAATCTAATTAAAATGGCTAGAAAGTGAAAACTGAATGTTCATTCAGTAAAATACACTAATGGATTTATAGTATTGTTTGATTTAAGAATTATTTAAAATGCAATGAGTGAAAAATATAACAGTACTATTATACAACATTAAATCGTGCATTTTTGTTGTATCTTTATGGCTTATAGAGTATGAGGGGATTTCTGACTTACAACAAAGTTGGCTTATGACATGGTACAGTTGTCATCCATGATTTTTGAGTTTGGTAGCGGGAAAAAGGATCTGCCATAGTGCCGGGGCAGACTGTTTTCAATCATTCACATTATCTCTCCAGAACCTCATAAAAATGAGTTTGGTTCCTGTAAATCACTGGTTCATTACACTGAAAAATGAACTACCAATGAACTGCTGGCTTGTTGATGTGAGAAGTGTGTTGGGCCCCTGTGAATTGCTGGTTGCTTCCACTTAGAAGTACTCTTCAAATCTGCACTATGTTTTCTGGGGACTTATGACACAGCACACTCTAGCACACTAGAATGTGCTGCAGCACGAGTGCACATTATAGCTGCACATAGACGACTATAAGCCTGAAAATGGGTTGAAAAGTATAATCAAAATTAAAAGTAAAGTTACACACATGTAAGAGTATATTTGTATCTTGCTAAACAACAGTTGTTACACTTTTGTCATCCTATTTGTAAGATGGACCTATTTTAATGTAACTGGTGTCATGAACCAGACAATGACAACATTGTTCTTCCATCCCAAGGTGGCTCTTCTAGTTATTAATGTGTGGTGTCCACATACTTCGGCAAACCAGCATGTTTTTTCTTAGAAATATTTCATGTCAAATGCAATGTCATAATTTCAGCAATTTGAAATACAGTATGACAATGAAATTTCACCAAAACATTTGTGATTTAGTAGAATGAGAGAACTGGTCAAAGGCATGAACACTTTTACAAGGCACAGTATTTTGTCCTTAATGAAAGTTAAAATATTCATGTATGTTTAAAATTGTATTTCTAAACTGACTGAGTCTTCTCACAAAAAATTTAGCTAAAGAAAACTTTTATATTCAGAAATCCAGAAAATGGTTGTCACTGAAGCAGCACAGTTGCTATGAAGTGATCTAAGTCTTTGAAGAGGGTCCTTCTGGAAAAAAAAAAATACAGTAACATAACTACTGCAGCATCATGCGAGAACATCTGCAAATTACATGATTGTGTTATAGTCAGGGTGTTCAAGGTGAACAGTAAGGAAGCCAAGAATATTTGCTGAACATCCTTTGTGCTGCTCACAGCCATCTTTGATGTGTAGCCCTGCAGCTTCACAAACTGAAGTGTCAGTGAAGTATTCCATAATCCACAATAACCATGTAATAATGTCTGACACAGTTCTGTCTATATATAGATGGATATATACATGTATGGGGAAACTGTGTCAAGCATTGTCCACTCCAATGTGGTCTTGCTAGGCAACCTGGAGAGTGGATGCAGTGCAGTACTGATCAGGAGTTTGTGTTTTGCTAAGATCAACCATTCTAGGGGCTTTCATTATGTATGAAGGTAGGACAAGCAGCTAATAGACATTTAAATTTGAGTGCAATGCTCCAGTTAAACCTCCATGCTACAGCATATTGTACATGGCAATTAAGAGGTGCATCAAATTGCCTACCAGTAGTACATATTTCTTCTGCCTCAAATGACAGGTAAACCCAGATATGCACAAGATGAGCCACTATGTCATGAGCCAAGAATCTGACAGGAGGTAGGTTTGGTTTATGAACATGCAGTCTTTTCTAGGGTTCCAAATGGACTGGCACAACTTCTGTCAGCAAATAGTATGGCTTTGAAATGAGACCCAGTTTTCCTAATTTTGCTCCCATATAGTTTCAGTTACCCAAATGATACTGATCTGCAACAGTCTAAAGATCAGTGAACTAGCTAAGTCCATGAGAATTTGCTAAATCTAAACTATCTAGGACTGAATCCTCCTCAGTGCCATTGATAATTAAATAAGACCCAATATAAGGTTTAACTACCCAACTAGGAAAATTAATCCTGCTGGTTTTGGAGAGGACCCATAATCTTACAGTAGTGGTTTATAGTGTCTGAATTGCTCATAGATATGGATTAGTATCCATGAGCCAATATAGCAAAACATTTTAGTTTCTGTTATAAAGATCATATCTCTCGGGTACAGTGGTATTTAATATTTGTGCTTTCTGTTGCACTGAAATACAGTATATCATCTGTTTTTCAAAGCTCTGAGAGACAGAACATTGTCTATTCAAAATGCATAAATAAACATCATTCAGTTGATGTGCCATCATTTTTGACAGGCCATTATTAACATTATGGAACATTTTAGCAGACAGGCAGATCATGTCATGGCAATGATGTATACACAATACTGAGTGCTAAAGTTTTGTTTGCAACATGACAGCCATAATTTGATTTTGATGAATGCAAACTTTTTTAGAGCTAGCCACAGTCTTTAATGTTCTTCTTCACACTGGTCATGTTGGTCTCATGTTTAAAGTTTAAAGATGCTTTTAGAAGAGACTTATGTCTGTATAAAATTCATGAGGTCAGTTTGCCAGATTAAACTGTGCGGTGCATTTCTGAATAATGCAAAATAGGTATTATTTTATACGATTCTCTGTGCAATTGGTTTGCACCATTTTCTCTTCAGATGCCATTGCAAAACTTCCAGGGGCCAACTGAAATAAGCCAAATCATGGAATCAGTGACCATATACACTAACTTGGTAGTTCATTAGGTACACCTCCCCATCTTCACATAAACTGTACATTCAAGCAAGTCAAACATCATGCAGCTTTGGTCTATAGTAAACATCAAACAGATCAGCATCTTTAGAATTAGTCAATGTTCCAGTGAGCTTTATGTAACCCACTGGAAGCACCTAGCACTGATGTGGATGGGCAGATCAGAAGATTTGCAAGGTCTGTAAGTGTTTAACCCAACAGTTAGGAATAATGAAAGCAGAGATTGAGGGATTACAGAACAAATTAAATGTTTATATTTAACCAACACATACATTAGATTAAAAATAGGTACGTTGCAATATTTAGAACAGTTTGTTAAACCAAATAGCTCCAATGTACTGGTCAAAGGTTGATTCTTGCAATATAAATAAGAGACCTGCATATAAAGCCATAGGTCATTAGATATTCTTCATACAATTTTAACAGTTGACTTTAATATGGTTCCCATTTTAGTTACCTTTACAAGGTACTCCTACTCCAACACTGATTGGTTCCCTTGGTTCACACTGGAGCTCCAGTCCTATGACTCATTGTCTCTTGATCGATCTCATGAGCGACAACGCTCAATCCTGAAAATATTGACAGAGATAAAACACAAAGGAAAACACATAGGGACGTAACAGTAACCAACTATATTGTTACAATATCGCCCATTTGTAACTCACTGTTCACATTTTTTTGCATCAGTGCAAAATATGTTTTAATATTATCAGACTTTTTCTTTGTTTCATCATGCTCAACACAATATACCATGTTTACAGTAACGTAGCAGTCAGGACACAGACGCGTGCAGGCGGAAACAGAAGAACCTCGTTTAATGGCAAAAGTGGTTCCAAAGTTGTGGTCGTAAGACAAGTGTGGGTCAAAGCCAAAGATCAGTTCAACACTAGCAACGTAACAAACACAAATGAAGCACAATCTGTGGTCAGGAAACAACACAAGCCAATATCCAGAGAGGCAAACAAGAGGCCCACTCAGTGCACTCTGAAGGACCAGGGGCAACACTTCACAGAGATCACTGGGAAACACAGGTGTATATATACAGGTGAGGGAATGAGGAACAGGTGCACGGGACTAACAATCAGGGGTCGGCGGAGTCCAGACCAGGGGGCCTGACAATTTATTTCATTTCTCCTTTTCTAGTCTCAATACAGTCAGTACACAGTTCAAATCAGTTGTTGCATGAATATTGCCCAACAAAATTTTGTATTTCATAACTAATAATACAGTATAAATCAGCTGTAACTTATCAAATGAAAGTTAATGTATGCCACATCCCTTAAAATGTGCTGAGTGTGATCCTGTGGTTTTAACTTAATCTTATTTTTGCTGGAACAATACTTTTCATTTTTATCATGTTGCTGCAATTTGTGTGTATGCACTGTCTTGTTTATGTCTCTTTCTAGAATAAGCTAGAAATATCACTTGGCGATTATCGTGATACCACCTTGCTTTCATGCGATTGGCTAAACAGCTAACATTCAAATTCCACATTGAATATGCAATAATGTAAATTCCACATACCTATTTATCACCCTGGTTACATTTGGAATTTGTGAAACGAGTGACTTTAATGATTTTGAGTGTGACATAATAGTTGGTACTAGGAATACTGGTTCCTGTTTGGCATCAGCAGTGACTAGTAATGGTAGAGTGATAGTGTGGGGAATGTCACACCCCCGATTCACATTGAAGAACATCTGGATGGTGTGGAGCATCTTAACATTGTTGCTGACCACTTTCAGTCCTTCACGGCTACATATTATCTATGATATTATATACATATGAGCTTGATAATACACGTTGTCACATGGGACACGACAATCATACAGAAATAATTGCATTACTTAGTTGGTGCAAACTGAACAACCGGCAATCTTGCTGTAAATATTTAAATTAGTACCTATCACTTTACATTCTTTGCTGATATTCTTTTTCTATGTTGATAATAAACACTGTGCATCTAACAAATTTACAATGAATGAATTCTAAACTAAAACACATGAAAACTCACTACAAAGGACTGAATAACACACGTATTTTAGTTAAATAAAAATTCATTTTGTTTCATTCAAATAAAAACAGATTTTATTAGGTCAAATGCAATCCTTAGTAGAATATGATTTTTCAAGTTGTTATTCTGTTTAGCATGACTGAAAACTAAGAATCTCCAGTTAATAGGTTAATTGTAATACATTTTGAATTGTCCTATTTATTCAATGAGCAGCTCCATAAACACAATTTAATTAACAGCTCAGCTAGAAGAAAATAGTGTACACCTGGGTCTATGTGGACCACCATTCAGAACAGCTGGCCTAATCCAAAGTGACAACACTGATGAATATTCACTCAAAAAATGAGGCTAGGAATCCTTAATGGTAGAGAAGCAGAGTTCACACTCAGACTTAGACAGTTTTGGTTACAAGGTCATGTCAGTACAATAACTAAATCCAAGTTTGAAAGTCTTCATAATCAATTTAGTTGTACTTATTACTTAAATATTTATTGTGTTCAATATAGCATTGCATGTGAAGGTTTGCTGTTTGTTTTATTTGAGACCTGTATTTGTGCTTTGTAAGAATAAACAGTACAATTTATGAATTGGGGCCCCCCAGTCTGGAAGATAATGCTATGCATTACTACAGTTTTGGTGTATGTATTGCTGTGGGGTACATAAAATGCCATAAACATACTTCTGGGATTTAAAGCAAATGAAATGTGTTTTTATAGGGAGCCTTGAGATGGCATGAAAGGACTGTTATATATAGAGACAAGATGATGGACTAAGTCCAATAGACACTGTACCAACCAGTAAATGAATGCTTATCATTTTTATGAAATATTACAACCTTACAGTAAGATCTTTTTCTCTCTTTCTGGCCAATCATTTGAGACGAAAGAAGAACCTGTCAGACTGCATGCAGTTAACAACAACTCCACTCTTTTCTTTGTATCTGATATTGTTTAATGTCACTGCAGGCTATAATGAATGCCTGTATGGTTTAAATGTACAGTTTTCAAACCAATGAGTAGGGGAGCATTTTATTTCCCATAAGGGAACATATAAATAAATAGTTCTTGTAAAGTAATGCATGAAATATTACAACAAAGTGACTTTTATTGTCTTTACTATAACATTGTTAATGGGAGAGTAGAGTATGCTGTGTTATGCAATATAGTTGTGACAAGTTAGACAATAAAACCAGCATTACCTCTCTCATGTCCTCTTGTAATGAAATTATAAAGGTTACCACCTAAAAAATGAACATAACTGGCCAAGACTTGTGTCCCTAATTATACAGGAATATGAACTGTAAAATTTTCAAGGTATTGAAATGAAATAAAAATGTTGATGTAAATTACGTTTAAACAGTTACACTTTAAATTCACAGCATGGCCTATAATTTCTCTATATTTACTTGTACATTTGGTCTGTTTTTCAAGTTTGCCAGCAAATAGAATAAAGAGTTTCAGTGTCGTATGTCATTGTGCGTTAGTCATACATTTGTTTTTAAAGCCTATATAAGACTGTTGCATGGCAGTGCTGTGCATATATCTTAAAAATTTACACTCTGTCAGCCTTGAAGCTATTTATGCTTTCAAAACCACACATTTACCAATAAAAGTTCAGATCAAAGCAATAAGCACATTATATTAAGTCTCCATACAGCTTCAGAGCTTTCTAAGACAACTTCATGCCTCTCCGCCTAATACTGTTTAGGGAACGTCGATATGCATATCAGCATGTTAGCTGTGCTTGGCCTCAATATGAAAGCATTTGTCTTATGGGAAGCCTGATAATTTATTTGATCAAATAACTTTAATTCTTTTGATAGGACTCAAACAAATTCCTTTGTGTTTCCAGTGCTAGGTAATCAGTTCAAATACAATGTTGTAAAATTTGTTTTTTATGTACTTGCATATTAAGAATCAAGTAAAACTTTTACTGTTTTGTGTGTGTGTGTGTGTGTGTGTGTGTGTGTGTGTGTGTGTATAGCACATACAATATGCTTATTGGTTGAAATTAATTTTTTACTACGAATGAAGCTTGGCCACGCCCACCCACATCCAGATGGTCACGGCATTGAAAGCTGCACCTAAATACCCCATTAGAGAATAAAGACCCATAGATGGAGGTGATTTACCAAAGACATTGAAAAAGCTTGGCCAGAAAGGACAAAAAAGGAAATTTGGTAGTCAGTGCTACCAAGACATCTTTTAGGCTTGCTCAGTTTAAGTAATGTGTTCTCATGTGTTGCAAACCCTTGCTCTTCTTAGGTTTTATTTGAGTTCATTATAATTTAATTATGTGCAGGAAAAAAAACAGAAAAAATAGAAAATGTGTGAAACACTTCATTATTTGGTCACTTCTCGCACCTGACATGTATGCTACATACTGCAACACTGAGTCACAGAAAAATTGAGGCAAAAACACAGAGAAAAACAACATGTACTTCCAAGGCAACACATACAGAAGTGATCAAGAAAAGCAGCCATAAAAGAATTTGAAGAGCTCCTGGGAGTTATATATAGATCTGATTTTAACTTAATCCAGCAACACTTTAAGGTTTCTGCTTTCGAATGACATAGGGCATAAATCAGCAACCTTTCTGTTTATATCTGTTATTGTTTTCTCCACAATTATGAAGCTTAATTATATTTCACCTGGAGCTTATAGGATCAAATAAATATCAGTTACTGCTGTTAATGTCCAAGCCAGTGTTGTGGTTTTCATAGCCCATCATTGAAGCAACTGACAGAGGGTTTCCCTGGGAAGGGATGCAAGTCTACAAAATACACAAAAGTCACAAATTAACCTGAAAGGCATGTTTTTAGACTGTGGGAAGAAATCCACATGAATACTGGGAGAACATGCAGACTCCACTAAGACTGAACCAGATTGTAACCTAAAACCAAACAGCCAAGGCACTATGAGGTATCAGCACTACCTCTGTAATACCCCCCCAAAAAATATGGCTCATAACATTTTAATAAAAACTGTAATTAAACTTTACATTTAAAGGAATTTTTTTAGAATGCTTTACTCAAAATAGTTTCAAATCAAAATATTTTAAAAGTTTTACTAGCCTAAATGCTCACTCACAGAATAACCATTTGAATAATATGTTGATGATGACAGACTATTGTGATGGACTGGTGACCCATCTAAGGTGCAGTTTTAAAGCCTAGCACCCAGTGATTCTAGGATATGCTTTAGACCCCTACAACCTTGACTAGGATAAATTTGTTAAGGATAATGTGAGGACGAATGGATGGATGATGACAAAATTCTAGTATATTATAGTACCCTGTGTTTTACTTTCTGCTGTACCCTTTCTGTCAGGGAGCAATCAACCTTATGCCCTTGAGCATGAAAGTGAAAGACATTAGCGTTAAAAATCACCACAACGGAATATCAGCGGCACTCTGCCAGCTGCACATTTGAACTGGTTGTTGCTGTAAACCATGATGAACACTGTCAAATGCATTTTTTCTCTGTCAGCTTTCCCACCCAAAACCTGCAGCAGGCAAAAAACAGCATTTCTCCACAGCTCATATAAAATGAGTAATACTAAAAATTATTTTTAATTTTTCTGCACTCATGCAGCTGAATACGAATGAATTGCAAATAATCACAGGTGGGACTCATTTACATTTTAGTTTTGTCTCTCATGAAAATGTATAATGCCTTGCCCAAATTAGGCTCATGTTAAGGTAGTGAACACTTCTCAATTAAGTAATTTTTTATTTAATTTAAAACATCTAACAATAAAAAATCCAAAGTTTGTTTTGGTTTGTGTGAGCTAAATTCTTTTATAAATGGGTGACTGCTAGAAGGGAGTTCAGTGTAGTGTATGTAGCATTGCAACTCATCTTGGACAAAGGTGTCAACTAAATACTTGCCATTGTATGTTGCTTTGGCGAAAAGAAACTGCTATATGCATAAAGTTAACTGTAAAATGAGTCTGTTATTGCCTCGGGGAGCCAGTTATTAATGATATGTAGATAAATGTAATCTTAACACTGAAAACTATTCATTTATAGAAATTACTTATTAAGTCTATAACCAATCCCGGGGAGTATGAGGATGTAAAGAGGGGAACAAATAGGTTAGGAAACGCTGTTGCAAAGTACTCACACACACACACACACACACACACACACACACACACACACAAACACACACAGTTCCACATGAAGGGAAGTATATGATTGCTAGTTCACCTGAAACACTTGTCTTTGGATTATATCGGTCAAAACGGATCTTTTCTGTGTACTGTAAACTGAAATTAATTTAATTTTTTTTCCCACTTGAGAATAATACTCATTTTGTCTGACAGAGTGCTCAGGTGTGCAGAACACCTCAGTTTTTAATTTTTGTTGTGTTAGTTTATTAGTTTTGTTTGAAGGCCAATAAGCCCTTTTCATTTCATGTTTATTTAAGTAATTTTCTTATATGGGAATGAAAAATAAAAACCCCTCTAAATCTAGCTACTACCAATTGTCATCTTCTCATACCTCTACATGCCAGATGATGAGTATGTCTTGAAAATGCAGATAAGATGCTTGAGGCAACTGCAAAGGCTAGTGTTGACAAGAGGCTTCAGACTATAACAACCACCACTGTTATTTCATCAACTTGACAGAGAGGTATACACAGAGAAGAAGGCAGTCAACTCAAAATACTACCCCTATGGATAAGAGAATTTTGATGGGTATACTCACTATACTGCACTCACTATGGCATGACTCAGTGGCTCTGTGTTATTTTTTGTTATATTCTCTGCCTCATAAGAATTCATTAGACTTTAAAATTGTTAAATTACAAGCTAGAGACCACTGAGGAAAAGGAGTCAAGTATATTCTGATTTTGTCTGACCCGGTTCCTGTCAAGATTATGTGATAAAAACACGTGGTCAATGATCAGAATTTGCTTATAAAAATGTACTAGAGTAACGATCCCAAGGCTCTGTAGGGGTATGATGGGGTGTAACATAAATCGTATCAAGATATTTGTGAATAAAATTTACAGGACTTCAAATAATATATAACAAATAAGTGCATATATTTCACAGCAACACTGCAGTACAAAATACATTACCCAAAGTGACATTTTAAAGCAATAAAAAACCTAACCCTTTTTTCAGCTATTACACAACCACCCAAGTTGAAAACCAAAAAAACAAAAACGCTTATAAAACCCAAAATAGTCCTTCACACCCTGATTAACTAAAATGCTCTATGCTACCTACAACACAACAAAACAAGAGCATGAACAATACACCAGCAACAACCAAAAACAAAGGGTAAGGACTCTTATGCAAGTAAAGTCATCCTAAGCTTCACCCAGGAAGTATTTATATCTTCCTGGAGGATCCTGCCTTTTCCAGTTATATGTCTACTACAGCCAGCTTCCTGGGCCAAAGATTACAGATGGACATCCCACCCATTCACTACCCAGGGAGTGAAATAGAGAGAGAGAGAAAGAGAGAAAAAAAACAGAGCAGACACACCTGTGGATGTAACAGCTATTTGACAGGATTTTACTTTAGGGTTTCATAAAATCAGACAAATGTGTTCCTGAGCCATATGAGGGTTCACCCATTACTTTCACAGGAAGAGCTCAGAGCTCAATCCAATTAGGACCCGAATGTGATTGATGTTCCACAACTTTGTAAACCCGGTCTTTAACACACAATCTGCACAGCAGAAATGATATGCCATTAATTTTTCCATAAGTCATTTGTTACTTAACTCATCTTGTCAATGACCCAAATAAGGGGCCGATCCCAGTAAAGACACACGCAGACAGCCAATTGGGCAATTTTAAAAAAGCCTCTCTTACCTTTTGTTGGCCAGCAGTGTATGTGGCGATGCCTGGACGAAGGTCCCTTGTGAAGTCAGATATGGCAATTCTATTCTCGGCACCAATTAAACCATTAGAATATGGAGAAACATCTGCAAAACAGGAAGTTAGGCTTTACTGATGAATCAACTCAACATACATGCACATGGTGAAACTATCAAGGCTTCACCGAATACTCTTGTCAGCGACACTGATTATATGCCATAACACCTATGCATAATGCAACAAAAAATGTGCATATATGCTCTTAGACATCCAGTAAGGAAACTGTAAAACACATAAGCAGTGTTAGAGGCAAGGCCAAGAAGACTTACTGCAGGTGGTCCCTGAAACTGCCAGGCTGTTCATGCAAATGGTGTCCAAACAAAAATGTGCACCAAAAGCTACTGTCCTGCTCTACATCAAAAGGTATCATAACTCAGAATACCAACTCAGAACAGAAACATACACAAGGACCAAGGTAAGATAATAGTCACTAAATACACTGTGCGTAGAATGTGGCTGTAGTTTTCCACACTTCCTCTGCTTTGTGCTTTCAGCACAGATTTGACACCCTGGACAGGCCATAAACCTCCAATAGCCAATCGGGAGGAAAATTGAAATTTCTATCCACCTCTCCACCTTTTCTGTCCACCAAACCAGCAACCAGGTCATCAACCTTGGAAGACCAACATCTTTTCACAGAATAATATATTTTTTCAACAATAACCACTAAAAGACACTAAAAGATTTTCCCATGTCCTTGATGCGTTGTGAGAACCAGCACCAGTACTTATTAAAACGGTATATAATTCAGACATCATACCACTGGAAATATTTGGCACAAAGAGGGGTCTCTCAAGTTATTCCGCTTGTAGTCTGTTTTCTTTTTCGTTGGCCATAATACAAGGATATAGCTGTAGGGATTTATAGAAGTTCATATTTATTTATTGGGTAAGCTAGAATTATTTCTTTTGTCTTTTGAACTGGCTATTGCTTGAACTGTAAATAAATATGATATATATCATATGCCCATTTCCAGAGCCCAAACTGCTTAATACCTGGGACAAGATCTAGGTTCAAAGCAACAGAAAACCACAGTGATAGCCCATTCAGGATCCCCAGATATATGTTAATGTCTTTCCAAAGTAGAAGTGTTGAATGCATCAAAATTTTTGGATAACAATGGAATCTGAATGAAAGGCACAGTCAGCAGTTTTGGGTAGCACACATCTGAGTCCATGTTAACCCACAGAGTCTAACCTGGTATCAATTAATCATTTATGTAACTTGTGCAGGTCAATAGTAAAATCTCATATTTGGTCCTACCCATCTCTTTTAGTTGGCAAATTTTTGGTTTAAAAGGACTTAATTCGGAGTCATTTTTTGTTAAAATAAATTAAAGGGTTTTCTATTTTTTACTATGATTAGAAAAGCAATGGAAAGTTTTCAAATCATTGCAGAATCTGACTTTATTCATCCTGACAAAATTCTTTGTATAATATTTTTCAGTAGGTAGGGAGGACCATTAGACCAGATATTTCAGCCCTTTAATTATCATAGCTGGTCTGTAGCAGATGAGTAAATTCTTAGATACCTAAACCCACAGTTTGCCATTTAAAGGGATAACACCAGTTAGAATTACAAGGGATATTCAATTGTAAAGCTTTAGAAAAAAAGCGATTTAGACAGATTATTGTTATAACATGAAAGTTATAAGACATCACTTAGAACTGATGGGAATGGAACGATTTTTCAGGATTACACAGATACAAGAGTACATCAGTAGCATACAGAGAAGTATGACGATCCTCTTCTATTGTTATACCTGTTATGTTTGTATTGCTTCTAAAAAGCTTCTGCCAAAAGTTGAATCATAAGTGTGAATAGAAAAATGGGAAAGTGGACCACGTTGGCGGCAAACTCTTCCAAAACAGAATTAGTCTAATGCATACAAGTCATTCGCAGCATGGTGGCACAGTGGGTAGCACTGACACCTCATAGGGCATAGGCTGTTCAGCCATTGATTTGAATCCAGCTCAATCTGTTTTTCCTGTGCCTACATAGGTGTCCTCAAGGTTTTCTTGTTTCTTCTCACATTTCAAAAGCATGTGTTTCAGGTTAGCTGGTGATTCTATAATGCCAGTAGTGTATGCATGTCTGAGTGAATATGCGTACGTGGCTCCCCTGCATAGAGCTTGCATCCCATCCAGGGTGCAGCTAGCTTAATGTTCAGGGATTCAGAGATAGATGCAAACTAAAAAATCAGAACAGAAAGTGAAAAAAGCAAGTTGAAAGAAAAATGTCAGACCCCCAGAAACAAAGCGTCTCCCCACCTCCCCTTACTACAACCACAGCCTGTATATCACTACATGGGTAGAGCATATGGGATAGAAACACCCCACAAACCTAAATAAGTCAAAAAAGAAAAAAGCAATCCTCATATAGCATCTAACAAGATTGTAAGACCCAATAAAAAGGGAAGCTCTCACGGACACATCTGGGCCAGACAGGGTAAGCAAACTCATGGTAAATCTGTGTCACAGCACTGAATTTGCATTACTGTACAGTAAACAGTAAACAGATTACACAACTTCATACAGGATCATTTCACTTTTTCACATTACAGACAAAAATGTTCAAAGTCGATCTCAACTCAAAGTGGTTTTTATGATGTTTTTGGAAACATACACAACTCAAGCCTTGGGTCAGGATTTGGACCAGGCACATAAGTTGTATATCTTGTGAGGACAGCCAATCTCAATTGGAGGATAACTGACCAGTAGATAAGTTCACAATAGTAGATGGATCTGCCAGAATATTCAAGTTGAGTATTTCCTTCAGCTTTCTCCAGCAAGCCCACAATTCTCTAATAATTGTGAGTCATCTGCAACAGTTAAGACATCAAGTCCTGTTACTGTAAAAGGTTGCAAAAACTTCTTGAGGCCAGTACTGATACTGTAGCTAAGTCTTAACATCATCCAGCTTTCCAGGAATATACGCTGACATTTTATTTTGTTACATTTCAATCTCTTCATGTAATGTGGAGCTGGTATGGCTCATTGTAGCAGCTGCCATCTCTTCCATCCATTGTATCAACAACCATATCTACCTCTATATCAACATTCCTGGGCAATGAGCAGAGATGGGATTTCTTTCCTCCAGCTCGTTCTTCAGTTATTTTAGTTTTCTTTGCACGGGCCTAATAAACTTTGCTGGCCTTTGTGTAAAAACCAGTTGAATTTGTTCAAATTTTGAGGGAAAAAGATCCAAATTGTGGGTTTCTGGAGCAGAGCTGAAAATTAAGTGTCCATCTTTCTCTCAGACTAGGTGGCCTCACTCTGTTGCTTTATTCTGATTTTTACAGGTAGCATGGTGAAGTACTGAGAACTTTGGTGTTGTCATTTTGTACTAATTTTGTTCTTTTGTACTGTATTTGTGCTCCACTGAGTTTGGCTTTTGGTTGGTGAATTAAAAGTGGTGGAAATGAAACATGCTGTCCAGTGCTTCTTTCCTACTCATATGGCTACCTCTGTCTCACACCTGGCACACATCACCCATCTTTTGTATGGGACCCCATACAAAAAATGCTATAATGGTGTATTAAAATTCCAATATTTTGCCTGTTACATGTAATTTTGCTTTTACAAAGGACTTTGATAATGTTCACTTTGACAACATTTTATTTAGTGACAACAATGCTTGTATCAGATGTTTTGGGACAGAGATTCATACCATTTGTGGGACAAATTATGACACTGGGTCTAAAAAGTTTGAAACTGCCAGAGCATTAGAAAACTCCAGCAGAGAAACTTAAATTGAAAACACGATAAGATCCCCTGTAAAGGGCATGTGTCCAGTCTAATATATGCCCAGCCCAGTATCACCACTTTAAAACAGGAGGCTGTTGATGAATTAATAAATGAATGCATGAATATATGGATGAATGAATGCCATTATTTATACACAGTATATGTATGTAATATCATAGCACATCATTCAGAATGTGTACATAATGGATAAATAACTTACGTTACAAATATTAAAAAAAGTTTTTATTTTCATTGTCATGGATAAAATACTATTCTTTTAGTATTTTAATGAATTTTATGTGAAATATATTCCTATTATGTTCATCCCATGAGCAATGATAATTGAATCTCCTTACAACAGGAATTCACCTTACGTGGTGATTTCACAGAAACAATTAACCTTGTTAACCGCGATAGGTACGCTGGCTTTTGTAGTGAGAACTGTATTATGAAAGCAAATTGAACACAAATAACTTTTTGGATATAGTTTTAATTTTGGTATGACATTTTACTGTTCTGTTTTTGACATCTTCTCTGCCTTATACTGATCGTGTTTGGTAGATATTAATAACAAACAGATCTCTGCGGTATGTGCCGAGGTCATAACCTCATACAGCATTATGTTGCTCTTTTGAAAGCTCACAACAGACTAGAAACTAGAAACGCAAAGTCCCAGTGATCACCCTTTTATTTAGGTAGAATATTCCATGAAGTCATAACACACTTGCGAAGACACTGTTGCCAGCTCTCAAGTATCTCTGGTCATAAAGGTTTAATGACATCAAGGTCAACAAACAAAGTAGAAAAAAGGAAAGTGGAAACTGATGATGCCTTGAAAGGAAGTTATGTTAATCCTACATAGGTTCATTATAATTCAGTCCACCTCCTTGTTTAGGTTTGCTCCTTATTGTATGTACCAGTTTTGCTATATTTCATGGGCAGCCATTTTAAGCTAACAATAATGAATGAACTAGATAGTCATGAGTCCTTCTGCCTTGTTATCATTACATCGTGAAGTTTGTGTGTGAAAGCAAAACAAAAAAAGTTTAGCTACTTTAAATTAACTGTTTTTCTCAGTGCTAAACAATAGCATACCACTTGTTTGTCAGGTTTGGTCACCTAAGAAGATATCACCTAACTACACCTCCAATTTATGAATAAAAATCAAGTTTTACAGTTATTTGTTCTAAATGATAATTGTGTTTGATGTCTTAAGGCGACATTAACACACTATCTTTGCTTTTGCTGTTAGTTTCATGACTGTAATCCCCTTAGTGTAGATGGATATTGTAATCTTCCTCAGAGTCTGCGGCAACTTTTAGATTTAGACCTTTCTGTCTTTATTAACTAGCCCAGTCTCAAGTGACGTGGAGTGCAATTACATGCGGCTTTGTCTCACATTTCTCTCATTGTTCCTTCATAGGTCACTGACCAGGCCGTGGCCTTGGAATACACTGCAGTGGCACTCATTCTGCTATGACTCTAGGGACTGTATTGACATTCTAGGGAGCCCAATGTTTCTAGCATTATTTTATGTTGCAGCGGGCAGTGAGACTAATACTGCAATCACTTATTTGTTGCGCTGGATGATTTAATACCCACCATATTATGTATTGGTATTTCAGGGCTTGGCTAACTAGCTGTCCATAATCACAATATTATATATCAATATCATATATATGTTTGACCACAGGCTTCCCTCACCAAACAGGGATAATAGATTCAGGAAAATCTGTTTTTAAATTGAATTCTTGTCAAAAAAAAGTCTAAAATGCCTTTAATTTGCATTATAAATAAGCAGAAAAGTTCTACTGACTTTTCATCAAACATGCAGAACTTCTGTCTTATTTTTTTAACACACACACACCCACAAAAAAAACACAATTCAAAACCAAACTCTGAACATCAGGATTACTCTGAACACCTTTAAATCCAGGTTTAAGACTCATATTTTCAAAACATGGTTCTGTGTCATGTTTTTTGGTCCTTTTTCCCACTTTCCTGCTCTATTTTTTTCTTTGGTGGTATGATGCATACCACACAGCTTATAAGCTGTCAGTTCGACTCTTACTCAGTCTGTATGTTCGCTCCATCTTTGTGTGGGTTTCTTATGGGTACTCTGGTTTCCTCCCGTGATTCAAACATATGCTGCTCGTGAATTGGTGACTCTAAATTGCCCTTTTTGTGCATTGAGTGTATGTGTTTGTGTGTGTTTCCCTGACTAGTGTCTTGACGAGAGTACCTGGCCTCAAAAATTTTGGAATTTTTTTGGAACAGGCTCCTCACTACAATGACCCTACATTAGATACGTGGTTGTTAACACTGTCATTTTACTGTAATTTTTAAATACTGATTTTTACTGTGACAGCCTTTTGTATAGTTATTTTAATGCTTTCATAAGCTGCCTTTAAATGCTGCATATAAAATAAAAATAACCATTAAAATGACTATTTTTATAAAGTCTGCACAAGAAGGCAATTATTATATGCAGTAAAATCGTTCGTAATTGTTATTAACACTCTCTATTGACCTTTCCTTAAAATATTTGCTAAAAAGTATACAGTAAACCAAATTACAGTCATTTGTAATGATACGGACTTTCAAGAGAATGTTTTATCACTTAAAATTTTTAACTGAGAAACAAAATTGCCCTTTTACTTTTTCAACATCTTTCAGATACTTTTATTATTTTTTCCCTTTAAAGCTTATTATCATTATAAATCTAGGTTTAAGGTTATTGTCATCCACAGAAATGTACAAGAAACACTGAAATACAGTTCCTCCTGAGTCATGGTGTAACTGTAGCTTTAACAGACAACCCATCAGCACAAAACAACCCAAAGGGACAGCCAAGTAGACACAAGAGTATAAACATTACTAGGTATGACAAAGGCAAATACTGAGTATGACCTTGGTAATAGTACTGTAGTGGTTGAATGGTCAGTGGGTGATGGGCAGTCTGTGTATTGTCTGGAATTCAGTAAGCTGACAGCTTGTTGGAGAAAGCTGTTCCTGAGCCTGGTAGTGCTGGCCCATGAGCTGTGATCATGTCTTCCAGACACAAATAAAAAAACAGACTGTTAAGGGGGTGAGAGGGGTTCCCTGATAGTAATACGAGCTCTCTTGACACACTGCTTCATGTAAATTCTCTGGATGGTGGGCAGTAAAGTCCTGGTGATGGACTGGACAGTCTTCACCATACACTGCAGAGCTCCCTTTACAGGTAGTGTAGTTCCCATTTCAGACATGATGCAGAAGGTCAAGATGCACTTAATACAAGCTAAATTGTAGAGATGCAGATAGGGTTGTCCATTTCTTTTCAGTCACCTTAAGAGATTGAGAGGCCATTGTGCTTTCTTCATTAAATGCATTGTATTGAGGATTTAAGAGGTTTTGGTGATGTGCACTTTCTGAAACAATATACACTCACTCCCCTGCTGAATCATTAGAGGAATATTGGTGGCTTGAGTCCTTCTGAGGTCAACAATCAGATGTAGCCTTACAACAGGCTACAACCCATTCCACTTCACCTGCAAGCTGATTCATCACTATTAGAGGTGAAGTACATGACTGTGGCGACATCAGAATAACTGGTAATAAGATTACTGCTGTATTTGTTAAATTAGCCATGGGCAGTAGGGTAGTACCCCTAATTAAAAGTTAAATTTGTTTTCTTTTTTCGCTGTAATGCGTGCAAGATATGTCACATAGTTCTTGACAGTGTTACCAGATTCTAAGATGATAATGCCCCCATACACACTGGGGAGTGTATACAACTTAATTAGGTCCAGAGACAGGGTTGAGCAGATTACAGCATTTAGAAGCACCCTGTGTCACTACAAATATGTGGTTTTGCCCTTTAGTTTGGCAAATGCACCCTCAGTCTTTCAGACCCCTGTCTGTGCTGGGGCACTTAGATGATATTCTAGTGCTTTCTCACATGTATGAGGAATGTTTCAATCATGTTTTTGGCATAATGAGCTTGCTCTTTGACAACCAGCTTTATGTTAAGCGATGTACACTAATTTCATTAAGAATCAGTAGAACTCTATGCTTTATGTTAGGGCCCCAAGGGCTGGACTGAAAGAGAGTAAGCAGTGGTATTTGTGACCTCAACCTACTATAGAAAAGGATCTGCAATGCTTTCTGGGTTTTGCTCATTTTTATACAAGGCTTTGGTACTGATACGTCCCCATTAATGGGGGTGATGTGTGGAACATTTAGACACCTCATTTGGGCTCCTGGAGCAGTTAAGGCTTTTGATGTCCTGAATGAATGTTTCACCACTGCTCCTATTCTTGAACATTCTGATTCCGACACTACCTTTTGTGGTTGAGGCCAATTACCTCAAGTAAGTGTGCGAGCAGTACTCTCCGAGAGGCAAGGCACCCTACCCCCAATTTCTTCACCCACAAGTTGTCTCCAACAGAAAGAAAGTATTGCTAAGAGGATGTCACTCATTCTTTCACTGTGTTGACTGATTACAGGAACCTACAATATCTCCAGAAGGCTATAATACTCCAAGCAGGCTTAGTTGGCTTTGCTTTTCAGTATATAAAGGTATATTTTATACACTTTTTAAATATTTTATATATTTATATATATTTTTGTGAGGTATATGAAAGCGCTTGCATTGGAGGAATATTGCTTTAATATTCAACATAGTTGTAAGTGACATAGTTTGACATCACTTTCAACATAGTTTGACATAACAGCAACATTGTTACACCAACATAAGCATACGTCACCACCTGTCATCATGTCGCAGGTTTGAGGACATGATTAGCTCTATATAACTGAAAACCTGGTAGCTCCATCACTTATTTTGAGTTGCATCATTCAAGCAGGTTTAAATAATATACCAAAGTGAGACACAATTCTTTTTAGGTACGTGTCAGTGTTTGGAGGTTATTGATTTTTGTTACTAATTAATCACACGTTGGACAGAAATATTAAAACACTCTGGAAAGTGTAGTAAGGTCTTCCTGAATCTAGCCAACATACTTATTGTTCCTTCTACTCTGCCTGCTGTGATTGCACCACCTGCTACATGTAACTCAGTTAATAAATAAGTACATGCAATTTAGATTATTGCATAACCAACTTGGAATTAGAATAAGTTAACTGTTTAGCCAACTGCACCAAACCAAGGTGGTATCGCGATAATCACCAGAGATTATTGACTTTTACTTTGCACAGCGTTGCCTACAATTATTAAATGCTGTTTATCTTAAAGTACCTGTGATCAATAACATTACAATAGGAGGAAGTGCCTTTAAATATAGAGCACCTAAGATTTGGAATAATCTGCCTGATGCTGTCAGAAACATTAATTCTTTATCAGTCTTTAAATCATTGCTTAAAACTCACTCCTGCATCTCGTCTGTACTGTTTAATTATGTTGTCTTTAATGTCATTTGATACTAACTCCCCACTCTTTCTGTTTGAGTTTCTTTAAACCAATAGCGCAGATTATTGACCCCCACCACTGAGGCCGAGAAATGACCAGTAGTGAGACCAGCAATCCACGTTGCTGGGAACTGAAGACCCCCTGCCACGATGATCTGATCAGCTTATCTGCACCACAACTGTCACACCCTCCGGGTCCGAGCACCTGACACCTGTCTCGCCTCCTCTCGTCATTGGCTCATCGCACCTGTTCCTGGTTAAACTTAACCCTTTAAGTACCTGAGCCGTACAACCTGCTGTTGTGAGGTATTGCTGAGTGTGTACTGAGTGTGACCACTCCTTGTGACTCCAGCTATCAACCTGGTTCTGTTCTATGACCTAGTTTTGTGCTTACTCCTTGTCTGTTTCGTCACCTGTTTCGGGTTGATTCTCGGTTTGACCCACGCCTGATTGCTGACTACGTTTCTGGCTTTACCGCTGTGATTAAACGGATTTCGACCTTTCAATTCTGCACGTGTCTGCGTCCTGATCGACCGGTGACAACATCACTTGATTCAGCTTTTACTGTCCTCTGCAGTTTTGTCCTTAGTAGTATAGCCTTTAACTGCTACTTCTAACTCTATTTTCTATGTGTAAAATACCCAGGAGAGGTGGGCAGCTGCTGGTATTTGGACCCCTAGAGGTTTATTTTTCTCCCTCACCTCCTGATTGGGAGTTTTTTTTAAAAAATGTTTTCTTCTCCTCATTTGCTGGCAGGCTTACCGTTTTGCACTTATATCCTGTATAGTTGTTCTCATTAACATTTAGCCTTCTATCTATACCTTCACTGTGTACTTGTTTTCTGTTATTTTTATCCTAATCTGTTCTTCAGCACTCTGACTCACTGTGTCACAAGTGCTCTGTAAAAATTAATAGAATTGGATTAAATCAGCTGTCTGAGTTCCCTGCGAACAAAGATCTTTGCATAAGGCATATAGGGGAAAAAATAAAGTACTGTTTCTTGGGAAGTACATCCAACTCACATTTCAGCTTGCTGCTCCTTGGGTCAGCTTGCCAGCAAAATCTGTCCGATGCCATCATGCTGGCACAAGGTTGATTCTTGCCTATATATAAAAAAAACCTGACTTGCATATGGAGGCATAGGTCATTAACTAGATATCTTTTGTACAGTTTTAACAGTTGACTTTTAATATAGTTCATATTTTAGTTATCTTACAAGGTAACCAACCATATCACTACAATATCTCCTGTTCATGACTCACTGTTCATATTTTTTGCATCAGTGTTTTAATATTACATCATATGTTTTAATATTATCAGCCTTTTTCTTTCTTATCACGCACAGTAGAAGTTGAAAGTTCATGTTTGTCACTTTTTTAAAAATGTATTCCATGATGCTGTGGGTTTAACTTAATATTGTTCATGCTGGAAGAATACTTTTCTGCAATATTTTTTATCAAGTTGCTGGAATTTGGGCATATGCCTTGTTTGCATCTCTTTCTAGAACAATCTAGAAATTTCACCTAGCAGTTATCACCTTGATTTGATGCAATTGGCTAAACGGTTACCTTATTCTAATTCCAAACTGAATATGCAGTAATCTGAAGTGCATATAGTTATTTATTAAGTGGGTTATATACACACTGCTTGACAAGTTAAGGTTTTATCAAATCAGTTGAGTGAAATAGGATGTCCAGACACTGATCGCACATTACTGCTTGTCTGATGTTCAGGAGCATGTGCCATTATTAATTAATCTGGAAGTGCTTGTCCTTAATGGAAAAAAGGGAAAACACACCAGAAGAGACACAAAAACAATATAGCGGCCATCTTGGGTGCTACCTTGACTCTGAAGCTCGAATTGCTAACTAGGAAGAGGAGATAAAATTAGACAATGCTGGCATTTTATGGAGCTAATGAAAGGACCTTAACAAATTAAATTCCTTTATGTGGTTTTATTAGTATTTATTCTGATGAAATTTGTTTACATGAATGGTGCAGGCAAACGGATTGGCGCCAAAAACAGAACAGCAATAAAAGTGTCACAGCATCAGTAAATAACCAGTTTTATATAAGGTGCTAAAAATATTTTACTTTGAATTTTATATTTTCATTTTTTTGCAGCTGACTGCAATGAAAAGATTATTTTAAGACAATTTAAAAATTCCACCTGGACTAACATTCTATCCGAGTGTAGTTTCATAGCTTGACACCCAGTAATTCTGGGATATTCTAATGCACCATTACTATCTTCTCGTATGAATTACAACAGATTTACAATTACAGTTTAATTTTTTTAATTACCTTTACATTACATGCTTATCATATTTTAGCTGCATTTTAATTGCATTCAACATACTTTACATTCAGCTGTGTTTGAACTGTATTTTAGTCCTGCTCTGCAACAGTGTGTACTCAGCCCACTGCTGTACACCGTCCCAATCCACAACTGTGTCACCAAATACAGAAGCAACCACATCAACAAATATGCTGACAACACCACAGTTGGGGGCCACATCAACAACAAAGATGAATCAGCCTACAGAAGGTAAGTGGAGTAATTTGTAGTCTGCTGCAAGGACATCAATCTGTATCCCAGTGTCAAAAGGCCAGGGAAATTATTGCTAAAGTCAGAAAGATTCAAACTGTTCACACTCCTCTGTGCATTTCTGGTTCAACAGGGGAACTGACTCTTACTGTTTGTGGTGTACTTCAGGCCATAGTCACAAATCTAGGGGAGTTTGACAATGAAACTCCAGGGCAGAGTTACTGCTTCAGGGTAACTCCCACTTTAAACTCATCTCTTCCACAGGGTGAGAAATATATCAAGCTAGGAATCTACTGGTTAGCTCATTGTGACAACTCCAGAAGTGCACTGCCTTGTCCAAGGTATGTATTGCTTCTCCACTAATCGCTTGACACTTCTTCATTAATGCCACAACACACCCACCAAAATGACCAACACACCACTCCCTTGATGCAATATCCTCACGTGTGTAACATGGTGCCCAGATTCAAGTTCTGGGAGTACATATCTCCAGGGACCTTTCTTGAACCCACAACACAACCCATCTATTGAAAAAGACACAACAGCATTTCCACTTCCTGAAATGACTAAAAAGAGCTGGACTTCCACCATCCATCCTCACCAGCTTCTACAGGTGTACCCTAGAGAGCATACTGACCTCCTGCATCTTGTCTGGTCTGGTCTCAGAACTGCACTGCCTCTGACCAGGGAGCTCTGCACCAGCTAGAGAAGACTAGCTAGTCTATCATCATGACTGCAAACTTCCTACAACAAGCAGTGTGTCAGGAAAGCTTGTATCATTGCTAAGAACCCCTACACCCTCTTCACCATCTGTTCTCACAGCTGCCATCTGGAAGATGCTATCACAGCTTGCAGGTCAACACCACCAGGCTCAGAAACAACTTTTTTCACAGATTGCTGAACTCCAACAGCTCTGGACCAATCACTACCACCACTAGGACTCCTGATCATGACCAGTGACTACTTGAACATTTCCATTATTTTTTCATTGTATTATGATCCTTGCAATGATGTTCACACATTTGTGTATTCTATATTACCTTATTATATTATTCAGTATTTTTCCATTTATTTATCTTTTACATTGATCTTTTATATCATCAGCCATTTTTATTGATCTATATCTAACTTGTTTTCTGTTAAATATACTGAACTCCACAGACCATGAAGATCTTCATTTTGTTTTCTCTGTACACCTGTTCTGCAAGATAGTATGACAGTAAATGAATCTTGATTCTCTAAAATCTGTTTGCAGCAGATACACATGGTGGACTGTTACAAATCACAATAGGTTGTGTGTGTGAAATGGGCCCAAAGCAATATGACTTTGAATTCAATAGCCAGTGTTTACACCTCATGTCTGATGTTTGAGTGTTGCTGATCAATAACAAGTTCAGTGATTCTGCACATTTAAGGGACAAACTGGTCAATCATACCGACTGAAAAGTTATTTAAAGTTAATTTTAATGTTAATAGTTTTAACAATGCTTTGCAAATAAATTTTGTTACAGCCATACATATATGATTTTTATAGAACCAAACTAATAAATAAATCAGGATTTCTGGATTAAGCTTTACTATACCATTGTATTGATTGTGACTTCATTGGTAAAGATATCTCTGAAATTTGGAAGAAATTTCCAGTGTCGAATTTCCAGTCACAATTGTACTCATGTCTGGGGAGCCTGTGCTTTCTAAATTGGACAAACAAAAAATATAATTATGAATGCTTCGTGTGCAAAATGGCTGTATTAAAGGCTGAAGCAAAAATCCCAGAATGCTTATTGGTTAATAAGATGGTCCTTTCTCCAGATGCTTCCAATGTTTTTCTTTGAATCTGTCTTTTATGTTTGAGGCTAATACATTCACATTTTGTGTAATCAACCTCAAGCAATTTATTTAAAAAAGTTTGTCTTGTCTCTTGTTCTGCATGCTTTAACTGTTGAGTTTTGTGATGAGGTTATATCAGTGGGTTTCTAAAAACCGTTCTACACAAATTAAGCATTTTTGTTTAAGCATCACTGCACTCTGGACCTATGGACCACTACTAAGTTGAACGATTCTGTAGGTACTTCAGTGATCTGGAGTTCTGCTTTGCATATCTGACCAGTTTACAAGAAGTTCTATCCGAGTTTAGATAGAATCATCCAGATCTTGCCATGACTTCAATTTCCATTTTAATGATAGTAATACTTCCAAGCAGAAAGCATTTAGAGTTTTTTTATTGGCTATTCCTATTTTGTAAGTCAGTTATTGTTATTTTTATTTGATAGTTGCTAAGAGGAGCCTATAACTGTTCAGAGTAGGTAGAAAATTCTATGATATGAAGGATAAGTGTACTGGGTTCCTTTGTGTGTTGAAAAACTTTGGATCCTGTTTCTTTAAAAAATCTACTTGCGAGGACAACGCTTGAAAAATTAACCATTTACTACTAATCATTTAAATCATGAACATAAATAATGCTTTCCTGAGTCACAGAATTTTTAGCTTTTTTTTTTCTCCAAACATAAAAAATTCCTGCCTTATCTTGTAAACATGAAGAAATTCTAATTGAAAACCAACTACACAGCATGAAAACTGCTCTGGACAGCTTTCAGTCAGAGCTTAAGACTCATGTGTTCAAAGTTGTTGTGACATATTTGTGCATTCATTTTATAACTGCAAAAAATGCTTGTGTCTGGCCATGACAGCAGGAATAGAGAAGTGAAAGGCAATGGAAAGATACTTCAACAGTAGTTTCCTTTCCTGGCAGTAGCAAGGACTCTGGAAAAAGAGGGCAGACAGGCTCTGCCAGAAAGAACCCACTTATCTGACCTTCCCTATAGTGTTACCACCGTGTACCAGGCACCATATTTTTAAATACTACAAATAAAAGCACAGATTCATCTGTACCCTGAGTCTTTCATCATCTGTTTCTCGTGAGTGTTGACAGCTCATAATGCCAATTTTACCATGCAAATTACATTTGCAAATAATTCTCCCACTGAATTCTCATGAAAGGAGCCTTCATTATATGAGAGAAACCTGCATTTAACTTTTCAATTCTCTTTGCTTAATATAATGCCTAACTAGTCAGTTGCTTTGAGTCATTAAAAAGTAAAAAAAAAATCAACCAAATCTATTAAATTCAGCACAAACATTTTAATTGTAGTTTAAAATGTGCAAAAATATGTCTTATTCAGATCTGTGCCAGAAATAGTTTGTGCTAATTTGCATCTTCCTACACATTCAGTGACACAATAACACCATTAACCAGGGGGCCTTAACTTCTGTACATAACTATCCTCCTGAGCACTAAACTCCTGGTACTGAAGAGCAACTTTTACACTTTATAATATTTAGCTGGGGTTACGAGCAGAAAAGGTCCTATGCCATTTTCCCATGAACCCTGCTCAGACAAACTGTTAAGTATAAATGCAACTCTCTGTTTCTTCTTCAGAATAAATTTACCTGCCTGTCACTTCTTCAAAAATTAAGACAGAAGTGAAGATACCCCTGGTTGTCCAGTAAGGTGTAATTGGTTTATTTTGAAATGACTGGGTGGTGAAAAGTATTTCTCATGGGCAAATACCTTAATTATTAATTATTGATTTTTTTTTCAACCCAAGGGTTCCTGTCTGCTCCTTGCCACTGAAAAGAAGTGGTTTAGCTAGATTTATAAATATGCAAATATATCTATGTGCAGGTTGACTGTCCCACCTCTGGCTATAGTCAGGCAGTAATGGAATTCTACATTGAGTATTGGTTTTGCTCTTTATTATTCATTGTCAGAAGTTATTCCAAGGAGAAAAACCAGACTTTGCACTTTTATTATCACTTTTTTCCTTAAGTAATCAAACTGAAATGCTCTATTTTGAAATTCATTTTCTGTTCTCAGAAAAGTAACTTGTTCTTTCGTGGGGATCCACTGGATTTCAAAGCCACTAGGACTCCACTCTTTATCCCAATTGGTGCTTCAAACATAAGTGGAATGTGCTAATTATTCATTTAAAAAGAATCCTTGGGGTGTAAGTAGAGCTCTCAGACTCAAGCAAATCATACTGTTAATTTTACACTATAGACATTAACAGTGAAGGCACTAAATAGACTTTCGAGCACAGTGATAGGAATATTTGAATACACCATGTAAATGAATATGTAACACACAGTTTGAGAAAAATTTGATCTATGCAAATAATAATAACAATACATGCGTCACTTTACATTACCATACTTTGTTAAGCATATGGTTTAAACAATCAAGGTCACTGACAGAAAAAATGTGAAACCTTATAATTAGAAACTAGTGGAACCTTCTTTATTAGTCATATCCTCAACCAAATGTTTCTTGCAACTGCTGATCCGACCTTCCTCAAACAAATATGCAACAAAATGCAAACCAAACCATTTCAATTTTTGTAACTTGTAGGATATCTAGTTTGAATAGCCTGCTTCAGGTCACATCCCATTATTTCTATGGGACTGAGGTCAGGACTATGACTCAACCATTCTGAAAAATGGGATTCATATTTCTTCAGTTCGAATTGCTTTGTTGAATAATTCTGTGCTTTGGATCATTGTCTTGGTGCATGTCAGAATTTTGTTTGTGTTTTAGATAGACAGAGGCCCTGCTGTAGAATTTCCTACAACTTTTAAAGTACTGGTCTCTCACTGACTACAAGTCATCCAGACCCTGAGGCAACAGAGTGGTCCCACACAATTATACTCCTTCCATCATGTTTCGCAGCTGGGATGAGGTTCTGGTGTAGGCGTGTAGGTTTTCTTTTCCTTTAGCTGTGAAAAGCAGGAAATTATAATTGTATTTTTACATGGCAGGGCAGGTCAAACCCATCCCTTATCTTTTTATCAAGTTGGTTTTATCTTTATCTTGTAATGTTTAAAGGTTCACATATGTTTTTCATCAATAACACAGATTATTTAAATCATAGTTTTTGTCTCATAACTGTATGAGGCAACAATGGTTAAGTAATTTTATTACCAAAGCAATACTGATGTTAATAACTGCACTAGTGGTACTGAATGTTAAACTCATTTGCTGAGAACAGGGAACGGGTTTGGTGTGGTGGTGCAGAAGGTAGTGCTGGTGTCTCACAGTGCCTAGGCAAAGTTTGGACATGTATTAGAATTTGCTTTTTCTGCCTGTGTTTGCATGGAGTTGTAGCCAAAGACCAAAGACATATTTCAAAAGAACTGGGGGGTTGTAACTATTGTGTGAATATGAGTGAATGCATGAGTGAATACCCTGGTTTGGACTGGTTTCCAGTACAAGATGCACCCTGCCTCACACCCTGTGCTTAAAAGATTCACCAGAACCTAGTACTGGACGTGTCATGAAAATGGAGAAAAAGAAGAAAATGGGCTTCACATTAAAAAAGCTCAAACTTACTGGAAGTGGAATAATTTCTACTGCTATTAATCTGTTCACTGACTATATTCATTGTGAAAAAAACATTTCTTTACTAGAGGACATTATCAGGTCCTGAAGATTAAAAAGCTGCTATGCTTGTCATTGCCTTTAGATGACAGCCTCTAAGTGATCCATTGCCCTTCTAGGTAGAAATATTCCCAAGGCAGCAGTTGGTCTGTGTCAGCTACATAATATTTCCTGTATTATCAAGAGAGCTACAGGGGCTTCTTGAGAAACAAGGCTGCTGTCTGTCAGTTTCTTCAACTGTCTGTAACAGTTGATTCCTTAATACTGAAAATTGCTACTGCATATAATTTAGCAATAAAATACCTGAAAACTGCCCAAATCAGCACTTGACAAGTAACAGATAAATGTTAATAGGAATGAATAAAATAAATCCCCACACTGAAGGATACCAGACTTGCAACCTTTTGCAGTTTCTTCACAGTTCACTGAGGGCACTTTCTTATGGTGTTTTCATTTTGGCCTATAGTTATATGATGACCTTCTATTTTATTTTTACATTAATCTTTTCTATATTTCTCCATATGTATAATTCTATATCCAGAATTATATTTCATATAATCAGAAAATCCATCATTCCTACAAAAATATTCCAAACATGGCTGCCTGCATATTATTTAATATAAGAATTATCAGTCAGCTTTGTCAAGACCATCCTTTTCTGATGCAACAGTGTATCATTCCTTTGCATTTGCATAATTTAGCATAGTGTAGTGTTCAAGAATACATACATGCTGGTGTTCAAGAATATGAATTATCAAGCATCTAGCAAACACCAGCTGTACAAGTGGATAAAATGGTAGGTCACAAATTAAAAAGTTTCAGCCAAGCAAAACAATCATAATTACTGCAAAAGTCATGTCCGACGGATTCAAAAACTGAAACCACAGAGCTGTTCTGTATATAAAATGAATTTATTAGTGCAAATGTATTTACAGAGGGCAAATTGTTTTGCACACAATTATTTACTAAGAAATTGACAAACAAATCAGAAGCACCCCTATGATTTGTCAAATCCAGAGTTCACTATTATGGGCTAGTTCACCATTCATGGTAGCCTCAAACAGCATAGCTTCTAAAAATGGATGCTGAATACTGATGTTTGCTTCACAATAGATCACGCCACATTCAGAATTTTGCATATTCCAGGAAGAGCTATGTGCATTACTATGACCTTACAGTCTAAGAAATGCATTTAGCAACTCTGAATATTTGACATTACATAATATAACCTATTTGATGATAATCTGCTTTGAATGTATAAGGTTCCATGAAGCAGCAGGAACCAGGAGACAATGCATTATAGTGTTCTCCTTTGTAGGAACTGGTTACAGTTGTGCAAAAAAGAAAATGTGCACAGTCAGGCTTTTGTTCAAACTGCTGAGACTCACCATACAGCACTTTTATACCTGCATCACACTTAGAGCCTCCTTCTGTTCCTTTCTACAATAACTACAATACCTTTTTTGAATGAATGAATAATTTGTAGACATATATTCACCAAATCTGAGGGAATTAAAAGCATGAAACATGAAGAAAGAATAAAAATGCACATTTATTTCTTCTGTGAAAGCTAATAGCATGTGTTTATTTTCTTTTTGGAGTTAAAGCCCAATAAATGTCAAGATGACCATAGACTGAACTCATTGCAAGACCTGAAATATTAAGAATAATAAAATCATTCATTAAATGGTAACAATTTTATAAAATATTTAATAAATGTTCAAACTGAATACATGTTAAATATGTAATGAATGACTCTTTTGCCTTTTTATCCATCCATAAAATAACAATATAAAAATGTTTTTGACAACATTCTTTGATAGTGAAAAATTAGACATAGTTTTAGCATTAACCACAGACAGAACCCACAAGCCACAGACTTGAAATCTGATTCACTGGCACTTCTCACTGAAACACACACACACACACACACACACACACACACACACATTAATGTTCCTATCTAATTTGATAAGATGAAAACAAATGGACCACTTCTCTATCTCTTTCTCACACACACACAGACACTCTTTCTCACACACAAGAGCCACAGCCACCTCAGATAGTGATCAAACACACACACGAATTGGAAGATAAGTTTTGTGATATAACAGTTGTTATTACTACAAATCGATCTGCACACGCTGCACGCAATGCGTGCACTTTCTCTCATACACATTCACACCCAAATGTAGTAAAATCTACAAATTGAAAGGTAGTTATTACTAATTACTAATCTATCTGTGCACCGATTTGCACATTGCAGTCAGGGCCATTTGGGAGTGTTCAGTTCAAGGAGCAAGCAGAAGTTTAATATGAAATTATACTTCACCACACATATCGCACTGTATATATTAGTGCGGTAAAGGTAATACAATTTGACAATATATATATTTTGTTTTTTACTTGCCTACAACCATTGCGTGCTTCACTCTGTTTTGTTCGTCTGTTTGACAGCACTATCGATACTAATTACAACCACTTTAATCGTAATACAGTTTGGTGATTATATAATGTTTTATTACTTTTTACCTTTCCAATATTACACATTGTTGACTCGGTCAGAGCCAAGTAACTCGGGTAGGTAGTAAGTATGAAAATAAAAGAATTTTTTACAAATCAATTTTTAACAGGTGTATATCTGGGGAACTGCAACATCAATGAATACTTTGTAAAAGAAAGAAAAACGTGTACCACATTACAAGAAATTCCTGTTCCTAAATCACACTTGGTCTCTGAGCAAAACGCAAAAGCTCATACCAGTGCTTTCATGCTTTATTTTAAATCAAGTGCCAAGTTTCTTGCTTGACTAATCATTTGGGATGTTGAAAGGGAAATCATTACTTTGGTGCTCAATGTCTTCGCTGCCATCTGTCCTGTCTGGGAACAGTGGGTAATAATTTTGCCTCTCTACCTTATCTGGGCTAAAAGATGGTGCAGGGTAATGAAAAACATAATCTGTTAAGTAAATTTTCAGATTTGGCAGAAACTTGAAGCCCCCAAGCTCCTGTGAGTGTTGGCACCCTAGAGTAATCTGATGAAAAGATGGTTTAGACAATCCAACCCATCTCAGCCTGTCCTGCTGCTTGCCCCTTTGAGTTTAGTTTATTATTAATCCTCCTGCCTTAGGTGAGCCGGCACTACCATTTGGGGGAACAGAGACTATGCTATTGGATACAGTAATTTGTTAAATGGTGGGCATTAAGTTATAGGCATGCTGGATTTTGTATAATTTTACAAAGGCTGCAATAATCTCTTTTATTAAGTCCTGCAGTGCTGAGTGGACACATGGAATCCACATATTCGGACAAAGTCTAAAGTGGAGCACATTGCAGGTCTAGAGCCTAGGATGTGATCCTCAGGAAAAACAACAAAACATTATTACTAATCAATGTGCTAGGCAAACAGCTTGAATATTTATCATTTAATTATCTATTGAAGTTGTCAGACTGGAAATAACATGCTGGTTATAGAGGATCTGAATGTCGAATTTTGTACAGGACATAGATCACTTTTTGAAATAAACATTGATAATACTTAAAGTTACACCAGTTTTTGACAGTGGGGTATGTTGTGTCTCCTTAACCACTATGATAGTGTATGCAGTTCAAAGCTAGAACTCTGCTGGAAAGAGGCAAAAGCAAGCAGCTATATTCAACAGTCAACAATGGAAAAATGTAGTGGATTTTTCAGCATATGTTTCTCTTTCCATGGAACTGAGCCCCTCCACATCTCTGTCCACACATTTCATAGGAGCCTTGATTCTTTAAGCACTGCAGAGCACATACATTTACAGCGGCCCCACAATGTAAATGCGACTATTATTCCCACGCAGGCACAGGGAGTCTCGATAATTTAATATGAATTCATCTTGATGTTTTTCAGACCACATCATATTATGAAACACTGCCTACAGATACAAGAGAAAGAAATGGTATGATGGCAGAAATGGCACAAGGTCAGGGATCTGGAAGGCCATGTCCACACTGCTAAATGATTTAACTGTATGCATTTTTTAATAATTAATTTGTCCTATCCTATTCTTTAATTTAACATCTTGTAAAGCTAGAAACTTTGAAATATAATTTATGTGTTTCCATCTACACATTAAACCATGCATCCCTGCCCATTTTTTCACATAACTTAAGTACAGCATTCTATGCTAACCCTTGTTGTGATAATCTGTGTAGGAGAAATGTTTAATACAATTTTCCTTTCTTTCTTCCTATTTGATATACATATAACCTTCCAGAGATTTGCCACATTACTTCAGAAACACTTCACATCTTTTTTTATAGTGGTATTTTCACCTAACCTTTAAAAGAAGTGACAGCATTTCAATTGCCTTTTTTGTACACAATCGGAGCATAATAATAAAGGTCCAGTGTTTAGATTAAGGAGGTCATGAACAGCATTGCATTTTACTGTATTGTTATATTATCTTAAAATATGCTTTCTCTGCCAGAGGCAGATAATAAACAGTTGCATTTCCTCAGTTAATTGTTCTTAAGTAAATTTTCAAAAAAAAAGTACTTGTCAAAATCAGAGTATGTGATCAGTCATAAAAAGGCAGTCTACACATTTTATAGCCAATACATAGACTTCAATCTAGTTTAATCAGGTGCTGCACATAGTGCCACTATTGTCAATGTAAAATAGCATCACACCACATTCTTTAGGGAAGACAAAGTGCTAAACAATTTTAATTTATACCCAGGTTAGTAAAGAAAAGAGAGAGACAAGAAAAACCTCAACAGGCAATTTTGCCTGAATCCTCACACCTGTTCCTGATTCTGACCCCAAACCTGAACTGTTCCTACATGCCTGAAACCATTATTTATTTTGAAAGTGTTAGAAATTTAATAAAACCTCACTTTTACTAAGTAGAGTTTTGCTGTGGAGTGATTACTAACCTTCCCACATAGCATTCCTGCAAAAGAAGGCAAATTTCTTTGCTAAGTCTCACTATTTTTAAGCATTAAAGACATCAATCATTGGTTAATTCATGTCATGTGAGTTCTGACATTTTTCTCATGTGAGTCTAATTTCATTGTAATGAGAATCTAGTTTTTCAAATAAGAGATTTGAATTGTTCATTGTTCAACTGTTAATTTTTTTATACTATGTCCATACACATTGTTTTTAAATTATTATTGTTTTATCCTTTGCTACTCTGTAACAAATGAGTGTATATAAACTAAAGCTGTTTCGCTTGTCTGTTTTTCAGGATTTTTTGTACATGATATACTTTTCCCAACACAAGTTGCCCACACACCCCTTCAATAATGGCACATTCGGAAGGGAAAGTTGGGCAATTCCCATGATGCACAACAAAACCAATTCAAATAAATTGCATCTGCCTTTTAGTGAGGAGGCAGAGAGTTACACCACAACTGGGAATAATTTTCACTGTTAGTAGTAGCAATGTGGTGTAACATTGTGTTATGTGTGTACCCATAGATACAATTCTGTGATGCTACAGTGGTATAAGTTCACCATGTTGGCTAGCACACTAAATCTTCTGCAGAAGCCATCCTGGCTCATCAGTGATGGGAACTGTCTGCCCCCTCCCTGGGAGAGAGAGAGACAATCTTCAGTGTTATTTTTGTCTGAAAAACCTCACTGCTTGTCACCATATTGTTACTTAATCCAATACCACTGTGAACAAATTCAAAACTTTATATAAGTTATTTTGGAGCTATCTGTGTTGTAAGCTGTCCTGCATTCCTGTGTAGCCTTCCCTTATCATCCATAGCCTCCAAAACTCATTTAACCTGGATATGTCACCCCCTGCCAAACTCATATTGTAAACATGTTGGTGTTCACACATTTGTTGTCTGTTTTACTACCAGTACCTTCGCATTCATAAAATTATGTAACTTCACCCATACCTGTATATGTCTCTACCTGTACGTGTAAACGTCTATTTAAGGTGACCCCTTTCTTTGTTTGGGGAGACTGCATGCTTCTCTTTCCTGACCTGTGGTATGTGCTGATACTGAATTGAACATAGAATAAAGTAAATTTTTTTTTTTCCATTTAAATTTTCTTCAACACCACCATTTCTGCCAGTGCACTTTACAACAGTAGCTGTGCTACATTTAACTAATAAACTTTTACATCAACAAAGCAGTTCTTGGTCCAAATTAAGTTTGTCAGTCAGGGTTCAGCCAGGGTCCAATTACTTTGTGAAAGTGGGCTGTGTGCGTCTCTATAAATGAATGAAATTATTGTACTGGGACAGCCTAGTCTTTCTCAAATAGTTTACATTTTGAAGTGCTACAAAACATAAACCCTTTATTCTTGTGCGACCCAGCTGTTGTATAAATGGCACCATAAAACAACATTTGCCAAAGAAAAATAGCATTTATGTAATACATATATATAATGCGATACAAAATGTCACACACACCTTTGTGCATTCTTGATTTTATTCAGGCCATGTGACAAGTATTGTCTAAAGAATTATTGTAAATCAAAAGAATGTGATGTCCTCCTAATGCAACTAGTGCATATTTAAGCTCTCACTGTGTGCATGGTTCAATTTCCCCCACAGTGTATGATGACATCTTGGATGGTGGTCAGACAAATGAGTCCCAACATCATTAGAAGTGTTAAGGCCGTGGTCACCCAGGGCATGCTTACTAGTGATGCGTAATGGATGGCGAATCCATAAGGACCAGTACACTAAAGGTAGAAATTTCTGTAACCTGACAACTGATAAAGAATTACCATGAACTTCTGGAATAAGTGTATAATTAAATATGATGATCCCCGAGAAGCAAAACAAAAATGCAAAAATGGGGTAAATCTCAGTGAGGAAAAACAACCTCAAGCATCATACTTAATTACCTGTTATTTTTTAAAATGGCTTCTGGTTTTAAAAATTTGATGTGATTACCGTCCCCTTGCATTCTCATCACTGATATTCAGCATACTGTGTGCTACCCACACAGCACAGCACAGCACAGCACAGCACAGCACACAGCAAGCGGGGGGAGCCCACTACAAAGTTACCTAGCAATGCAAAGAAAACACCAGAAAGATTCTGGAACATTATGGTGATTTGTAAAAAGGGAACAGAAAAGACATTTCCTTTTGAAATAAATTAAATTCATACAAATATAAAACTGTTGGTGTCCAGTTTGTGAATCCTTTTGTACCTACAGAGGAATCCAGTAGCTCACGATCTGGCTGACAGTACTGCAAAAGGGATCTGGAGCAAAACTCTCAACAGACAGTTCTAAGAAAACCACTTATTTGTTTTTTGTTTTGTTTATACAAGATATTCTTTTGCAAAAAGGAAAAACTAGTTAATAACTAGACCTTTATTTATACACTCACATTTTATTAAGTGTGAGATGGCAGGTGGTACTACACTGGCAGGAGCAGGGTGGCTTGATTGACTGCTCATATATTTATACACACACACACACACACACACACACATATATAAAGCGAGGATGGTTCCGAAAATAATGCCATGAATACTTCAATAAACCTTAAACCTTCTAAAAAGTGCAGTAGACAAAAAAAAACCTCAATCAGATCAATATTTGGTTCTTATTTCTCTTGCGCAAACTTGCGTGCAGTTTAAAGTAGAGGTTGGTAGGTTCTTCTGCAGACTTTGACTGTCTCTGCATGTCCTCCCAGACTGACTTGATCATGTTGAGATCAGGGCTCTGTGGGGACCATACCATCTGTTGCAGGATTCCTTCTTTTTGCTCAAGATAGTTGTGTATGACTGAGATTGGGTGTTTGAGGTCATTCTCAGGCTGCAGAATGAATTTGGAACCAATCAGAAACCCCCCTGATGGTAGATAAGAATCTACCTGTACTTCTCAACACACATTGAAGTTGCATGCTTAAGACTTTTGCACAGTACTGTATGTGTGTGTGTGTGTGTGTGTGTGTGTGTGTGTGTGTATCTATCTATATATATATGGGACTGGTCTGGTTTTTTGGTATTTACACTCACTGGCCACTTTATTAAGAATACTGGTACACCAGCTCAATTATGCAATTATCTTATCAGCCAATCATAGGGCAGCAGTGCAATGCTTAAAATCACACAGACACAGAGCATGAGCTTCAGTAATTGTTTACATCAAGCTTTATAGTGGGGAAAAATGTGACCTAAGTGACTCTGACTGTGGCCTAGTTGGTGCCAGATGTGCATATGTGTTGGTTTGAGTATTTCAGAAACTGCTGCTGTCCTGGCATCTTTTGTACACATTTTTGTACACAGGTCTCCAGAGTCTACGCAGACTGGTGCAAAAAAAAATCCAGTGAGTGGTAGTTCCGTGGCTAGAAATGTCTTGTTGATAAGAGGTGAGAGGAAAAATGCTAGACTGGGTCAAGCTGACAGGAAGGCTATAGTAACTCAAATAATTTCTCTTTAAGACAGTAGTGGGCAGAAAAGTATCTCTGAATGTATGACACGTCAAACCTTGAGTCAGTTGGGCTACAACAGCAGAAGACCGTATCAGGTTTAATGTCAGCCAAGAACAGGATACTGAGCACTGGCCTACTGAAATTTGACAGTCGAAGATTGTAAAAATGTTGTGAATTAGCACATAAGTAACTTTCACTTAACTGCCATATATCACAGTTATAAAGCATGCAACTGCTGAATCATTAATTCAGCTAATGTTATATCAGTTTTGATCTGAATACTGTCACTGCTCTTTCTCTCCTGGGTGAATGGAACTAATTAATGTTTTTTCTCTTTACAGTTTACTATAATAGTAAAAAATGTAAATGAGCAGGATCAAATCTAAAGCTCATCAAATCACTGCTTCCCCAGAGAGACAAAGGAATTTCAGATAGCAAATGGAACATATATTCACCCATTTGCTGTAGAGCCGTGCAGTTGCAGTGGAAGTCATTGAAGCTATTTGTATCTGGAGTGGTGATCATTCACCCTCTGAAGAAAAAAATAAGGTTCTCATAGTTGGGAAGTTCCAGGCTGAGATTTTGCTGTTTGAAGTTGCAGAGGATAATGAGCTTATTCCACTTTGGGCCACATTTTCATGTAGCATCTACTGAATTCTTCATAAAGTGTGTTTTTCTGTGTTGCACATTTGCAAAACTATGAACTTATAGTTTTTCACAAGCCAAATTTTAAAAATGACATTTATTTAGCATAATATATTACTTAAAATAAATCAGCTAATTTCTGAAAGCACAAAGACCTTCAGCATCTACATAGTATTTGAGCAATTTGTTGAACTGAATTTTATCTTTTTTTGTTTTGTTTGACAGAATAGACAGATATGATCCAGGAACCTAACATTGTCCTAATGCTTATCTCTTGCCACATTTGTTTTCACAGGAAATAATGTGATTGCCATAAGGAAATACCTCATGCTAGAACAGTCAGTAAGCTATAGGTTATGACTGTCACACCCCCCCACTCCGCCTGCTATTCCACCCGGCTCCATGATCCCCAGCACCTGCTCCTTGTTTCCCTTACGAGTATATAAACCTGTGTTCCCCAACAAGCTAGTCTGAAGTATTGCCCATGTTACCACTGAGTGTACTGAGTAACTCTTTTGTTAGCCTTTCCTGTGATTGACCCTTGCCTGTCTTTGACCACCGATTTAGCCTGACCACTTGTACGTCTGACCTCTGGATCTGACCCTTGCCTGTGTTGTGACTAAGTTCCAAGTTCGCTTGGAACGTCTCTCAACAATAAACACCATTTGCCAACTCGTGTCTGCTTCTTGCCAACGGGATCACAGAATACTTTGCCTCCCAGCAGACGGCAGGTATGGAGTGCTCAAACCCTTGGAATCCCGACGTGGCAGAATGACTGACTGAATCAGCATGAATGTCTGATGAAGAGATCGCGCAAGCGATTTAGGCCTTCACCACCCAGCAAGGTGAGCAACGAAAGCGGCTGACACAGGTGATGGAAGACCTGAAAGACGTGTTGTCCGACCTGAAACAATACTCACCTGACAAAGACGAATGTTCCCGGGGAATTCTCCCTTCAGCAAAATCCACTGAAGCTTCTGACCCGACTCCCCCCCCTTTGCAATTCTCCATCTGACTGGAGGTGTGCCGGAATGGGAACCTGCTGAACAATTCCACAATGAATGGAGACCTGTTTCGCAGAAAGACCAGCGCAGGCACGGCAGGGAATCTGGATGCGCACTGGCTTCCAGCATCTGAAACCATGCTGCATGAAGCCCAGTCCCGATGCTTGCCCAATGAATCTACCTCGTGGTGGACGGGAAAGGGCAAGTTGTTCACCCTCCCTGTCACCTTCTACTGTCTTGAGCCAGTGTCCATCATAGTGCTAATCAATTCCGGAGCCGACGGAACTTCACGCACTCGGAGCTGGCACAGCAGTTGGGCTTTCGTACCCGGGACCTCTGAGTACCACGTCGGTTAATCACCCTCGACGGAGGACCCATCAGTAAGGGCTGTGTCATCGACCACTCTCCCAGTACTTTGCACTCTGAGTCCATATCCTTTTTTGTGGTTCCACAAGTCTGTTTAGTAGTGTTGGGGTTACCGTGGCTGTGAAAACACGACCCACATATCTCCTGGTCTACCTTAGATATCGTGTCTTAGTCCCCTTATTGTGCTAGAAACTGTATGCGACTCCCTCAGGTCACCATGCGCGCTACCACAATAGAAAGCTCTGACGCCATAGCAATCCCCCCCCGAGTATTCTGACTTGGAGGTATTTAGTGCATCGATTATGAGGGTATAGACATGATAAGGAAATTCCCTTACCCGTTACCATTAGTGCTGGCAGCCTTAGAACAACTTCGAGGTGCTAAGTATTTCACAAAGCTAGACCTCAGAAGCGCTTACAACCTATTTCGTATCCAGGAAGGAGATAAGTGGAAGACAGCATTCATTACTCTGAATGGACATTATGAATACCTGGTTATGCCTTTCGGTCTGTGTAACACGCCATCTGTCTTTCAGTCGTTTATTAATGATGTGCTCTGCGATATGATCAGGAAATTTGTGATTGCATATATCAACAATATTTTGATATACTCTCCTGGTCTTGAGTCCCACGTTACCCACGGTCCTTACACAACTCTTTTAAAAAAATCAGTTGTATGTGAAAGGAGAAAAATGTGAATTCCATTTACAGCGAGTTTCCTTTCTCGGTTACATTATCGGCATTGAAGGTATTGTGACCGACCACTTGAAGATAGAAGCAGTGGTTAATTGGCCCACACCTCAGTGTGAAGGACCTACAGCATTTTCTGGGTTTTGCCAACTCTTACCACAGGTTTATTAGAAATTTTAGTAGCATAGCGGCCTCTCTCACGGCATTGCTCGAGCAAGAAGAAATCCAGATACCTATCGTGGAATTTCCAGGCCGAGCCAGCATTTAATAAACAGGCTTTCACCACAGTCCCCATTTTGACACACCCTGACCTGTGTAAACCATTTGTTGTTGAGTGAGATGCCTTGGATGTTGCCATAGGTGTTTTGTCACCGTGAGTTGGTCATTCCCCAAAGTTACACCCGGTTGCCTTTTTTTCCCATAAACTTACCTCAGCTAAACAAAACTATGGAATGGGAGATCGTGAATTGCTGGCAATGAAACTCGCACTCAAGGAGTGGCGACACTGGCTCTAGGGGGCTAATCGCCCGTTTCAAGTCTTAACAGATCATCGAAACTTAGAATACCTGCACAGCAATTGAACCCCAGGCAAGCATGCTGGTCCTTATTTTTCTCCTGTTTTTGGTTTTCAATAACCTACAGACCAGGGTGCCCTAACACCAAGGCAGATGCATTATCCTGGATACACGAAGCCTCAGAGGAACCTACAAAAGCTGAACCAGTCAGAATATTACCCCCTGACTGTCAAATAGCATCCATACAATGGGAAATCGATCATGATATAGATGAACTCGGCGACACTCCAGCTCAGTGCCCAGTTGGAACGTGGTACATCCCTCCACCATGTAGCGATCGCCTCATTATGTGGGCACATGCCTCATTGGTTTCTGGACATCCTGGGGAGTCCCGCACCTACCACCTGCTGCCGTGTAGGTACTGGTGGGAGAACATGGCACAGGACGTACACAGGTTTATTGCCTCATCCTCAACTTGTGCACAGTGCAAAACCCTGCAACGTAAACGTTACCTGCGGGGAAATTGGTTCTCCTTCCTGTCCCCTCCTGACCCTGGTCTCATATTGCAGTAGATTTTGTCACAGACCTTCCGTCATCCCAATCACATACCTGCATTTTAACTGTTTTCGCTTGCAGTTCATTTTATTTTGTTTGGGGGTTTACCCACTGCGTTCCAGACCACTGAGGCACTTTTTAACCAGGTATTCCGATTCTTTGGTATTCCAGAGGACAGTTTTGGACCGCGGTTCCCAGTTCACCTCAAAGATATGGACCGCCCTTTTCAAACATCTGGAAGTAAACTTTAGCTTATCTAGCCATCATCCACAATCTAATGGCCAGTGTGAGTGGGTAAATCAGGAATTAGGGAAGTTTTTAGGAATATATTGCCATGAGAATCCATCAGATTGGAGTCAGTTTCTGGTCTGGGCAGAAATAGCCCAGAATTCGCTGGTAAGTTCATCCACCAGGCTAACACCTTTTGAATGCTGCCTGGGTTATCAACACCCCTTGGTGCCGTGGACAGCAGACCCTATGGACATCCTGGCAGTGGATGACTGGTTGAAAAGGAGTGAGGAGGTCTGGGAGCAGACTCATCAGCATATTGAACAGACCCTCCAGTGTTACAAGGACCACGCAGACAAGCACCATCGAGGCCCCAGCATATCACCCTGGAGACCGAGTCTGGCTATCCTCTAAAAACATCAAATTCCCCAAAGGCTGCAGAAAACTTCATCCCAAATACCTGGGTCCCTATTGAATTGTGAAGCAGATCAACAAGGTGACGTATAAGTTGGACTTACCAGTCAACCTCAATATGTCTGCTGTCATGTTTCCCTGCTCAAACCAGTAGTCCCAGGACTGTTAGATGAAGCCGTCCTGCCCCCCTGGTGGAGACAGAAGGTGCTCCAGCGTACGCAGTAAACAGGCTGCTGGATTCTCAAAGACAGGCAGGACACCTTCAGTACCTAGTCGACTGGGAGGGCTACGGTCGTGAAGAGAGGAGCTGGGTACGAGCCAGGGACTTGCTGGACCCAGGATTGGTAGCAGATTTTCACCAGTGCCACCCTGAGAAGCTGAGGCCCAGGCCTAGGGGATAACCCAAAAAAAATGTCAGTGGCACTTGTGAGACCCTGAGCTCATGAATCGCAGAACACTCCCAAAGCATCAGCCCACTCGTCCAGACCCGTCACCACTCTGGCACTCGAACCCAGAGCCTCTCTTCTGGGGGCGGGGTTAAGGGCTGTCGTGGGGGTCCGCATTGCTTGGCTGGCTCCTTGGGGGGGGGGGGTACTGTCACGCCCCCCACTCTGCCTGCTACTCTGCCTGGCTCCATGATCGCTAGTACCTGCTCCTTGTTTCCCTTACGAGTATATAAACCTGTGTTCCCCAACAAGCTGGTGCGAAGTATTGCCCATGTTACCACTGAGCGTACCGAGCAACTCTTCTGTTAGCCTTTCCTGTGATCGACCCTTGCCTGTCTTTGACCACCGATTTAGCCTGACCACTTCTTGTACTTCTCTGACCTCTGGATCTGACCCTCACCTGTGTTGTGACTACGAACTTGGAACGTCTCTCAACAATAAACACCATTTCCCAACTTGCGCCTGCACACGTCTGCTTCCTACCTACGGCATCACAATGACAAATATACAGGAACATACAACTGCAGTATGCAGTCAGATTTAGGCAAATAAATTAGGAAGTAAGCATGTATACTATTAGTACCAATTACTAAAATATTATGTTTCATATTAGAGAACATTATTAGTTATGTCAGCTTTCAGAATTATTGGGAAAATGATACAGTCCCAAAAACTGAGTTACCTGTGAGCAGGTCTTGAAATGGACTTTAAAGACAGAGTAGAGAAATTGCTCTGCTACAATCAGATGGCTTAAACATATTTCTCTGACCAAGATTACAGTAGAATTCCATGTTGATTGCTTTTGATCATTAAAACTACATATCAACAGCAACAAGTTATTTTACAGGACACTTATGAATTCATATCGAATAACTTTTTGCAGTAAATGAGTAGACACGTTTTTACAACACATACAGTTGTGCTGTTGTTTATGTTCAAATATTCAAATTCCATAGGGATATCACCTATTCTGTCTTGCTTGGGGAGCTGGAATGGAATTGTTTTATAAAGCAGTAAGGCTATGGGTCACAGCAAGGCAATGGATAAATTAAATGCTAAAAACAATGTAAAAAAAAAAGGTCTCCGAAATGTTTTCACTTTCATAATCCAGTGTACCGCTATACTTTGTAGGTATGGTGTTTCCATTTGATGACACATCACCCAGAGCATTAGCCATTGTACCAACATGATGCTGTATTACAGTGACTCCAGGAATTACTGAGAACATACCACTTCCACTATCGCTGTAACAGGTGCTTTATGGACTGTTCAACCAACATTCAAACTCACTGTTAAAAATACCCTATTTGCTCTGCTGCACTCCACTGAAATCATAAGCATTTCTGCTGCACTCTGACTTCAATAAATCAAATAAAAGGGTCTATTTCAGACAAAAAATGAATAACAACAAGCTTACGTTGCAGCAATAAATGAAACATCAACTCCATAAATATGATCTGTGGCTCCAGTGACTCAAGTTGAATCACAAGCCAACAAATCAGAAAAATCTCACAGCTTCTTGACCTATAAAAGACTGCATTGTTTACAGTTTTGGACAGAGATGCTACTCCTGCCACTTCTTCAGCGTTTCGTATCTTAAAGTATCTTTCATAACTCTTAAAGTATAAAAGTTGCATCATTAACCACAGCAAAAGTCATAACGTTCCTCCCGTTTATTAATTCTTAAAATCAAGGCCTCTTCATGTGCCTTTGATACATTTTTCCCTCTAATGTTCTAAAGGCAGATTTCCATTAAATTTTTTCTCATTTTGCCTATTTTTCCCTTCCCTCAGTTTGCCTCTCATTTTTTCTTACTGAGAAATCACCAGGGTCCATTAAATTAACTGACTTGGATACTGGGGTGTTCAAAATTCTTCGAGTGAATGAATCCATTCTTATGACTCTTCAATTGATCCAATACCAGTACTCACAACTATTTCAATTCAAATGAAAATTCTATTTTAATTTTCTCTTATAGGTATCAGACACACTCGGAAGTTTGTATGTGTATTTATATTTAGAAAAACTGACAGGCATTTGATTATGACATATCTGTATCTATAGAGTTGAATCTCTGTTTTTTTGTATGTTCTTTATACACTGCTTTGTTTTTCAAGTCTCAGACATGAAATTTGGCACATGGGTTCTTTTCACCCCAGACAATAATAAAGTGTGCTCCCAGACAATTTCCAGCTGAACTGCCAAGATGATGACAAATGTTTTACCCCCCCCCCCCAAAATGCACAGTTTTTTTTCCATTTCCACTTAACTAGGACTATGATAAATACAACCGCTTTAAAGTTTGGTGATTACTTTCCACCACTACATCTTTTTGACCCAGTCATTATCAGTTTTCTCAGCCAGTTTTAACTAAAATTGTCTGTTTTTTATAGTACCTGCTCAGTGCATTGTATATCAAGGTTCTCATACTGTAAACATTCACGTTACAAATATTTTTGAAGCAACCATTTCCCAGTGTATTTATTTATTTTCTTTTTAGTTTTTTTAATATTTTGTTTCTTTTATAAATTTCTCTTAATTGTGAAACTAAAAAAACCTGGGCTGACAAGGAATAATGTGGAACTTGAGTCTTGATTAAACTCTCTTCCACAGTGTTTGCAGCACATTTGTTAGTGTCTATGATGAACAACAAAATGTGGTACATTGCACAAGAACATGCAATGAACTGAGCAAAAACTGGCACTGAACAAGAGATTGTGGAGTGGTAACACTGGATTACAGTGATATGGAGTCTGTGATCTGGAGTTCATCTGAGATTGCTGACCTTCTGGCCCCAAGTACAACTTCAACTATAAAAAAGTTGAAGGGGTGATAGGCTGGTTGTAGGATGCCTGTAGCAACCCCAGCTGAATGGTAGTCTGCTCAAGGACTGATGATTCATGAAAAATTTAATAACATATTGTTCATGAGTTCACTATAAGAGCTATGAAAAGAAAAAGAATAAAAAAGGCTCTTTTACCTTAAAATACAAAGATTGAACAATAGGGAATCAGTTAACATTAATACCAATTTGATTCATTTTCAGGTCTATTATAGTGAAAGCAGTAAGATCATTACAGTTAATTTTACCATTAAACCACAAGGTAGAGACAGAAACCGAAATACTATTTAGCTCTAACTGTGTCAATTTATGGATAAACACAAGAATGTACAAATATATAAACTAAATAAAAAAGCAATGAAGCACAACCAAATGAGGCCAAAGTTCTTACAGAATATTCAGAAACCTATGTCTCATAGGTTCAACAAATGCACAAAATTATATTTAGTTAAAACAAAAATTTACTTTGTTTGCCCTTTCAGCCAGGTGCTAAAATGCTTTGAACCTTCAGCACAAACTTTTATTCCTTCTACATCCTACAGAGCATTTTCCCTCTTTTTCTTCTGACATACTGTCATGAACTCCAGCACCCCGCCGCCCGTTCCACTTAAACAACCCCGTTGAACCCTATCTTTCCCACTCTCCTGCACCTGATTTCTATTTGGGCCCTCGCCTGTCCCTTGTTATCTGGTCAGCCACCCTTCTATTTAGCCTCCTCCCTCCTTTCTGTCTTTGTGAGGTATTGCATGTCTTATGTGCATGTATGGAGTGGTGTTCCTGGTTACTTAGTTTGAGGATCTTCTGTCTGGAGTTTACAGTGCTGTGATTGGTGGTGTGATTGTTTCCCCTGCATTCTTGCTTCTCAGCCTCCTGACTGTACGTAGTTGGGAGTGAATTGTTACACATACACAGTCAGGCAAACAAATATGTGGTGAGACTCACCAAAGTAAAAGTCCCTGAACCACTTTGTTTCCAAGCAGAATGTAAAAGAAATAGATGAACGGCAATTTTTAAGAAACAATGTTAACAATGTCAGTTCCACCAGAATCAACAGGCTTAACTGATAATCAGCTTGGTATAATAAAATGAGTAAAACTAAAAAAAATCCTTACTTAATTTAAAACAACATAAATCTGAAGTTTATGCTTCTCTGTATGATGATGCGGTTTACATTACAGTATTATAAGTATAGTTGCAAGAAAACTGGTCAGTCTTAAGCATGGGACAATGAGATATTAAAAGGGGGGGCATACGTGCTTTGGTATCTGTAGCAATCTACATTAACTGCAAGGAAAAGTAAGCACATAAAACACTGTCGACTCTATGGCTAAAACAGGCTCCCACAGTTTTGTTTCTGTAGAAATGTAAGATCTTTTATCGATTCTTTTTTCACATCTACATGGCATGAAGCAGTAAGGTGACATCTTGGTGACAGATGAAGGTGACAGATGAAACAAAGATGTAACATGACCTTGAAACGTATCTCATCCAATAACTCCAATTAGTGAAAAAAGCAGATGGGAAGTCTGGTGACAAAAAGTGTAAAAGTTTTTAGAGAATATTCTAGAATTCAGCTAAAATGTAAAAGTACACACTAAAATGCAAGGCAACACAGAATCTGAGAGTAAAAATGAAAAGTACAGATAAAAATGTACATTATGCTGTTTCAAAGGATTAGTGGTGATGAAGTATGTAAATATATAAAACTAATTTAATCTTTTATAGCATCAGTAAGAGTAGCACAGTGACTAGCACTGTTGCCTCACTGCTGATATGTGGTTCTGGTGTAGGATCTAGTGTATCCGGTTCTGGCTCATTCTGGGTGAAATTTGCATGCTCTGTATACACTTTGTTTGCCTTCTGTTTCAGGTTAGTTGTTTAAAGTTGCCCGTTGTGTGTAACTGTGCATGGCTACCCTGCAACGAATTGGTTGCATGCCTAGGGAGCACTTCCCTCCTAGACTTGCACCCAATGTGTTTCCCATTATTTTAAATTTAAAAGTTATAATGTGCTCCAGCTCATTCGAAAACACTGATATAACTATCAATCCATAATTTCAGCATGATAAAACACTCTAAACACCAGTTAAGTAGTTAGAATACACTGAATGTTGCCATTAATTTACTTGTTTTTAACACATGGTACAATATGTACAGTACGGTACAGCATTTAAATAAATAGGCTTATTTTAAAAATTAAATTTAGTTAAAACATAACAGATAATTTAAACAAACACCGCTAATAACTTTTATTGGGTGCTCATTGAATAAGGTGAAGAAGAGAGGCTTGTGAGGTTTACTGTGTGGCTTAAATCAGAGTAAATGTGGCGACACTGTATAAAAAGCCACCACAAGACTCAGGAAAAAACCGACAGAATCAGCTGATACACCAACATGCACACACGCGTGTAAACTCAGAACTTCAGATAAATTTGTAACAATACAGTCTATTACAATGTACTTTTATTATAATTCACCGTAGGGTATACTCTGATATTTATTTGTTTGTTTTTTTCTTTCATCTGATTTTTGTTTGCGTTTCATTTTTTTATTTCGAAAAAGCTTTGGGCAAAAATATATAGCAAAGTGTTGTTACGGATATCAGTACAGAGATATTAATTTTCCAAGAGCCATAAAAGTAAAAATTTGAATAAGAGAGTTCAGATACCAGTGGATTGCTGCACCCTTAATTACACCTTTTCAAGAATTGAAGGTGGCAGTAAAGGTTCTGTCTTTTCATATTTCATTGCAGTTAGACTGCAGTAGTTCCCATGAATGTGACAGGGAGGCACTTCCAGATTTAACTGAAATGGTTTTAACAGCTAATTAAGACTCTAAGCTTCATAAGTATAACATTGTTGTTAAAATCAGAAGATGTGGTAATCATGGTGAGAGTTAGACTGTTGCTACATAAACAAATTATTTTACTCGGCATTCATGAACCTGGAGGTTAAGAGTGCCAGAATTCACTGCTCTGTCTGGATGTCAGTGTGTGTGTGTGTGTGTTTTAAATAATTTAAATTGCACTATTACGACATTTCAAACTGAAGGACAGATTTGTGGCAGTACCCTGCTGTTACCATTCACAGATGCGAACAAAAAGATTATAAGTAACATGGAGAATGAGAACTGAAGATGACAGATCTGTTCGTAAGGTCAAATGCTAGTTAAAGCTGAAGTATGTACTCAACAAGATATTTTGTATGTTAGCTTTTTACCTGCACATACAAAGAAAATTATTTTTCTGGTTATTATCATGCATACACTTTTCAGCTTCTACTGCTGCAGATTGTAAATGAAACCTGTAAACTGCATGCAAAGTAACATGTCTATGCTGCCCATCAGTGTCCTGGTGCTGAAAAAAATTCCTTTTTGGTAACATTAGCCTTCACAACTCATTCTGCTATTGCCTCCATGTTGTATGATATGAAAAATCTGAGAATACAATAGTCTCTCCTCGATGCCTGTTGATACATCTAATTACTATAATGGGTACAATGATCATACAAAAGACCTTCATATGGCAATTGCTGGTTTTTTGCTTTGTTTGTTAGATAATATTTATATTTATTATTCTGCTTTATCAAGCAAAAAGATAGCCATCAAAACTGCCACCAAGGTTTGCAAATAAATATTTTGCTTCATACAGTTCTCCTGTATGAAGTCAAAGAATAAAAACAGCACACTGTGGGAGTTGAAAATTGAGCAGAAAAACAAAATCATTTTGAATAAATAAAACAAGGGCTAAATTCTTAAGGGAAGAGCTCAGTGATGCTGCAACCCTATAGCTGTGCAACAGGACAGGTCAGAGTTACTTTACAGTCATTAAGCAGTTGTGACTGTAATTCTCATATAAGCCACCACAAAAGCTTGCAAGAATCATGCCTGTTTGGTTTCTTCTTAGAACTTGTGGGTCTTAAATAGTTCTTCCATGCTGCTTGCCCTCCCAGAAAACAGTCTAAAATAACCAAATGGAGCAACAAGTATATGGTACAAGTATATATTTAGCTTAGTTGTGGCAGTTTAATTCAGTGTTCATTTTCTGGGTAGGGCCTGAAGTATGATCCTAAAAGGTGACCCAGGGAATAACACTCAACAAGGATGGGGTGGTTAATTTCCTCAGCAACTTTCAGGGTACCTGTAATACTGAATCAAGGTGTCTTTTATAGCATAATCACAAAAAATGCAAACAAATAAATGCAGATTTTGACTTACAATGTCAGTCATAAATGTAAACCTTTTAAATGCATCTGTTCTTTGCACAGTCTTCAATGCTCCCCACAAATTAAGTATAACCATAAGTTTGTAAAAAGTGACAGTAAGAATGCAGTAGATGTGACATACATTCTTATGAAATCAATAAAAATATCAGTGCAGGACACAATTCCTAGACAGATTAGTAACTTTCAGTTTCACATCTGTTTATTATTTGAACAAATTATATCTATAATTTGTTATTTCATTAATAATAAGAGCTTGATCAATGGATTATCACGGTCATATCTTGGAAACACAGCACATGGAAGCAGGACACATGGATGAGCTGCTGGTCCACAGCACACACTCACTTAGACACTCACACACTATAGGCAATTTAAAATGACAAATCCACCTGAAAAACATGTCTTAGGAGTGTGGAAGGAAACCAGAGCACTGTTTACGTGGAGAAAACCCAGAAGACCATGGGAGAAAATGCAAACTCCACACAGATTGAGCTGAATGAATCATTGACATATTGTTCGTATTTGTAACTGTAATATTTAACGTTACTCTGACATTTTAAAAGCACGGTCTTCAAGGCTGAATAAGACCGTCAGAGCAAGATGTGGATTGATTAGCCATTGCTTAGCACCAACTGACAGTCATTTACTCGTAAAATCCCAGTAGATGTTGTTAAGAGAGACATGATCAAAAATAGCATTTGTTTATGTATTTACTTATTTATGTATTATGTATGCAAGGCTTATAGAAGTTGATATCAAAGCCAGAAGTAAGCACTAGACTTACACACAAAGAAATCTACAGCTGGACAAGACACCTGCTGAGATTTTTAAAGGCAAAATAGCAATGATTAATAGGCGGTGAAATAAACAATATGCTATTTACCTTCAAGTCAATGAGGCATGAAACAATTTATACTTGAGGTATTCTTAACTCTGAATACAGTTCATAAATATTCATGTTCCTGAAGCTGAGTAAATTGCAGAATCTGCTGCAACACCAGACCTCATGATTGTTTTGAATTAAGTACTTAACATGTAGCAAAGAAAAAGGAGTGAGTGCTCAAACCATATGTGGTGGAGTTTAAAAAAAATAAAAGTAGAAAAAGGAAGGCAGCAGCTAGTGTGAATTCTGTCACTAATGATGATAAGTGTAGCTGCAAGAAGACAGCAGTGATGCATGGGAGATGTGGAAGATGAGGAGGGAGCTATGGATTGTTCTGGGACTGGCAGAGCTCCCAATCTCTTCAGAGCTTACCACATTCCAGTGTCTTGTGGTAGTTTTTCCTCCTCTCATGCTTGTAGTATCTCATCTGGCTCCGAAAGTGTGCTGATATTACTGGTTTATCAACTTGCAAACACATTTGGGACTGGAAGTCCATTCATAAACAGATTTGTAAATCACTAATTTACAAATAAAATCTTAGCAATAAAGATATCTACAACTTTTTTGCTGCTTATGATGTGCAAAAAATCTCAGATCACAATAATTTGAAAAAATACATGTCCAGTTTGACATTTAATTCTTTTTTTATTAACTTCAAAGCAATATTAAAATGAATTTAGAACTACTGAAAAAACTACTAACTCTAATACTAACCCTTTTTTGATCATTAAAATGTCATTTCTACAACATCCTAATCATTCATTCTGGCCACCTTCAGCTTTCTTTTCTAAAACAGCAATATGATTTGATTTTGATTTTTTTTTTCTTTTTTTTAAAAATGTGCTTCATTTTGTAAATTCCCTAAATAAAGCTATTCTGTATTAAAAATAATAAGATTTTTTTTTATTTTAATATTTTGTATTAACGTCAAATTACTTAAATTTTGAACGAATTTAAATTTAATTAAAAGAAGATACCGCAACAGGGCAGCAGGTACAATCATAGTTTTACAGTAGACATGCTCTTCAAGATTTTTAAGTTGCTTTAGGGTAAAATGTCAGCTAAATGAATAAAGTATAATAAAAATAGCATTGCCTCCCATTTAATGCAGACTGTGACAACAGTTATCCCATAAATATGTGCAGCATTATCACCTTGTTATTGACTGTGGACACTCACAAACACCGGGCATCAGTTGTAACCATTATGGATGAGAACTGAACAAGTCTGGTCTGATACTCTTATTCTGTTTTAGAGTCACAGGTGATTTTCTCTGAAAAAAGACTGAAAGTTAAGAAAAGAAATAAATGAAAATTTTTCCTAGAAAATGTCTGTGCCAGTCCATGTTTGAACAAGAAGTTCAAAACAGCAAAAACCATTTGAACAATCATGTAAACTGCATAAAACACGTCAGGAGAAAAGTAATTTAGATGATGAGGAATATAAAAATGTACAAATAACCTGATTTTTAAAAAGTCCGCTAAATATTGGTGAATATATACTTTCAAATGCAATTTCCAATTATGATATTACTCTAATTTTACAATGGCTAAAATAGATAAAATAGAAAACTTATATCAAAGGATAAATGAAATAAAGATACCCTGCAATGGGTTAGCATCCCACTCAGGATATAGTCTCCTGCCTTGGCATCCAGTGACTCTGGAATAGGTTCTGGACTGCAGGGACCCTGGCCAGGGCAAGCAGTTATGGATAATGGATGGCTGTCATTATATAAGACAAAAAACAAAGTGATATGTTTTTAAAAGTGCATCAGTGGGGATAAGAAGTATCTCATCTAAATATCATTTATATCTTTAACTCTACATACATGAAAAGAAAACAGATAAAATGCCTTTTATTGTTTTGCATTTTATTTTCAGGGCATGAACTTCAACTCAAGAAGAGTCTCATAACATAATTATTGCTATTTTTTCACTGAACTTTGGTTGGCCTTAAGTGGTTATGTAACCAGAATAGAGGTTAACTGAAGAAAGCATCTGGTTCTGACTGCAATTGAAAGAGGTAAAATGTTTCAGTGAACATTTCAACAACGGCTTCTTGTTTAAGCATTAAAAATTGTCTCGTCATTATATTTAATCTTATATATTTGTACAGTCATGAGAAAAAGAAAGTACACTTGCATTCTGGGGATGCTTTCACTTTACATATTGGGGAATAAATAACAATCATCACAAATCTCACCTTAGATAACAGACCACACAACAAAATTCACTATGTCATTTTGCAATCACCAAAACATGAGCTAAAATGCAGAAACCGTGTAGGAAAAATCCAAGCAAATGCATGTGAACAGCTGTGGCCACCACAGTAAAAGGACAACTTTTGGTTGTTTGGTAGTCTGGAACAGTGAGTGTGTGTTACCACTAGGTCAAGGAGAAAAAGACATCAGCATTGACCCAGCAAAGAAATTATTGCTGTTCATCAATCTAGGAACCAAATCTATCAGTGTATTGCAAAAAAGATTGTTTACTAATTCAAGAAGATTCGACACAGTTTTCCCAGGAGTGAACATACCAACAAAGTCACCCAGAGAAATCTCAAAGAAGCAAAGAGCTACATCTAAGGAAATAAAGTTCAGGACTCTCTGATCAGAAAAACACTGAACAAGTATGGAAGTGTAACTAGAAACCCCTTTTCTCCAAAATGAAAAAAGGCGCAGTCAAGGACGACACTTACACTGGAATGCTGTAAACCCAAAAGTGGTTTATCGGATGATGTTGAAATCCACAGAAGTACGGATTCAAGGTCAGTGAGAGGAGAAAGTGGTGGAGAATCTATAGGGTTTTACAGGAACAGGATATGGAAACCGGAAACTCTGTTCCGTGGCTGGAGCGCATGTACACTCTTTTGAGGCTCCACAGTGTGGATCTGTGCTAGTGTCCCTCATATATGCATCATGGTGATCACAAACAGGTGTGAGCAGGTATAGTTGTCTTGGCTAGAGGTGACTCAGCGGCATAACAGCAGCGTGGCTTAGGTTTGCAAAGTTACATCTGGACAAACCACAAGATCTCTGAAACAATATTCTTAGCACAGAGAGACCAAAGTGGAGTTTTTTTTCTTCATCATGTACACCATGTTTGGCAAAAATTCAAACACGAAGCATTGCCAGAAAATGGCCTTAGTAACTGTCAAATAAGGATGGCGGGTGAGTGATTTGGACTTGTTTTGCAGCCACGCACATGCTATAGGCAGCTTGCATTCATCAAGTCGACCATGAACACTTCTTTATCTCAAAGTATTCTGGAGACAAATGTGATACCATCTGTCTGACAGCTAAAGCTTAGCTGAAATTGAGTCCTGCAACAAGACAATGATTCCAAACACACTAGCAAGTCTACAGCTGAACGGCCAAAAAGAAAAAAAGATGAAGGTGTTGGAATGGAAGCAGTTCCCACCTGTATTTTGCTACAAGGTGTTTGATTGTCCGAAGTACTTCTTTGCACAGTCTGGGGTCTTGTCTGATATGGTACTGTTACATCCCAATGTCCCTTTGTGTTTTTTTCTCCTGTTTTACTTGGTCGTTTTTTTACAGGTCACTATGATGTCCTGCCCAGCTCCATTAATAATGTCACTGCCCTCATTCCAGCCAATCACATCCACGGTCGAAAACTTAAAATCTTCGAGTGCTGGACACACAGCGGCTCCTAGTTCCTGGCTCAACTCTTTGTCCTGTCTTGCTTGTTAGTTTAGCTTTTTGTTTTCACTTTCATTTGCTTTGTTTCACTTTTTGCCAGAAGCTTTGTTTGCTTCGTTTGTATATCTGTGTTTCCTCAGCCCCACTTGATAATAGTGACCTGTATTAGCATTTGTATATTTTTATTGTTCACTGTGACTGATGGAGAGGAGCAGACAGGGAAGTGCATCATGTGACATACACTGGACATATAGGTTTGTTCCTTAATGTATGAACACTAGGTTAGGAATGAGTTCCACCTGCATACTTCACTTCAGCTTTATTTTTTTCTTTTTTAAGTGTTTCAGTAGGTTAGATTAGCTTGACTTTTATTAGCTGGATTTTTTAATTTGAGTTGTTCTTTCCTTTGGCATCTCATTTTCCTTTCCCTATCAGTTGTCCACCCACATCTGCCTGGTTTTGCTTTATTTTGTTCCCCATCTAAATCCCACTGTCAACATGGTTCTGATGTTGCATGCCTGTACCCCTAGACATTTTGGGATCACAGCAGGTGCACATTTGTTTCCAGGGTGCTGGATTTTGGACAGAATGCTCCTTGCACTGAAAGGAGTTTGAGTTTTAATGTCAGCTGCTCCCATTTCCTTTCTTGGCAAACTTATTGCAGCAGCTGGGTATCTGATCACTGGAAAGACGTATGTGTTAATAGATTAGATGTTCTTCATATTCAGCTCGCTCTTTAGAACCTGTCTCACTGTGTTGGATGTTACTAGCTTTCTAGTTTCTGCTTCATGGTTCTTGTTTTGAAGGATCTCTAGGTATTTGAGGCTGTATGTCTGTTGCGTGGTCTTACGATGAGTAAACTCTCACTGTCCTTATTACTTTCCCTCTTTTTACTATCATCCTGCTGCACTTCTCGATTCTGAATGACATCTCAGTATCTTCACTGTAGAACCACTATCCTCATTGCTGTTCTGTGTAGGCCTGAACTCCATTAGCCAGATCATCACTAAGAGTGGTTAGGTTATAAGTTGGCTGGTTTCATCTGTTTTATTACACTTCAGTTTCATGCTATCCATACATCTCACATTCAGGATGCAATCCTTGCCCTTATGTTTCAAAACTTTGTAGTCACTAATGGTGTGACAAAATCAGGGAATGAATGCATAAGTAATTATATACACAAGCAATCATTTTTTCTGCTTAAAAAAACTTTGTGAAGCTGGGTTTCCACTGTTCCAAAGTGATTAATATTTTGAATGAATGAGTGGCAAGTAGTGAGTAGTACTGCTGCCTCACAGTGTCATAGCTGTTTGGGCCTGGGTTCAAGTTTGGATTAGTCAGTGTGGAGTTTAATTGTGCTGCCTGGGTCTGCTCTGGTTTCCTCTCACACACACAAAACTAGAATTTCAGGCCAATTGGTTACTCTAAATTGCCTGTAGTGTGTGACTGTGTGTGGTCTCCCAGTGATAGCCTGGTACCTCATTCAGGTGTTGTTTCATAGCCTGGTTCTCAGTGTTTTCAGACCACTGTGTGCTTAACCCAGGTAAAGTGGATACTGGTAATAATGTACGACTTAATCAAGTAAAACAAAAAATCTTTAAAAAACATTCGGCAAACAATACTACAAGCTTTGTAATAAATCCAGCTGCGTAACATATAGAAACAGTTTTACGTTTGCCAGTTTTATTTTAACTTGCATACATATCCAGGGATGCTTGTGCTAGTATCACGTGTACAGAAACAAGGGGTAAATCTCAAAAGCAAAATAAAGACTTGCTTATTGACATAGTCCAAAAAAGTGTATTGCCATCTGCCAAATGTTGGATCTGCATGCCAGTTTAGTTTCAGTTTGCAGCTTGGTAAATAATTGCCTTGGGGGCTTTATGTGCACAGCCCACCTCATCCAGAGGAGGAGAGGATGAATCAAAGTGTCTAATTCTTTACGGCACATGTAACAACCTCAGGGCTTCTGTTCCTCTGTCTAGAGAAATTATGACAGGACACCACTGAGACTTCACCATTGGCTCGATTAAAGCTTTTGTTTTCTCCTTGCTATTGTTTATAACACAAAATTAACGGCCTACTGATTTCCCATTATGTTTTAGTTCGTCTTTTTTCCTAATGAGGCTACAGCTGCAGTTTAGCAGAAAGTGTGATAGCTTCATAGCTCCAGGGTTGTGTGTTTGGATCTGCCCCCAGGTCTGCTTGTGGAAAGCTCACGATCTCTGTATAAAACGGTCTGTGTTCTATGCATTTCAGGGTGTTCCCTCCAACAAAGCTTCTTCTGAATTTATTTTTCAAAGACCTGCTACATGTTGTTAATGTCCTATAGTATGTAACTGCTTAGTATGTTGTAACTTGTCCAGGCAGCATCAAACATTTTGTCCAAACTAAACTTGTGAGGACACCATACCATTTTAGATGTATGAAATGTATATTTGCTACTTTTGTCAGTGCTGAAATTTGGTACAGTTTCCACAAAATTACTGAATATTTTTTATTGTATGTTTATTGTACATTTTCTAGAGTTCACTGATTTTCATAGAGGGAATTTGCCACTGTTTGTAGTGCAACCCTCCCTTAAATTGTTCTTCTTTTTTGCCTGATGTGAGCTTTTGACACGGTTAACTGCTCTGTTCCCCTCTGTGGCCCTGGTAATCTCAAATTACAGCTTTCTGATTGGTTTTCATGTGTGTGTCCTGGACAAACCTATGCTTCTCTTTGCAGGTCTAACTGAAAAACTGTGCTCAGACATCCTCCCTTTACTTTTTCCCGGTGATTTCCCTCATAACCTCTCTTATCACTTTTATATAGATGGTACTCAGTTCTATACCATTTTCCCTTCCTTCAGATATCAGTCCTCCACCTGTGTGTCACATATCATCTCAGATTCCAGGATGTCTTACTACTATAAGTCAGATCTACCACAAGAATCCCAAATTAATGTAAAGTGACAGACAGTGCTGAGGGGGATCGCCAATTTTGTCAGTTGTCTAAGAATGGGCAGGCTAACTAACAGTCACAGTTTAAATAAGTTGAATATATGTGGCACAATATAAGCTCTTGTTTTGTGCATGCTTTGCTTTAGGAAACAGCACTGACAATGCAGACAAAGGAAAGAAAAAGAAATTCGTTTGCTACAGTACAATTTGAGCTTTTTGTAGAGGAAACCAAGGAAAACATCCTAGGGCCATAAAATTGCACCTTATTGCCTGTGTGTGTAAAAAATAAAATAAAAATAAAAACCATATGGAATTTCATTTGAATAGGGTAAAAAGTGAGAGGAACATATCATTGATATCAAAAAAAAGGTGGAATGACATGAAAAGATGCACAAAGGAAAAATTGCTTTTAATAATGTATAAGTGGCAGTGGACTCAGGTAACTGTCTTCAACATCTTTAAATAACAGTACAGTCTGTCCCAAATAATGGGAGGTCATGTTCCATCCATTCATTATCACTAGTCACTTTATTGATGTCAGGGATGTGCAAAGGTCTAGAACCTATCCCAGAATCACTGAGCACTAGAGTATGAAACTGCATCCTGGATGGGAACTGAGTTCATTGCAAGGTGGCCACAAACACCCAGTCTCTCTCTCTTTCTCTCTCTCGCCCTCTCTCTCTTTCTCACACACACACACACACACACACACACACACACACACACACACACACAACTGGCAGTTTAGAGTGTCTATTTTACCTAGAAGGTATGGTCTTATGGAAAATCAGTGCAGATACAAGGAGAACACGCAAATTCATATTTTAGTTGTGCTATTTGCTGTGCTATTAGAATGTTTTGTTCCTTGGAATGACACCAGATCACTATGATGTTGACAGGGTACGCTGCTATGGAGAGTAAATGGATTCATTTCTTCATGTTTTTTTGTTGTTATGGATACTTACTATACGACTCGAATGACACAACAAAAATGAGTTTCATAGCTTTATGACCACTACATTATCTCATGAAATTTTGTCATGTGCATTGTACCAAAATGTAAACCTTCCTTGCTTGTTCCACTCACTTTTGCTAGTTAGGCAGAAAACATCCAGATTTCAGATTTTAATTACATGACTAACATTATATTTGTTCAGTTTTCTGTAAATTACATCAGGATATTTCCCAGGGTATCACCTTTTGATATATTTCCCAGTCATTTCATTCCTGAATGGTGAAAATGTAATGTGGTTTAAGGTGTAAAAGGATAGGTGTGACATATGAAACTAGAATTACTCTGCAACAAGAACCACATGTTCTGTGAAATATTTCATGTATTTCTAAAAATCGTCCAAAAGGATCTAGTTTTTTTAGGGTACCTATGTAAAAGCACCTCAGATTAACTCTTCTGTGGGTTCTGAAGAGACATGAACACAGTGTAACAAGGGATAGGCCTAAGTGCCTTGGACAGCCCCTCCACAGTGTCAAGGCTCAGCACTAGGAACTGTTTGTATCGCATTTGTGACAGTAAAAGGGTGCAAGGGAAACACCAGATCAGCCGACAAGGCACTGATGGAGCATGGGGAATTACAAAGCCAAAGGTAGCACGAAAATACCCATAAAGCCAGTGACAGCAGCAATGCAGAAAGTGAATGTGATACCCGTACCTTCTGGAGAAATGCGATGGGTATGCGGACTCTTGGTTAAATCCCCGAATTTTAGCAACTGCCTGGATGACATTCTGGGTGCCATTCTCATCAACCCTATTTTCCACTGTTTTGTTTATTGTTGTGAATGATCTTTAACCTATTTTTCAATTAAAATGATTTTTCTGGGGATGGTCTTTCACCTTCTTCCAATACACACCACTACTCTCCTCTGGGACTTAACAGGGACACAGCCCCTTGCAGGACCTTATAGTATGCATTGGAGACCTATAAGTTCTGACTGAAACCAATCCTGGACTTTAAATGGGAGATACATCAGGAAGAAAATGGGTCCATAAGAGATAGGTAATTCAGTGTAATTTGTCATCATGTTGAGAATATGCAATATAACTACAGTGATGGAAAAAATTTCCTCCATGTCAACATAATATTAACTCACAGTGGCACTATGGAGCCATTCTCATTTATATACATAATGAATGATCAGCCATGTTCTTGTTAGGTATGTTAAACAAATATTTTTACTTTAAGCACAAAGGCCCATAAAAATCTGTATAATCAAAGTATTCATTTCCAGTGGAGGAGTGTGTCAAAGATTTTTCTCATTCATTATGAGCTATCGTCAACATTCACTAACTCAAAAGAATTACAAGATTCTCAATTCTATAGATTCTCAATAACACATAGACAGTGTCTTTAAACTTGGCACTCAGTTAACCATTGTCCATGGTTGCCACAAACACCACATCACCAAATTTGAAATTGTGATCCTTTGCTTGAAGTTTCTGGTATGCATAGTTTCATTTTGTATGTGCACTGTCAATGATGTGTTTGAATATCATTTAAATGTCTGTAAAAGGCTTCTTTTTTCTCCAAAATTGGGGTGTCACCAGATGCCTTGTGAGGTGTTAATCATTAAGCCAGAAACATCTTGGGAAACTCCTCTATTTTTCCTTTTTCTACCCGCTCTTTACAGCCTTTCAATGGGTATCTGTGAAATATTTTTGTATTGATGCTACTCCATTTATAGCAGGGTGACACACGGAAGTGTTTAATTCCACAAACAGCTAGCAATAACTCAAACAACTGTCCTACAAATTGTTTTCCATTGTATGTTTCTACTTCTTGTGGATAACCAAAATATCATAACTGTTTTATTCAGATCTCTGTTAACTTGCAGAAAGTATTTTTGATGCAGCACCAAGTGTAATAGTATATCACAGTCAATTTGTAGTCCTCCTGAACTGAATATTCCAGACTAATGCCAAATTTTGTTCAAGACCTTTGTGGTAATTCAAGTCAGTTAATGTTCATGAAGTGGCTGATTCAGCACATAAGTATAAGAATTTCTAATTAGATTTTCATCATCATTGTATATGCTGGGCCAGGAAAAATTCTCAGCATCTCAGGTACTGTTTTCACTGCTTGCTTGGTTTTTGTTTCTAGAAACATAGTCCTGTGTCCTTTTATTAGCACTCAATCATGTTTGTATATGTGGCAGTAGTTCATCTAGAATTAAATTAGGCCACTGTTTTCCCCCTTGTTGATACTAACAATTTCAATATGTTCTATTGCATCTTTAAGGTCCTCAAGTGTCTGTGCAGGCAGTTCAAGTGTTGACTGAAAGTACTCTAGCAAGAGATAACAGTTGTCTTCTATGCCTTGCAAAGGAAAATGGAACAGTCAGGCTGTCACTTTGGTTTTAACTGCTCTGTGTTCAGATTTTTCATCCTATAGCTGTAATCTCAACTGAATTCCATCCTAGGCAGTAACAACTTGGCCTTTTTCAAACTGAACACATACACTTACCAGCCACTTTTCTAGAGATAGCATGAATTCAGCAGCAGGGTTCTTGTGTCCTGCTGAACTTACACCTTCACAGAGTTTCTGCAGGTTTTTTGCCAGAACATTCATTCAGTTAACACTGCAAGTTCAATCCAAAGATGGTCTACAGGTTTGAGAGGTTTGGACTGTACAGGTCATTGTGGTACAGTAAAAGCGCTATTGTGTTTGGAGAACCATTGTAAGATTGCTGTGTGCTTTGTGCCCTGGTATACTTTCCTGCTCAAAGTGTCAGGCAGACTGGCAGACTGGCTATGATGAGATGGATATACCTGGTCAGTAACAGTGGTATGTTGTAACTTTGCAGCATTCAAATGATACTCTGTGTACAAAAGCAAATCTGGAAATAAATCTGAAAAATCCTATTGTGTGTCAGGGAACCATTCTGTTATTACATCACTGGCAGCTGGTGTAGGGTAAGTATGCCTAATGACGTGACAAGTAAATTAGGGTTTTATGACTGAAGTGTAAACTTGGTTTCCCAGAAGGACTTCCTAAATTGTTCCATTGCCTATACACAACTCAAAGCTTCACTTGAGTATTGCCTTTCTGCTGGGGTCAGTGAGTGGCTTGCATACACCACTGGCTTGTTTTGTCTCTGTGGTAATCTCTGTGTCTTTGTGGTAATATTGCTCAGGTAACTACTACAAGAACACCACTACTGTCTGCATGTCTAGTTTAAAGCATACCAGACATGGTTTACAAATGACTGCTCATTTCAGGTCAACCAAGGATTTTGCTGTCTTTGATGTCCATTTCCACTTTTGACCTTTTTGCATTAGTTTTCTTAGGTTTTCTGTTACATTTTAGGAATAAATTTCATCAAAAAACCTCAAGTATCCAGGAGCAAATGCAAAAGTACAACATTCACAGGTGCTAGTGCATTGCAAATACTAGTCACCTTTTTGGGTCCAGTTCTATTCCTTCTACAGCGATCAAGAATACCTTGACCTCTTTCAGGCTAATAATTCAGGAATCTAGTGCTCTTTATTTAAAATTGTCTTTGTCTTTCACTTTTGGAAATACTTGTCTAAGCCTCTGCTCATGTTCATTTTCTCCTGGTTACTATGACCTCATCCATGTACCATACTTCACTGGGCATTTCTTATAACATCAACTCCATCTGAACTTTTCAAAGATGGTATCACTGTAAGTGTCATTCCTTGTTTCTTGTGAAGGAAACATGACTTTAGTTTTGTCAGTATTTTCAGAAATTATTTTCAACTATGCCTGAGCTGATTTATAAATTCTGTAAGAGCTCTGTCTTTTCTGCAACAGTTTATCATGCTGTCTCTTATGTGCTCATTTTACCACAAGTTGGTCTCTTGACATAGCCTCCAGTACTCCAAAGTCATATGAATTAACTTTTCTTAATGCATTTACAAAAACATAATCAGGTTTGACCTTAGACTTAGTTCTCTGTTAAAATTTATGCTGCTCCAAAATCACATTTTTCTATGTTATAAAAGCCTGTAAGACAGCTAAAGTCAGTTCATAAAAACAATTTTATTTTACAGGGTTGGGAAAAATCCACCGCACTTTGGACCCTAACACATTTCAAAATTGTATGGCATACAACATAATAATATATTATGTACAATATAATATTCTATTTATATCTTGTATTAAGCATGAAAATCCACAGCTCCAATGTTTGGTGAAAGAGGTAGAAAATTCTGGATATTAGCAAAAGTTTTTGGCATAGCTGCTGCTTCCTTCATGCCACAAGTTAGGCTAGCTGATGACATCTAAACATTCAAAATTTTAGTCTCACTTTTAAAAGACCTATGTTCATTTTGCCTGGGGTTAATCCCAGTGCCTATATTAGATACAGATAGATAGATGTGCCAGTATTCCCCATATTGGCAGGATGACATGTATATTGGATAGTATTTGAAATTCTACAAAGTTTTGCAGGAGTTTTTCCATGAGCTGGGTGGGCAGGGTTTGAAATGGACAGCTCCCCGTTGCTCACCCCTGCCTAGCCCCAAACGGGTTTAATGAGGACCAGCTACTGGGAAAAATAAGATCAGAGTCATCTACACATATGCCCTGCCAGTCATCTACCCAGCTGCCATAGTAAGTTGGCCAAAAGAGAAATTGAAAGCTGCAGACATCAAGACACAAAAACTAATTACAATACACCTTCAGTCCAAAATCCAACACCCAAAGATTGTATACCTGTTGGACAGAAGGAAGAAGGGGCTTGAAAAGTGTGACAACTGCTGTTCTGAATGACATACAAAACATCCATGAGTAAATCCAAACAATGTCCCCCAAAATTGAGCTGCTAGGGAAATGTCTGAAGCAGACAGAGGATGTGAATAGTAGGGAAGTAATGTACCACCAACAGATAGCAGAAATGGCTTACATCAGGAGATCCTACTAGTGGCTGGAAAAGGCAGAACTAAAGGACAGTACAGAGGCGCTGATCATGGCAGCACAAGAACAAGTCCTCAGCACCAGGTCAATCAAAACAGAGGTACCATGTCAGCAAGACTCTAGGTGTGAACTGTGCAAAAAAGCCTGTGAGACAATCTAGCACCTAGTGGGCTGCAAGATGCAGACAGGGACAGCATGTACTAAGAAGCAGAATCAAGTAGCAGGGACCATATACAAGACCATCTGTGAGGAATATGGCTTAGACACTCCAAGCTCTAAAAGAGAGATACCACAGAGAGTGGTGGAGAACAACAGAGCCAAGCTCCTGTGGGACTTCCACATCCAGAAAAATAAAAAGTTACTGGCCAAGCAACTAGATATAGTCGTAATAGATAATGAGAAGAAAGCAGCAGTAGCAATAGATGTGGTGATTCTGATTGATGGCAACATCAGGAAGAAGGAATATGAGAAACTGAGAAATACCATGGATTGAAAGAACTGGAGAGGATGTGGAAGGTGAAAAGAGTTCTTGGGGCTGTGACACCTAAGCTGGAGCAATGGCTCCATCAGATCCCAGGCACAGCAATATCAGTCTGATCCCAGAAAAGTGCAATTTTACTAACAGCAAAAATACTACGTCATACCCTCAAACTCCCAGACCTTTGATAGGAGGCTCAAGTCTGAGGAGAGTTACTACTCACAGAGGAAAACTGGGTGAGAAGGAAATTTTAATTTCTATGGATTGTACGACCAACAGATACTATATTTGTGTATGTAATATCTGTTGGTCATACAGTACTGTGCAAAAGTCTTAGGCATGCAACTTCAATGTGTGTTGAGAAGTACAAGTAGATTCTTATCTACCATCAGGAGGTTTCTGATTGGTCCCAAATTCATTCAGCAGCCTGAGAATGACCTCAAACACCCAATCTCAGTCATACACAACTATCCTGAGCAAAAAGAAGGAATCCTGCAACTGATGGTATGGTCCCCACAGAGCCCTGATCTCAACATGATCAAGTCAGTCTGGGAGGACATGCAGAGACAGTCAAAGTCTGCAGAACTGTGGCCAGTTCCTCAAAATGTTTGGAAGAACCTACCAACCTCTACCTTAAACTGCATGCAAGTTTGCGTAAGAGAATTGATGCTGTTTTAAAGGCAAAGGGTGGTCACACCAAATATTGATTTGATTTAGATTTTTTTTGTCTACTGCACTTTTTAGAAGGTTTATTGATTAATAAGTATTCATGGCATTATTTTTGGAACCATCCTCTTTATAGCATTTTTCCCACAGGTGCCTAAGACTTTTGCACAGTACTGTAAATTCCATAGAAATTGTATATGCATAATGTATAATATAATGTATAATGTACGTACATTATAAACATGTATATAATGTCATGCCAAACATAGTTATCTGTTTGAAAAAGCTGTCTAGTAATTAAAACACTAAGCAACAGATATAGTACTTTGAATTACAAGATGGATTGTGTTTTTTTTGCACAGGCTACACCATGGTAAACAAACAGCATGGTCAGCCATGCTGTAACGTAGAAATCTTTTTAATGTGATGAATTTAATTATTCAGTAACAGCCTGTATTAAGTATGTGTAACTACCATTCAGTGTGTGTGCGTGTGTGTGTGTGTGTGTGTGTGTGTGTGTGTGTGTGTGTGTGTGTGTGTGTGTGTGTGTGTGTGTGTGTGTGTGTGTGTGTGTACATGTATGATGGGACAACAGTCCAAATCCCAGCTGTGTAAGATCATTGTGAATTGCTTTGAGAAAAAAAAACAGCTAAATGCGTGAACATCGATTTTTGAGGAGAAAAGTACCCAAAGGTGAGCACCCAAAAGGAAATAAGAAGTAAAGTCAGATACATCTGAGGTGGACAACTTATTGCAGTTCAGCAGGGAGCAGAGACGAGGTGAGTAATCTCTAATTTGAGGTGATGCAAATTGCCAAAAATAGACATCAACAGATGGCAAAATAGCAGCATGTCCCACCAGGGGCTTCAGAGAGCTACAACTTTGGGACAGGCTGAGATGTTTTTTCAGTCTAGCACTGTGCACAGTGTTCGCTAACCTTTCTCCCCTTGCCTTATTTCTTTTAGATAGCTTTCATGACTGCTTTTTGCAGGCCTACAGAGATGGATTTACCACTTATTGTCCTCATTTGCTCAATTTGCCAGTTTAGTACTGACTCTTACAAGCAGACCAAATTACTCAGGGGCTACTGAGTTTAATAAGTCATCTGCAAATCAAATTATAGAGTCAGTAATTCTTTCCAGCTAATCCCAGCTATCATCTGTGCTTCTGAAGTAACCTCAGGGGGTTAGTCCCATAAATTGGCTGCTGTTATTAGCAATGAAGCACTATCAGATTGATACAGACCTCTAGAGGTTGCACTCAACCACGAGGAAAATATTTAGGAACAAAAACAAGCAGATCTCTTTTTATTTTTCTGTAATGAACTATTAGAAATGGTGAAAGATTACTATGTTGTGGCCAGAAGTTTTCCCTTATATACAAACATTTTCATTTCATACTTACTGTTTATTTACCATAGGCAAAAATAAGAAAAAGAAAAAATGGTTTCGCCAGAGGGAACCTAATTGTTCTTAAACTGAATCTATTTGATAGATAAAGTATTCACAAGTCACATATAAAAACTAAGTCAGATGTGAAAGATGATGGGGAAATTTTTTATGCCAGAATCGAAGAATTCCAAGTATGTTATTAAATCATTCAACCTGCCACTAAATTTAATATCAATCTGGAAACATTTTACGCAGATGGCGCATAAGTGACAAAGTCAACTGTGACTCAGAGTGCTAAACTTGCTGGAGTAATATTCAGTCTTCACATGAATTTCACACATTTTTTATTACATGATAATTATTTCCAGTACACTTAATGTAATAACATTATAAAATTGGAAGAAATTTTTTCTCTAGTGACATCTGCCATTTACAGCCTTGTGCGCATTGGTAAAAACTGAGCATATATAAGGAGTCTGGGTGTAATGCATGTTGCTGTCATTTTAATATGAATTGCAAAAATGTAACTATTTAAATGAAGCTCTTTTGAATTATGCTTTGATGGTGACAGTGTTTTATTTTATTTGTTCAATAAGATGAGTAAATGTATTATTTATAGCCCACAAACCGCTGCTTTAACAGTTACACCTCATTGCATCATCACAGGCAAAATGGCAATGTGTTGTGTAATAGAGTTCTCTCTCTATTTGACAAGCCCCACTGTCAGAATTGTCATTTTCACAGCCACAAAACAACATAAAGCTGCCGGGACTGTGATAAAGTGCGCCTAGAAAAACTATCAGGCAAACTTCTGGTTCCTTGGGGTTCCTTGGACATATCAAAATCAAATCAGTAATGACAATCCTTTCATGACTCCGCAAATGTTTCTGGTTTCAAAAGAAATGAAACCTTTCTCAGTCTCCATAGTTTAATCCCCATTCTTTTAATCAGTCCCATTACTTAACAAATAAAGTGAACAAGATCAAGGCTATGGCAACCAACAGTAATTCCCACCAATCCACTCACCCAGGAGTTCTGTTCTTCCCTTTCCTTAATTCACCACCTTCCTGTAATCCCAAAGCTTCTATACTGGTTGTAACTTTGGGAGAAAAAAACCGCTTGCTTGTCTGTTTCCTGGCATTCCACAATCCTTCTGGATGAACTCCTGAATACATGGACATTGCATGATGTTTCCATCCATCGAATCCCTAAGGCATTTCCATGTCAATTAAATATCCAGATAATGAGATAAAACCCTTGACTCTCCCTAAGTATAATAATAATCAAGCACAAACAGCTGTCAAACAGCTGGCATCTTGTGATAAGATAATGTATTTTACAAGGGAATTTTTTAAATTACTGACATGTCACATGGTATGACATGATTTGCCATGTCACCCATTTATCCTTCATTATTAACTGATTGTCCTGGTCAGGATCATGATTATGTGGAGCCTATCCTGGAATTGCTGGGCACTAGGAGATGATGATACCCAGGATGGGATGCTACTAGGATCGTAATGTTATCATTAATTTTAATAATATAATGGAATATTCTGTATTTTTCAATACAGAGTTGTGTGCTTGTCAGTTATATTTAATATGGAAATTAAATTATTTTTGTAACAAATTATTTCATCTTGCCATGTAATCAAGAATTAGAGAGAAAACTGCAAATGATCTTTATGAGCAAAAGGAGGCTGGTACATTTCAGTTCATTTTCAAAAAATAATTTATATATTGATGTTGCATGCTTGAAAACTTTCACTTTCAATTCTTGTCATTTTTTAACATTTTGGGTGTTTGCTAATTTTTACAACCCCAAGTGTCCAGGAGTACAGGGGTGTAATATTAACTATTTGGGAATGTGAGGGTTAGAAAGAAAGAGAAAAAAGACAGAGGATTTAGTCCAAAAGTGACTGACGATGTATTAGTGAAAGTGGTTAATAATGGAAATATTTATTATATCCACCAAAATACAAAGACATACAGGTAAAGGAACGTGAGCAGTGTCAAAGGAAAAATTATCCAAAAGCAAAAAAACTAGCTGACATAGTATGCTATGTTAAATAACCACAAACTGAAAGAAACATCTTCAACATCTATCAATGCCCTAAGTAGCTAACTATCTATCCAAACCAAAATACACACATAACAATTACTTCTTACCTAGTGTGATTTAGACAGAGAAATAAACCTATATGTGCAAGTGTGTGTTACATAACATTCTTACCTGTTCACTTTTCCCAAGTCATGGTTAACCCCAAATTCATATGAATTACACAGGTGACAAACTAGAACAGGGAAACACCCGTACATACAAGTATGTAAAACAATGAATACAAGCGCATCTCAAAACGTACTTCAAACTTTTGCCATTGCCACTTCTCAAAGATGCCTCATCAAGCAATTTACCAAATGCAACTCAAATACATTGAAAATGTCTAAAGTCCCCTTCTATATGTATCATTTATGCCTTAATGTGTGCTGAAAATCATTCCTGTTTTAGAGGCGGGGGCTGAAAACAATACTCAAGTAAAAGTACTGTTGCTTTAAAAATTAAAGCAAAACCTACTGTAATTCAAATGAGGCTGATGTTCTGAACTACAGCAACATTAACATAGAGTTGGATAAAAATATTCAGCAAGCAATCAGTATCTGAACTCTCTACATCCAAATTTTTGGTATAAATGGCTCTTAAAAAATTAGTACCTATATACTGGTACCCGAATGGAAACATTTACTATAATTCATTTTTATCCAAAGCTTATCCATAATAAACAAACAAAACATAAATTAAAAAATCTAAAGTTTAAAAATCTACAGATAAATAAAATACAGTACTGTACTGTAATAAAATAAAACTGTATGTATTGCAACAAAATATATTGTGTACTGTTATGAATTTAGGTGTGCATGCTACACGGGTGTTATCAGCTGTTTCCATCTATTTTACGTTGTCTGAATATGTTTCCACTACATCACCACATTTATTGCAGAATTAATTTTTTAAATAAACCTATTTATTTAAGTGCCAGTTGTGTCAAGCAAAAAGACGGATGTGGCCAGTTACTTTGACACAAGTCTTTATTCCTTTTATTCGGCATCTCATAACACTCAACTCCCATTGCAAATCTCTCACATGCACTCTCTCATCTCCCGTGCATAACGCAGTGACACTGGGGGGGGGGGGGACACTAAAATGTGTCCTGTAGTGTGCATACTGTACCCCACATTATAAACATGCAAANGGGGGGGGGGGGGGGGACACTAACATGTGTCCTGTAGTGTGCATACTGTACCCCACATTATAAACATGCAAATTAATGACGACATTAAGAGTTTTCTAATTAGGCAACTAGTACTTACAGTGTTTTATCATGCTGAAGTCATGGGGTGATATAGATGTTTTCCAGCTCGGAGCACAGAGGCACCTGGTATCTGAAAAGTTCAGTATCCAACACATTTTCAAGGACAAGTTAGATTTGGATACCAAGAGATTTCTGTATCTATATATATAATTTTTTAAATAAATTAAATCAGCTGTGTCAATAAAATTTAAAAATGTGATATGAACAAATTAAATACAAAAGTATAGTTTGATATGATGTACTGGTATGATGTAGCAAGGAATAGGACAAAGTGAAAATTCCTTTGTGAAAATTATGTGTATGTTTAGTATAGATCATGTTCTATACAACTATGACACGATGCACATTGCTTTCTAGTCCTACGGCACAGACACTGCCCCTCAGAGGTGACAGAGGCTTTCGGGCCTCCTTCCTCCTGCAACAGGGACACGTTCCATTTAGCAGTCGGCATCATTGACTAATTGGAGAAAACCAGGAATTGGCATCCTGTCAGTGAGGTGATGGTGACAGTAAGAATGCTGCAATTAGCCTTCCCGTAGGAACGATCGGGAGCGACAGGGTGCCCGCGCACTGCGGCCCTCAAGGCTGCTGGATCATTATACCGTATGGCAAGGTTCATCCATCCACTGCCAACACTTCCCCTGCATCTTGTACCATTTTAATTGCTTTTAAGTATACACCGTTTGCTCAGATACAGGTTTGCGGGCTGGAAAAGTTGAAGTAGGAGCGCTTGGATCATGTTAACACAGTATGACAGTACAGAACAAAGAGAAAGAGTTGAAAGAAGGACAGAGGAAAAAAAATTGAAAATAACGAAGAATAATGTAGAAATAAGTAAAGCAGTTGTGCGGTACTTTCAGTTTTTTTTCACAGCCCTTGTGATCATTATTTTTTTCAGTTATGGGTCATACAATATATTATTAAGATGTATATTAATATCAACAATTTATTCCTGATGATTTTTGGTAGTTCATTATGTGAAAAAAACCATGCAGCAATTTGGTTTTAACAAACTGATTTTTTGAGTCAACAAGTACTGCCCTTGTGACATGAGCAGGGTAAAACACTGTACTGCACCATATTTAATTAAAGAATATTAAGGACATGGTCTGCAGAGCATGTTATGAGTGAATATTAAACTGCAATTTTGTATCGGAAAATTTCAGTTATTGCTCCTCAAAAACAATGGTAACAATTTTGCATTTTGGACATAAATTTAAATGTGCTAATTTAATCACATGCTACTTTATCAGTATAATCTTTCACAAAACTTGAAAAAGTGCAAATACACCTTCAGGAAAATCTAAGAACTGTCTTAGACACTGGTATGCAGTCTAGTGGCTGTGGGAAGAGCGGGCCTGTAAAAGTCATGATACACGTTAATAACTAAATTGTGCACGAAATGAAACCTCAGTAGTTATTTCAGAAGTGAAAGTCAGGAGCTTCATGTTTCTCTGAGAAATATTCCAGAGAAATAAACGTATTCACACCTAAATCCTGTTTTAAGAAAACAAGGAGAGAAACGAGCAGCTGCCTGATGGATAATATCTGGACACGGTGTTCGCACAAATAAAAGATCTTTAACCTTTATTGTCCTGAATCTCCAAAACACCAGAAATACACAGAAAAAGATCAGTTCCAACCATGCTTAACAAAAAAACTGTATTCAAAGTACAGGAAGCAAAACATCTATTTTAATTTGCTCAAATATGACAGCAGTTGTGAATATATTCACATTTAACACAGTTTAAATAGCATTTAATAGTATCATGCAAATGTAGTATTGCAAAAAATGACTAAACTGAAACGTGTTGTGTGGAGGTCAGCAAAAGCTGATGCAAACAGAATTGCATTTATTGTCATCATGCAGAAACACACGAACTCATCTCCTCAGTAATCAGTTTTCTTTTTTATTTTTTGCCATCTGTATACATTGTTCCCCAGCTGGAGCATCTGTGGTACAAGCCAGAGGAGTAATTTATGTTTAATGCTGCAGTTTCTTCAGACTGAGCTCAAAGTGAATGCCTGTGACACAGAGAATGGGACCTCCAACAACAAAAGAATAATTTAATAAATCATGGCACTATTACATCATATAAGGGGGCAAACTTGATTTCCTGTACTTTATGCCTTAGGCAAGCTTCACTGCCTTTCCCTACAAAATGAATGCAGTAACAGTTCTTCAGCCTCAAGGAGGGAGATGTTGCATTCTGGACATGTGAAATACCAGAGCGCAGAAAGCTGCTTTCTTGCTTTTGTGTGTGTGTGTGTGTGTGTGTGTGTGTGTGTGTGTGTGTCTGTCTGTCTGTCTGTGGACGCCACTGTGCTCACAGGCAGGCACAAGGTTACAACTGAATGCCCATAAATAATTTTGTAGACCTTTTTGTCAGTCTGCAGGACATTCTTCGTGAAACTCACATTAAAATTTACATTGGTCCTTTCTGCTCGTACATTAAACATTGTGGGGTGATAAAGACATGAGGATAATTAAGGATTCTGTTGGTGGATCTGCAGGTCCAGAAGCCAAGAAGATTAAAAAGGTAAATCTGCACTCCTCGATATCATACTCTATTACTTTATAATTCTCTCTTTTTCATGGGCAATCCATATGTTTCCACAATCTTTTTTTTCATCAGAGAATAGTATGGCTCATTCACGCTTTAGCATAAAATAGCAGAATATATCCTTGTACCCGTTTCAATAATTGCCAGTTTATTTTGTTATTTGTAATTGAGTTCTTTCCAAATTAGAACCAGTCTTTACAGCACAAAATTAAGGGGGATTGTTCCGTCTTTAGTCCATAGAGTAAAAGCGTGTATAATAATTCTCCCTCTCTTCCTTACTCATATTCAAACAACTGGGGCATTTATGCCATGCTAAAAACACAAAACACTGACTGTGTATTTGCTGTGGAGAGTATTAGCATTCTCACAAGTGAGATATCATCCAATAAAGAATCAATATAAATCTCAGCAGTCTCAGGGGTACTAAACTTGGCAGTGCCCTCTGAAGCTAAACAAAAAATGACAACGTCACCACTGGCTAAACACATAATGAAGAAAGTCATGTAAATCACTGACACACATATACTGAAGTCATGATAGCATCATTAGATCAGAAATATTAACTTCATAATATTAACTAGTATTAACGTCTACTTGAAGTCAGGTTGAGAAATAGCAATTCTTTTCACAGTAAGGGTGAAAAGTTTATGCTGTAATACCCTTGAGCAAGATATTTAACCTGAACTGCTTGAGTAAAATATCCAGTAGTGTAAATAGGTGATACACTGAAAAGAAAAAATTGGTAGCTAAGCAAAAAATTAATAATAAACAAAAATCAGCATCAACAATAAATAACTGAAATGGGTATGATTTAAGACTTGCTTGTTTTGGATCCTTTTTCAGCTTACATAGCTAAAAGAAAGTGGCATTTCTGAGGCTTCGTTTCCCTAGTTTAAGAAACATACTTGAAAACTCTTTCTTAAAGTATATTTGATATATTCACTCATTATGGGTAGCCCTGTGGTACCTTGCCATGCATCCTATGCTTCTGTAATATGCTTCTGGTTCAGTGTGACCCTGCATAGGACAAGTGACTGATGAAAATGGAGAGAAAAATAAATATTTTGTATATTGCAAATGTGGCATTTCAAATCTGATTCTTCTGCAGCAGAGTTGCCAACAGTGTTGGGGTCTCAAAACTTTAATTTAACTGAGCAGATAAGTCTGGGTTTTTGCATATTGAGAAAAGGTAAAATCTGAATTGTTTAAAAGAGAACGGTTTGAATAATGAGTTATTCATTGGCATGGCTGTTTATGTAGTTGCACAGTTTAACTGTACTGGTATGCTTTTTGCGTGTTTGGATTTCTGTATGGATTTCACCAACTGTAAATGGGGGTCATTCACTGATAAATCAGTCTGTGCACTAATCTTTGAAAGCACTCTTCTCTGGAGATGTGTATTATTATTGTATTTTTCTTAAAGGTCCAAACAGTATTGATGCACAGATTAATGTGTTTTATAAAAATTCCTTTTTATTGAGTATGACATTGTGCTTTTTATTCATTTTATTGTTTATTCATTTTTATTTTTTTATTTACGTTTATTTATTTGTTATTTTTACTTATTTATTACTGATTATATTACTGTACTTTGAATTTCTCCTAATAAAATTCCTGAAAGAGCAATATTCCCAATTATTTGAACTTGCTGCAGAGTTGCAGAGACCAGGATGACGAGGAAGCCATATCCCATTGTGCACAATGGCTTGAGTCCCCGAAAGAAAGTGATCAAAAAGAGACCTTTTAGCCACTGACTTAGGTCAGTAAGAAGCGTTTCAATGGGGCCTTCTTGCCAACAGCCATCCACCTCCATAATGCCACACAAATAGACTGTATTTACTATTGTTAAATTTTAGTTTTTTTGGGCCTTTTTGTATTTATGTATTATGTATATTATGACTTTTATTATGTGTCCTACGTGTTCAGCTGCTGTATGCCAAATCCCCCCAGTGGGAATCAATCAAGTTTCAAGTCAAAGTTATTGGATGACCATCAATGTCCACATTGTTTTCACTAAAAGCAGTTAACCCATGTCTTTGGATGTGAGGTCAAACCCACACAAACATGGGGAAATTATAACAAAGTGCTACTAAACATCAACAAGAACTGCACCAGCACATTTTCAAAGGGAGTGGTCCTTATGGTTATAAGTATATATAAACAACAGCAGTTCTATCTGTTAGAGTAAAACTTTTCTCCAGTCAACTGTGTTTTTTATTATTACTGAAGGGATATGCTTTATTGAAATGTGACCCACCAAGACCTTTGCAGGGTTCATACATTAAGTATGAAGGAAACACGAATTGTTTAATAGAATTTTATATCAGATAACCACGTAATACTTTGCCTGCACAACAACTCGGTATATCCTCTATCTGTATATCTGTCTAACATAATGGGATCTTCCCGGTCATATGAAAACACTGTTAGTTGGGATTGTTACGTACATTTCTACGAAAATATGGCTTTCCACTGCCCACGTAATGTCATAAACAACCAAGGCTGACACATATGGTTACATCTGAGCCAGTTTTGGACTATGTTCACTTTAAGAACTACAGCTGTAAATACATTTTTTATTCAAACTCAAACCAAACCTGTCCGACCTATCAATGTGATACACAAAATGTGTGGTCACATTTGTGTTACACTGTTTTAATTATGTATTTTATCTGAATCTGCATATTTGGGTATAGTCCGCATCCTTGTTTAGGACCAAGGACTATCATTTACATATATGTGGGCACCAAGGTTAGTAGGAGAGTGATGACTGCTGCGTCAATCTGTGTATGAACCAAAACCATCTTTCCCTCAGTTTGAGAGGAAACCTGGAGAGACCAGCCTTCATATCGCATCTCACCTTCACTATAAAACTGTATAACTTGCTTTTAAATACTTTCTTAATGATTTAAATGAATGCAGTAGTAAAATCTAAGATGTTTTTGTGAGGTGAACCCTGGCTACACTTGATAGCAAGAATATGAACGTATAATAATGTGAATAGTAACATTACCACATTTTTGAGGGTTGGACCACGTTTATGGTCTAAACAGAATTTTCTGGAAGATTCCGGAGGGTACTAGAAAGGTATTGTGCTGCAGTATTAAATTATTCATTGTGGATCTGAGAGCATGATACATTTAAGTATGGATTGTTACAATTGTTTTATATACAATTGTATGTATATATAATATATATATATATAATTTATAAGCTACTTTTGTGTATTTGAACATAATTTGTAAGAAAAAAAAAACATTATGTAAAGCACATATATTTAGGTTTGTGATCAGAGACTGCATTTGTGAATTTCTTCAATAGTTTGAGAAACGACTTGGAGTCACAAATTGTAATCTTGCGTCTTACCTTTTAAATCTGTTTTTACAGGATGGTGTTACCCTACCTTTCGATGGAGGCTTGTAACAGCTTCTGAGGGAGCTCGCCTGGAATCAGCACCACCTTCTGGTTAGGTGCTGATCTTGTATTTGCATAACCAAATGCCAAGGATAGGAGAAGTCCCATGGTGTGGCGAAGCCTTCTGTGGCCCATCAGGAAGAATCTATTTACCTTGCCCTCAGAGAGACTTTTCCAGGTCACCAAAAAAAGATTGCTCCAGTGCTGGCTAAGAACCCATCAGAACTTGAACTATGGAGGAGGAAGAATGGTTCAAGTACACTGTATGTACAATAAGCATTTACTAGCATCTGAGCAAGGGTGAATAGTTGAATTGATGGTTTTTAAAGGTACAGTTGATAGTGTTATAGAAGAATGTAAGGTGATTCATCATTATGGGGATGCAGAACACAGTCACACTGGAGTCTACTCACCCTACAAATGTCACACATACTCCACCCTGGCTGGCACCACAACAGTGAGTACAGCCAGCAACATGCTCCAAACTGCTGCACCTAAGTCACAAACAGTAGGTAACTCCAGCAACATTCCAGACAGTAGGGGACAGAGAGTACTTCTATTTTATCAGGAACTAAGAATAAAACAATGCATGAATGAACTCACACTCCAGTCCACACATGCACAGCCTACAAAGCTAAATGGTGACCAGTCATGCTATACTTACAGCCATCAGTTAAGATTAGGAACACACCAGACACAAGAGAAGGTTGTCACTCTCGTAGATGTGCTGTCTACATTGTAAGCCCAAGGCACAGTGTGGATGAACAATGCTCCCGAACAATGATAACAATAGTATGACTTAAGGGTTAGCACCAGTCTCACTTCAAAAAGAATAACACAATTGTTTCAAGAAATGATGTGTGTGCAGCAAAAGGAGAATGGGACTCCTCAACAGTTTTTGTACTGTACGATAGGACTTAATGAATCTTATTCACATTGAAACAAGCTGATGTAGACATCAAGTATCTTCCAGACACAGTCCAAGATGTATTCCGCCACACTACTCCACCAGATAGGAACTAAACACAATGACATTCATAGGGAGTTTAAACCTGTGCTTGCAGACAGGAAAGTGAAAGATGAGGCCATATTATGGCAACTAACAAAAATCACTAGTGATGAGAATTGAAAGGCAATCCTCATCCACACAGTGTACATCTTAAAAAAATCCTTCTGAAGGACACCAGTGTAAAGAGAATCCTGAACATAGAATCAAACCTGGCTCCATACAACAGGTCTGAGAAGAAAAAAAGCACTCACCGAGATACTAGACACCAGTACAACCAACACCGTCACGACTGCCATACCAGTGTTCAACTAATAAGTAAGTCCCCCTCAGTACAGAAGAATGGAGGACCCAAAATCTGTCCAATGTACATTGAACAGAGCCTGTCAACCTGTTCTCATTGTTTCCTACGTGGTGAGAAAGGTCATAGAACTGTGAGCTCTGTGAAGAAACAATTGGCCAGGAAATGGGAGTGGGTCACTGAACGGACCAAGAGTGACCAGGCCCCACCAACCATCCCAGTACAATTGTGCTGATGACTCAGCGTCAGGAGAGGATACCAGTGCAGTAGAAACCTCACCAAAAGCAATCAAGAGAGTTGCAAGACAATGCAAGCTAGAAGATGTGGAACTTCAACTGAAGTGTTGAGAGGGCCACATGTTTATAGAGATAACCAGATTGTGAGTTTTCCTGAGGAAGAAGCTGTTCACCAAATGTAATCACCATAACTTAGCAGTTAAGGGTTTGCTGGACACAAGTAAAGAAGTCAGCAACAGAGGTTTTTGGGAGTGTTTTAGGTGTGAAAAATGTCTGAAAATTGAGAAAAACATTTTGTTTTAGTTTTTTGGGTTTCTTATTTTAAGCCAAAAAGCCATTTCACGTTGTATTACACTTCCATTCAGTATTATCATGCAAATAAGGGTAACAAGTAAACTTGCAAGTCCACTCACTGCCATCCCCTACCTGGTCACTCCTCAAACCCGACACACCACTGTGTCATAGTGGTTTTCTCTAGAACTCAATAAACCTACATATATTTAAATATGCACACCATTCCCCAGTTTATTTATAAATGAAACCACAGCTTCAAGTATATTTATTATCTATATTTGGCAAGGCAGTTCATCCAGGACATAGGGACTGCATCGCCCCTTCGCAAAATGAACCCACTGTTGTTATTTCCAAGGTGATTTTGAAAGAAAAGCTACCTAACCTACCATCTCCATTGAACATTTTTTTGTCCAGGTACAGATCCCTCAGTCCCACAAACTGTCACTGCCATTCAGTGAATAATCCTCGCCATCTGTTTCCCAGTAAAGAATATTTGAGAAACACTTACAGTTTCAGTTTCATCTTCTCATGAGCAGTTCAGCATCTTCACGTGCATTATAGATGTCATTGGGCACATCCTTCTGATGCTACATTGGCATCACCTTTGGCCTCTGGACACCATAGGTCTAGCGTGTTAAACTGCTGAGATACTCATTCCCACCAGAATGCCCTGCATGCTTAGGCCCAGGTAGCAAATGGCTACCTGGTTCTACTCCTTGCCAATCTCCTTGTTGATTACCATCAGCTCTTGGTCTGTGACATCAGTTGTCTTTGCATTCCATAGCACTCATTGGTATGCTGCTCCCCTGACCCGCTGCAAGCTTTTTTGACTCTGTTCTTCCTAGTTTTTCAGGAATGTTTTCTCCACAGTCGTGATCTTGGGGTGTGGAAGTCCACAGTGTTTGTCCTGAGTCTTGCTCTGTGATTGAAAAATTGTGGGGTGGTGGCAGCTCAGAAAACTCTCCCATGTAGCCCTTGAACTCCACCACAGCCATAGGCACCTGCAAATCCACAGGGGCTTCTTGCCCTCCAGCTCACTTGTCAACTGTTACTTCTTAGACTCCTCCAGCAGCCTCTGACATGTTGAAAGCTTCTCAAGTTTCATATTCTTACTCTTAAAATTTTGCATTGTCTTTGAGGTGTCCTTTAATTGTGAGTGGTTCTCACCATAGGGCTTGGTTTAGGCCTCTGCTGTCCATTGCTCACAAGCATGCAATTAATATCAATATTTATTAACTGTTTGCAGGTACTGACCTACAACATACTTTATTGCATATATCCAGCCATTATAATTAACCACTGGACCTAGCCAGAAAGGTGTGAAGCCTGTCACAGAATCACCAGGCGCAAGACAAGGAGGTGATGCCGCACCATTGCAGCAGTCCATTAAATACTCTCATGTCATCTGCAGCAGACAAGTAGCCACAATCCTGAGTCTAGGCACATTTTAAGCTTCTTTCTTTTAAACAACTCTGGTGTTTATTTTTGATGCGTAATGTGGGTTTATAACAACTGTTTATTGAAAATGGAACTAGTCATAGAACTGCATAGAACGGGGAGTTTTAACGCATTCACACAGTTGGCGGACTGTGTTGGTGGAAGTGCAGTTAGTGGCACAGCTGCTGTTGCAAACCTTATTTTTTAATTGTTTAGCAGCAGTCCGTAGCAGTACGTCATAACTCTGTCCCTCTTTTCTGAGGAACCATTGCTGTATTTGACCTTTCAAAGCTCAGTTCATTCCATCTGCCATCAAATACTTCGGCATGTTTAGATCAGAGACAGATTGTGACACAGATTGTGATTAAGGAGCATTGTCTTATGCTAACTTTGATATTCCCTTTCATAATAAAAGGAATTTGTATGATTAGTGCAAATTAGTCATTCATAATATAAATCAAATGTATTGTTTTCTTAGGATATCAAAGACACAGTGACAAATTGATTACAATTGTTTACAAAAAGCTCACAGAAAAGGACACAATGACAGTCACGTCATACACTGATTTTGTTTTGTTCAGTGTTCAGTGTACATCACTGTTTTTGATGACTGACTGGATCCGCTGATGTTTCCAGCTGTTGGCAGCCTGTAACTCACACCAGGTGCTAGATGGGTTTTATGTATGTGCTACTGATCTGTTTGACTGCAGTCTGCCTTAAGAATCCACAGGACCCCAGGGGTAGCAAGACAATGGCAAAACAGCTTTCAAGCTAAACACCTAATAACAGCAGATCAAATATTAGACGTCAAAATGATTTTGATTTTCACAAAAACCAATCAGTTCAACTTACATGCTGGAAAAAAATTACTCATAACGCAAATGTATAGCTATCAAAAGGACCTTAACACCGTATTTTGGCCAACGTCATTTTTATAAGGTATTTTTCTACCAGTAATTGTGCAAATTCTTTTTCAAAAGAATCATATAATATAAATAAAATGAATACCTAGAATAAAGTACATAGTTGCAGACATATTACAGGTGGGTTATTACATTCCTTCAATTAACTTCTGGTGCTCAGAACTTAGGTAAAATGAGGAGAGCAGACATTCCAACTATTTGTTGCTTGATCTTAATGCTACTTGACGTAAACGTATTAGTGGGTCCTACTCCCTGTCCTCTAGGACTCCTGTGTATCCCTGTTTTTGTTCTGTTATTTAACCATGACTGAGCTTTCTATTGACGTCACTTATTCGATCTAGTAATTTTAATATCTTAATTTCAGTTTTTTGGATAGTTTTTATAGCAAAATATCTTAAATATTGTTATAAAAGACATGAGGTATTTACAGAATATAAATTGCTATTTCTTGACAGCACAATCGAATTCCAGGGAAGAGACTGGCAAGAAGAAATACTGAAGTACACATGTGAAACCACTGGCGTATATATTTCAGTGCTTTCAGAAATGCCATATATGGCGTTATGTTAGACAGCTGTTACTTTGGCCATATTTAGCACGTGCATAAACATAATGCTCCAACAGCCTTCACTGCGACTGAATAAAGCTGGCAGTTTCCCTCAACATGTAACAGTGCCAGTGCTCTGCTCTTTCTGAGTAACACATTTAGTATTCAGTGCTTTTGTGCTATATGTCTCACTCCCTTCAGTGGCTGATTTTGGGTTACAAACGTATGCATTGGCATCATGTCATCTACTCAGGTTCTCTGGAACATACAAATTCAGCTGTATTTTTAAATACAGGACAAAGAATTGTGAAGAGTAGAGCTGAATGAGTGAGATTATAAATTGTGTCTCTAGAAAGGCACTTGATAACTATTCTAGAAATCATTTCTATGTTAAAAATATTCAGAATGAAGGCTTTATGAGCTACATGCTCATGTGCACATGATGTGGAAACGAGTTGTGTGCGGAAGTGCCATGGAATCAAGCCTGACTCATAGGCCATCACATGTGTGGTTTCTGAGGCAAGTAGGAATGAACATGGTCTATCAGTGTCTTCTTTCGTGCATATTTGAAAGGTACAAACAGGGAGCTCATACAAACCGCACATTAAGCTGGTCCTCCAGGAGCTGTGAGGAACCAGTTTAAGCCACTGTGCCATGACCTCCCTCCCAATTTGAAAATAAAACTACATATTCAATTCAAGTCTGTTTAGAAAGTGCTTCTTCTCACACAGAGAAATAGTGCTGAAAAGCAGATTAAGATTGAATGGAAAACAAGTATACAGTAACACTATACAGAAAAGGTTAAATGTTAATGACAGCAACTGTCCAAGGTATAAGTGCAAAACAGTAACACTGCCTTGCAACTGAGGAGAAGAAAAAAGAAAACGCCCAACCAAGAGATGAGGGAGAAAAATAACCCAATGAGTGCCAGCAGCTGCCCACCCCTCCTGGGGATTTTACACATATGAGAGTGCTGCAAGTAGTGACAGTTAACAAAGGTTATACTGCAAAGGGCAGTAAAAGTTGAATCGTGTTGTTAAATCAAGTCTACTGAGTAAGATATTGAGGTTAACAGTATCAAACACACCACTCAAGTCCAGCAACATAATGACTAAGGTACAACCAGCATCAGAAGATATAAGGGTGTCAGCAACAGCACGTTAGCTGTTATAGTGCTGTGACCAGTGTGAAAACCTGATAAAAATTTTTCAGATATGTTATAATTAAGGAAGCTGAGCAGCTCCAGATTTTTCTAGGATTTTTAGCTAAAAACAGCAGATAAGAGATTGGTCTATAACTATCTGGTTCAGAACAGTCAAGGTCCAAATTTTTTAATAATAGTCTAAGAACAGTGAGTTTTAAATGCATTTGGGACATTACCATTAATAATGAGGTATTAATGGGCAGTGGGCAGTTTGACGAGCATAGAAATTGCAGCTTTTAGTAGGTTAAGATCTAAGGGCAGGTTGTAGATATCGTGGAATGAGGTAATTTGATCAATTGTAATTAAATAAAAACTACTTAGGCCGTGCTGACAATATTCATTATTATTGTTATTGTTATCATTCGTAACAGTACTAGCAGTGTTAGGGTCAGATTCATTGACACTAAAACTATGGTAGATGGTATAACATCTATGCTCATATATGCTCTAAATTCATCATTAGTAATAGAATAAGTTACACTGATTATTTAGCGTTGTACCTGTTAAATTAATGATAATATTAAGCAGGAGTTTAGAATAGTTAGTCTAGAATAATGTTTGGATCTTGCTTGTTAATGTCCCTTCAACAACAAGATAATCGGACCAGGCTACATAATAAACATGCAGTTAGGTTGAATATTATTTATGGTCCAGTTTACCACATTCTAGCTTTAAAATACGAGACGTCTCATTAAATCATTTTGAGTTTCTTAAGTTTTGGTTAAGTTTAGTTTTAGGTGCAGCCACAGAATCAAAAGTGAATTTTACCATGGCGGTATAATTTAGAGCCAGTTCATCAATATCTATACTTATCATAAAGTCAATTGCTATCAATAAATTTATCGTTAGTGTTATCATCTAAACGTTGCACTGGTTTACTTTTAGTTATATTAGCAACAAGGGACAAGGGATTGCAGACCAAAGACCAACCGGTAATGATCGGAAATGGTTTTATGTAAAAAGATAATAGTTATATCACTAACATCAACACTGTAAGTTACAGTGAGGTCGAGCATGTGGTTACTGTGATACTTCAGACCGTTAACTAACTTTTTCTAACTTTATGATACATAGAAATAAAATGCCTCTTTAAGACCTGCTGGTTTGCTAACATGCAGTATTAAAGCGGAATCCTCAACTTTGACCAGAGAATGTATACAAGCTTCCATGTCAGATACCCAGTCATGAGGAAATTACTTTGTCTTTAACTCGAATTTACTGAAGATTAATATTCCAAATAATTGATGCCTTAAGAACAAGCATATCATTGTAATATTTTTGCTAGCGTGCTCAGCAGATGAACTGCTGAGAGCCAAATATCTATTTGTGTGTGTGTCTGTGTGTTTGTGTGTATCAGAATGGGGGGATCTAGAGCCAATGGCATGGGCTTGGCCTTGTTGGTCCCTCCTCATGGTGATCCAGTTGCCATGAGACTGATCAAGAAAAGCAGGCCACAGATTAAGCATAAAAGACCTGCTGGAGTCGACGACAAGTCTAAAAACGATAGAAACATTGTCAGTAACATTACAGACTGAGTCCAACCAACTCTCTGTCTGTCTAATAGAATTAAATTTTTTATACATTCCTCCAATTCATGAATTTTCCCCAGCAACTCTGTATTTGCCACGTATTTTGAACACATAAAATTTTCCACAATGCCAGCAGGTGCAACTATCCATACATGCTGCAGGATGCACAACTTCAAGTGCAGCTTCTGAAAGTACTTTAAAGATGGAACTTACATTTAATACAAATTCAATAAATACACAGATGCTGGTGGTACTTCGCACATGGCTCAGTTTGGCTCGACTGGCAGCACACAGTACATGGTTTGGTTCGGCTGGCAGCACTAGGCACACAGCTTGGCTCGGCTTGGCTCGCATGCAGACTAACTGGCAGCTAACACTACTCGGCTCAGCTAACACAGATGGTTTTCAGATCAGATGGGCAACACAGCTCTCATGCTGTAACTCATGATGAGTGCTGATGCCTTTACTGCGTTTTTTTTGGAATCTGGTAAATGCATGTGCTAAAAACATCAACTCATTTTCTGTGTCAGACTTCTCTGCAGGCATTCATAAAATTATCTCTGGATATCCTTGAATCTTCTTATTAGCTTGTTTTCATTGAAGAAAACTATTGTTTGGGAAGAAACTAATGTATTGCTAATGGTTTTTAAGCCATATCTAGATCTTTCCTCCTTCCTGCTTTTATCCTCAGGTTTAATCCCCTTGGGGTCTTAAACAGAATAAAAAAAATAAATTAATACCCATGAATATAAGCCATTGACCTTCTCTTGAGATTTAGCCACATGCTAGCTTCAATGTAAACACATTTACACATTAGATAAAAAGCATGAGGAGATGTAACATCGGCTTCCATCATCTTTTGCTGTGTACATAGTTAGTGTCCAAACATGGTAGGAAGTCCAGGGCTCAGCAATGATTCTGAGGTTATGTTGGGGTTGAATAGTAAGTTGGGGGGTGCGTGTATTCTAAATCATGCAAGAATGAAGTTTGTGTTACACCAACTCAGCCTCTGGAGATCTCTGTCAGTAACACAGCTGTCATTACAGCGTTTTATTAGAAAAACAGACATGATCTTCGGTGAAAACGTGTTTCTGTCTGTCTCAGCTAAATAGAATGTCAGTTGTCAGGGCATTGAGAGAGAAGGACTTTTAGAAGATGAAAAAAAATTGCCTTGAACAATTTGCACAATTAAACCGATAAAAAGATCAAAAAACAAAAATAGAGACAAAGGCATTTTGTTCTCGTTGTTGGAGTCCATAATGCTGTCTTCTCCTGGCTAAGCTTTTAAAAAGGTCTGTGACTCCTTTGCATGCCAAAGAGTTTTGCACAGCATTGTATGTGCTCCTGGGACAGCCTTTGTCACATGCGCAGTTTTGATTAGCAATCCAACAACATGAACAACATGTTTATGTTTAAAACGCAACAAATATACGTTTATATTAAAGAAGGATGAAACATTGTATTTTCCCCTCAGACAGTCAATATTTCCCTCAAGTGGCGCACATGACAAAGGCTGTCCCAGGAGGACATACAATGCTGTGCAAAACTCTTTGGCATGCAACTTCAATGTCTGTTGAGAAGTACAGGTAGATTCTTATCTACCATCAGGAGGTTTCTGATTGGTCCCAAATTCATTCTGCAGCCTGAGAATGACCTCAAGCACCCAATCTCAGTCATACACAACTATCTTGAGCAAAAAGAAGGAATCCTGCAACTGATGCTATGGTCCCCACAGAACCCTGATCTCAACATGATCAAGTCAATCTGGGAGGACATGCAGCGACAGTCAAAGTCTGCAGAAGAACTGTGGCCAGTTCCTCAACATGTTTGGAAGAACCTACCAACCTCTACCTTAAACTGCATGCAAGTTTGCATAAGAGAACTGATGCTGTTTTAAAAGCAAAGGGTGTTCACAGCAAATATTTATCTGATTGAGGTTTTTTTTTTTTGTCTACTGCACGTTTTAGAAGGTTTATTGATTAATAAGTATTCATGGCATTATTTTTGGAACTATCCTTGCTTTATAGCATTTTTTTCCACAGGTACCTAAGAGTTTTGCACAGTGCTGTATTTTGTATGTTCACAAAGCTACATTCAAGACATCACAGCACAACGCTGCAACAGTTAATTACCATTATTCAGTCTGTCAAAATTCATTTATGAGCACGATTACAAAGTGTCAGACAGGGAACATTAAACAAGCTATTACTGCATACAGTTTTAAAAATCCATACATCCGTACCTATATTTCTCAAACTAAATCAACAAAACAAAATAGACATGATCAGTTAGAACAATATAAAAAGATATAAACGTTATTTAACCAGCAGGTGATGCTCTGTAATCAATTTACTAGCTGAAAAGACATATAGTTAAGCAGAGGTTATTAATGACATCAAAAGATGTTAGTAAGCAAAGTCTCTTGAGAGGCTAAATAGCTAGTTTACAGCATCTAGCTGAATGTTGTATGATTTAACCAACTGGGATTTGAGTCATTTTTATTCTCAGTTTCTGGGTTTAAAGTAAGCTGATTCTGTTTTCTTAACGTTGAATAGTTAGTTAGGTACTTTCACGCCAACAAAAAAATCAAGAATTTTCAGTAAAATGTTTTATTATTGTTCCAGTTAGCTTTTCCCTTCACCCTTGGTACATTGGAGGGTTCTTTCCTGTCCATATGCCTGAGGTCTTTGGTATCACTTCTGTTTTAAAAACTTCTGTTACTCTCGCAAACTAACCTTAACGTTATAGGAGGCATTGCTGACCAGATGCCCCCTATTGAGCTAATTGAACAGCACTGGTACCCTTCGACTGTAATACTTTTACTATAAACAAAATGTGTCCATGATTTTTTAACGACATATTCATAATTTGTCATAAAGCTCAGCCTTACTACTTCTTTTCAAGCATTTGTCACTAAGAAAATGCAAATGTTATTTTTGTTAGCATAATCCATACCATTTAAATAAATTAGAGACTCTCTATATACCTCATTTTAACTGCAATTTACAAAGTAAAACAGAAAAAAAAATCAATTCACATTCTCTGGTCTACAATGAAATGAGTCAGTATTCACGATCTATTTACCTTGTTCTTCTGTATGTTTGAATCCCTTTGTGTAATGCAAGTCATGTTATTGTGTGGTACTGGGACAGGGAATGATCTGAATGTGTAAGGGAGGTGCTAAAAAATGTGACCTGGAGTGTACTGGTACTTAACATTCGGAAAACACTGTGATCAAAAATTTCAGGTGTGTCAATGAACGCTATATTGATGCTGATATTGCTTTAACTCGTTGCTTCATGGCATGTTAAAATGTGCTCAGAGTATTAAAATGATCATATTGAGCAACATACAACCCCAAAGACCCACATCATTCTGGAGAGCACTCCTTTCCCAGCAGAATGAAACAATACCTGTAGAAATACCACAGGAACATGGAGACATGTCAGCTTAGATGTAAAGTCTAACCTGTGGACACCACTACTTTTCCTACCCTTTAGTGGGCTCCCGGAGAAACAGCTGTTGCTGTTGGGGGGGGGGGGGGGGGGGNGGGGGGGGGGGGGGGGGGGGGGGGGGGGGGGGGGGGGGGGGGGGGGGGGGGGGGGGGGGGGGGGGGGGGGGGGGGGGGGTGATGTGTTCCCAGGACTGAACTGGTGGTATGAGCTTTGCTGTTTTTGCATATGTTTTGAGGGCACATTCATTGTGTTATCACATTTCACTTCATCCCAGAGATGCTCTTTTGGCTAGAGGGTGTGACAGTAAAGACTACTGTAGTAAAGTATAGTTAGGTCCTGTCATGTTTGTGAAAAAATGCCACAATTTTGGCTGTTTCTGAAACGCTGGAACCAGTGTGACTGGCATCAACTGGACCCCTATTTTGTGTGCTTCATATACTGAGTCTCAAGCATGTCTAGAGCCATTGTGCAGAGTGAGTTGTGTATATAAACAGCCATGTGATTAAAGTGGCAGCTGAATGCATAGCTATGGTGTAATAATGACGAGATGTCATATAATCTGGTATCAGAGCTTTAAATGTCTAGTAAGTTAAGAGCAGTATCAAAGAATTGGAGTAAAATGGTGATATTTTGTGCAGCTGATGACAATTCTGGCTTTAACATTTTGGACCAACACAGTGATTTCTGGTTCTGGATTTCTGATTTGAAGCATGACAGACAGAAAGGGGTAGTCGTTTCCATACTGGAAATGAAGGCATGGCCTACCTTCTTGGAGGGGGGGGGGGGGGGGGGGGGGGNGGGGGGGGGGGGGGGGGGGGGGGGGGGGGGGGGGGGGGGGGGGGGGGGGGGGGGGGGGGGGGGGGGGGATTGTTGGATCTCAAGAGAGATCTCAACACTTTAATTTCACAAAACTCTGCAACTGCAGGAAGTAGGTCTTTGTACTTGGCTTAATATAAGGTTTATATGTGGGTTGCTGAAAACAAGAATTTTTACAGGTGATGCAATGCCGGGATGTAGAGTTTTTTTATCGTCGAAAGAGAGAATTTACTACTGGAAAGTTTTATCTTTGCTTAAAGCGTCAGCTGCCAGCCATCCAGACCCTTATTTCATCAAGACAGGTAGGGCAGGTGCTTAATAGTGTGTTTTTTAAAGCCTTGATTTATACGTAAAATTGTGCATCATTAGTATAGCTTTAAAAATTAATGTTTTTCAGGATCATATTGACAAGCACTAATATATTGTGAGAAACTTTGCAGCTGCAGCACAGAACCCTGAGGTGTTCTGTATCAGACAAGCGATAGGAATGATGAGCTTTCATTGAAATATTCATAATGAAATATATTTGTAATATAGGGTTTAAACTACTACCGAGTGTAGTAGCAACAACACGCAAGCATGCTAAAACCTGTGCAACTGGATGATATGATTTATGGCATCAAAAACTGCAGTGAGGCCCAGGATGAGAAGCACTGTTGAGAAACTTGCATCACCTGACAGGAGGATATTATTCGTGATTCTAACCCTGAAATCGACTGAAAATCTTCAGACAGATTGATTGCATTTAGGTATGATTCAACCCAGTCTTAGAAAAATTTTTCTGATTTTAAGAATGAAGGTGAGAAGAAACTGGCCTGAAGTGTTTCAAAAATGCAGTTTTAAATGAATCTGGAAGTGACCCTGTTGACAGAAAGGTATTAATTATGCTGAGTATAGGCTTGATGAGTGAGGTAATTGAAGATTTGAGAAGCTTAGTCCATATGCGTTCCAAGGGTCAAGAAAAAGATTTGGATGATAGAATCAATGTGTCCAAATCCTGCTCACCAACAGGGTGAAAAGATGCAAGACAGTACTTCAACTGGCAGTTTTTATGAGATCCTGTTCAATTTAAAGTCACGTCCTGTGTCTATTTTGAGTTGAAATAATCCAGGAAGTCAGTGCTAGTGAACCCAGTGGGAGCAACAGCAGAGGAATTGCTATTAGTTAGCCTGGAGATTGTTTGGAATAAGAAGTGAGGGTTGTTAATGTTCCCATTAATTAATCTTGAGTATTATGTCAACCAATCAGCAATATATGAATAGGAGCCTGAAGATACAGTGCCTTGCAAAAGTATGGGACATTGTGATATGTCAGAGGATCTGTGTGGATGTGTATAGTACATTGAAGAAATCATTGTGCTAACCTCAAAATTTTTGAGACTCTATAGCACTGTTTCAAATTTGTGGTCCACAAGCATCATCCAAACAATCCAACCTGCTGTAGATTTGCAAGGACGAATGCAATAAGTTAACGCCTGAATGATGTGCAAAGCTGATACACACATCCTGAAAAACTTAAAGCTGTTATTGCAGAAAAAAGGTGGCACTAGCAAATATAAATGTATGTGTGGTTTAAATACTTATGCAAACAGGGTGGGTCATTGTCTCTAAAACATCTACAAAGAAATTGCAGCAATCTTTTGGTATCTGAGTAATCTCTGTAAACATGTTGGATGCAAATTTTTCCTGATACACACTGCGTATTTCCCATTACTTTAAATGGGAAAAAATACGTGCTGCTCTCCCAGCCCATCTGAAAGACCTTTGCATGTTGTAATGTGTGGTACAGTATGTACAGTACAGGACATTTCACATGTCAGTCTCCCTGAATTACATATAGGAGATGACAGGGTGCTTGTTTGGGGTTTGCAGCAGGGATTCAGTATCATGATATACTGAATAAAGGGACTAAAGATATGTGTCAAAGTAACCCACTGCATCCATCTAACACAACATTCCACTTAACAATCCATTTAAATAAAGTTTATTTTTAAAAAAATAAAATGTGCAATAGGTGATCAGACAAGGTGAAACAGAAACAGCTGATGAACAACAGTACACCACATATTAGGTTCTTAACAGTACATAAAGTTTATTACAATGCAGACAGTATTATTTTATTACATTTTACTGTATGGTTATTTGTTGGTTTTTAAATTAATTTACATTTTTCTTTACATTTTGGTTATTTTATTGTGGATAAGCTGAGGATAAAAATGTGTCATAGCAAAAGTTTGTTTTCAGCTATCAATCTAGAGTTACTAATTTTAAAGAGCCATTACAACAAAAGTTCAGGAGAGTTTTCAGATACCAAAGGATTACTGTACTTACATACTTTTTACTATGTAGGGTTAAAATTCTAAAAATGATAGGTTATAATCCAGGCAATGCTGATAACCATAACAGGGTTTGAACACTTATGTATGGCACTGTATGGAGGTCCTGGATGAGTGGTGGGCAACATAAAGTAAAGCATCTGACTAATCTTCAGGCTGCAACCCTAGTGCTGCTTGGAATTGACTTCTAACAATCTTTTGACAGATGATGAAGGATTTTATGCAACACTGATGCCATTTTAAGAAATCACGTTATTAACAAATGATATGTATTTAACAGCACACCAGATTTCCGAATGGAGGTGTGTCAAGGGGCTCGATTTAGAAGTTTAGGATTTTTGTCAAAGACCCAAGAGCCATGTTGTGGAGAACCTGGCAGGTGGTTTGTTGATGGGCCAGGTGCAAAGTCCATGGACCTCCTGGAAACAGAGTTGGCACACTCTTCGAGGAAAGTCAAATCAAGAATTTATTTGATCTGTGTAATGCCTTCAAAATTTTTTGTTCTCTCTTCGACTTCCCGCATTTGTCCAGAAATTCAAAATTAGTGAAATATTTATGCAGGGCAAAACCAAATGCTAGACCAGCACTAGTATAGAAACTACATAAAGAAGGATGCACTGAGAACATGTCTCAGCCTTTCTTTAGCCATGCTGCAATGGTAATGGAGCTTGCAAATGAACAATTACAAAGGTGTGGTACAACAAGAAGGTAGGAGGCAAAGATAAAAGGCAAAAGACGTAAGACAAAAAACATACGCTTTTAAATTCTGTGCTGCCACTGTGTAGGCTTTCTGGGCATGAGCTCATACAGTTAATGGTGACATCATGGACATGATCTGTTCAGGTTTGAATAATTCCAAAGAATGTTAGCATATGTTTCTGCAAATCCTTCAATTAAAACCTCTGGGAAATTGTAATATTAAGCCAAGTATTCTATTCTTATTCACTAAATAATGAAACGATTTTTCACTGGGAAAAATTCACAAGGTCTTGAGAAAGTGGACATATTTTTAATAAGGAAAAAATTAGTGTACCTAGCAGCTGTTTTTGATTTCAAAACTAGTCCAACCTGACCAGCCTTTTTAACTCAGATCAAAAATTTAAAAAAGTCGTGTCTGTTTTGAACTCCTCAGATCTCGATCTACTTCACTCTGCCCCTTACTCATCAAACATCCAAAATGGAAACTGAGACAGAGATCATACTTTGTGGTAAACCACCATGACATTCTGATCCTTCATGGGCAATAATTGTAATAAAAATCTTGGAAAGTAGGTCACTTTGGTTAAAAAATATAGTAGCGTGCACAAAAAAACACACACACACACACACACACACACACACACACACACACACACACAAATTTATTTCATTAAAACTAGTTTGTGTGGACTATGTTAATTGAGGACTTAAACAAAAACTATAAAAGAGTATGTTCTGCAGTCAGCCATAACAGAGTTCTTTCAGTGAAGCCATGATCACTAAAGCATAACATTTATAGTAAAGTCTTGTTCCCATACACACACCTAATTTAATATCTTCCATAGTTCCTTGCTCTCAAATATAAATAAGCAGATTTTCTCCAGTGCAGATAAACTGTTTGTTGTATACTGCAGCCGTTATCTCCCCAAGGTACCTTGTGAGAACCAAGAAGTCAGTTGCTATGTGTTGAAAAATCAATGTTTCCGATTATGGAATTTTCATTTGGGAACAGTTGCTGTTCAGGTGTTTGTGGAATCCCAACACACTGGAAGGGTGTGTCATGCAACTGAGCTGCCTTCAGAACTCAATGGCTCCCGTTCATTAATATCCCTGGCTATAAAACGTGCTTTTATTGTGAGGACACCTCTGTGATCCACTATGGAACGAGATAAACAAAGGATTGTTAATTTGTATTAATAAAAAACATTTTATATTTCATGTCTGTTTATTACTGTCATTTAAATTAATCTCCCCGCTGGACCACATACCAGCAGTGTCTTGAATCTTTAACTCAGTTATCAAACAGATAAAGTGTTTCACTGTCATCTGGGGGTTCTGTCGAATTCATTTAAAATCGCAGTCCTAAAACCAGCAATGGATCCCTCTATCCTCAGCAATTTTGGGCTTATTTCTAATTTCCCATTTATTTCTAAAGTCTTGGGCTTTCTAAAGGGGTTCTTGTGGAGCAGCTTGTTTCACACCTTACTGCAATTTGATCTGTTTGAAGTATGTCAGTCTCCAGTGATGTCTTTGTATCATCGGATGCAGGTTTTCCAGTGGTGCTCATCCTCCCAGATCTTACTGTTGCTTTCAACACCACTGACCTCTTGCTCAGGTTGAAGGTATGCCTAGGCCTTTCTGATACTGTGCTCAAATGGTTGTACTCTTACGCCATGGACCCATTTGGAACATCTCAGGGTTCTGGGTTTGAACCACCCCTTTTTTTTTTTTTTCTCCTTTATATAGGAAATATTAGGTAGTTTCATAATTTTAACTTTTAATCATATGCCAGTTACACTCAGCTTTACTTCTCCATCAAACCATTGGACCTTCTGTACTGATAACATTAAAGCCTAGATGGGTGCTAACCATGTAGCATTGACCCATGATAAGACAGAGATCCTTCGTCTGGGCCCTAACGTTCCTGGTAGTATAAAACTGAGTAATTTTGTTGATCTAAACTTTAACATTGCATCATCTGCATGAAAATCTGGAGTCTTCTTTGACCCAAAACTTCCTTGACAGCTACAACTGCTTCCTGTAGCTAAGAAATATTTTCAAATTAAAATTCTTTCTTGAACTCACAGTGAAAACATGATTCACACCATCTTTAAAAGGCTTGACTATTGGAACTCCTTGTTGTCTAGCTGCCTTGCCTACATAACCTCTCCAGTCCAACATTACACTCAGGATCATCAGAGCTTGGAAATACTCTTGACCATGTTACCTCCATGATATAGCTAGCTTGACTGCTACCTATTGGTCTCCGCAGCACCATACCCCCCCCCCCCCAGAGGTATCGTTTCTCCCCTTCCTAGTGTTGGCAGTTTTTGTTTTCGTCCCCTCAGTTACCAGCTGGCCTTTTAATCTCTGTAGTGTCTTATTCCTTTATTCCCTTCCTTGTATCACCAGTTGACCTGAAATTCATGTAACTGAGGATTCATTCTTGTAACGTAACAATGCCACCCTGTATTTTATTTAATCTTATGCTGCAAAAATTTGTGCATTTAATACAGTTATCCTTCAATATCCAAGTAATTCATCCCTTAAAACCCCTGAAATCCCTAAAAATTTTTAGATGCTGAATAGCTGTTATCCATTATTATAAAATGGAAAAAAAATGTACTCCTAGCCATTCTGAAAATACCTACAGCACATACCTAACAGCCCATGATTTCAGTATGATGAAATGCTTTAAATTCTAATTAGAAAACACTTAATGCCATTGATTTGCAGGTTTATAACACATGGCGCCATATGTACATTATAGGACATTTCTCTAATGCCACAAAAAATATGTATATCTAAAAAATTAAATTTACACAAAAAAAAGCAGTGTGTGAACAAATACTAACAGCTTTCACTTTTATCATTCAGTAATGAAAAGAGCCTTGTGGAGTTTGCTGTGCTGGCTAACTTATCCAGCTTAAACCACAATAAATTGGGTGACGCTGCACAAACACATTCAGAGAAAGCTACTACAAGATTTGCGAGCTACTGAGGTAATAAAGACAGATAATAAAATATGATTCAAACTTTCACTTTTGGCCATTTCTGAACAATGTACAGTACAGTTTATTACAATCATTCCATCATTTGGTGGGGTTTGTTGACCACAAGAGTGAAACCATGGCTTTTTCGACCTGGCTACAGTACAACAAACCAGACCTGTCACTGCTCACTGCGCTCATTCTCCATCTATATAGGATTATTTGATGAAACTATTGTTATTTGTGGCAAAACTTTGACATAATTATTTAAACAGGATTCAGGTGCTATTCATAAGGCCATGGGGGTGACTGCCAAAATCCTATTTAATTGTGCTGCAATGCTTCTTATCCTAAGAGGTCATGGATGATCTGAAGTTCAATCTTGAACATATATTTATGACAAGAATTCTACAAACCTTTGGGGCCATGATCCGGACCAATACAGCTGAAACAAGAGTAATATTACATTAAATTTTCGATAAGTACAGTGCCTTGAAAAAAATATTGGCCCCTGTCCTGATTTCCGTTGTTGTTGCCTGTTTGTCATACATACTGTTTTTCAGATCTTTAGAAAAAAAATAATATTAGATATGAAAGGAAACCTGAGCAAACGCAAAAAATTAATTATTTTATTTAATTATTATTTTACATTATTTTATTGCTGAATCTATAAGGAACAAAGTAATGAATGTTGAATAACAATTCTTTTTAAATAAATTATGTAATTAAACAAATTGTCTGCTTGACATGACAGAAAAACTAATAGAATCACAACAGAAGTGAATAAATAAGGTAAATTACGTACTGTGTGTATACAGTCATTCTCCTGAAATATGGCTTTTTGGTTTAATTTACAGCTATTTTGTTGCCTTCATAGAGTCTGAATTTGAATTTTGTACGTTTGTTGAGTAGCTTAGTGGTCTGAAACCAAAGCCCTTATGTCTTGTTTGAAATCATAGTTTAGGTCATGCTTTAAGTTCTCAATATCCAAAAGCCCTTGGTTACTATTTTCACCTCCTTTACTTTTGATCATTATGGTCCCCATTTGGACTATTTAAATAATTTCAACTTGCTGGATGAGTGCAAAGTCATTAGCATTGTTTTTATGGGGTTCTTCTGTCATCTTAATCTGCTTTACAGTTCCCAGCAGATGTAACCATAGCTAATACACCAAGCCTTTGTTGTATCATGAAAAGGAAGGTAGACAGGACTGTCTGTTCAGGTCCCCTCAGCCCACATACTGAGATCTACCAATGAGGCAGTCCATAAACCTGAACAGTGAGTAGTAGATGTACTTATTTGGCTAACACTTTTCTCCAGAGCATCTTACAATGGTTTACCCATTTGTACAGCTGGACAATTCTCACTACAGCAATTTAACATAAGTACTTTGTTCAACAGTACTGTATCAGGAGGTAGGATTTGAACCTGGGCCGTTCAAGTGCAAACACTAAACACTACATCACCTGCAGTAATTTCAGATTTATTTCCCTAGGACAAGCGGCCCCAAAAGTCTTTGTAGTTGAAATTAATGTGTAAACTAATTAGAAAGAAGTTCTAATTAACCACCTCGTTTAAAAATTTTAATTTTATGCCATGACAATGATACCAAAATTTTCTGTACCAAATTCACAACAGAACGCTACTATGGCAAAAACGTGGTTTTAAGTAATTCAATACCTCAAAAAAGCTTAATAGATCTTTACTGTAGTTTACATATTTTAATTGGTCTCAAAAATTTGAATGGATATTTTATTCTTTTTGCATAAGTGGTGACCGAATGTTGGATGTAAGCAAAATTTGATGTTTATCAGGCTGTTATTCCTCGGACGTTTTTAGTTTTTGTAACAGTTTCTGTAGCTGAACTGTCGGATTGGCACTGAAGCCTGTCAGAGGCTCTTCACTTGGTGCAGACAGTGTGTGTGGCATACAGTATCAGACCTTATCACATTTCATGTGAACAGTCTCCTTGGGTCCATTACACTTGGCAGGCAGGTGTATGTGACAGACAACGTGTATTTTTTTTTCTAAATGGCAGTTCATTAAGCATCTAGTTTCAGCAGTTCTGCAAGTGATTTCAAAATAAATTTTCCCATCACCATCAAAAATCTAGTTTCATCCTTTTTTTTATGTGCACCGAAAACAAAACAAAACAAAAAAAAATCACATAAACACAGAAATGAAATGGGGCTGTACTATGTTTGTGGGTTAGTAGGTTAGTAGGCTTCTATATGTGCTGTGCACAAGTGACATTTGGGTGCAGCCTAATAGTTCTCTCCAGACACTTGTTTTTACAAAACTCCAAAACAAAGAAGCACACTGTAATAATAATAATAATACACATATTTTGTTTTCTACAGTCCAAACTAGCCACCCTTGTTATATTCTTCTAGTTCTCACTAATTCTGCATGAGGAGTATTATTCCACTCTGGCCTTGAAAATATTTCCACAACATACATATTAATAGCATTGCTTTAGATAGATGAACTGAATATCTGAGATGATAGAATTTCCTGTCTGATAAACTCAGAGGTAAATTTATTAGTAGGTGTAAAAGCCCTTCTGCATTATTTCATTATTGTAGCCTTTCTTTGTTATGTCATCAACATCTATGCATGTACAGCTCATTTTTTAAAATTTGAGCAGCAAATGATCACAGCAATGCAAAGTTCAAATCACTTGTTCAAAACAACTACGTGTTCAAAACATATATTCTTGCGTGTGTTCTAATTGCAGTAGAGAACAAAATAACATTACAGGTTAGAGGTAAAAGTGAGAATAATTTAAATCTAATAAATACATTAGTCAACATGAGCCAACCTTAACAGAGAAGAGTCGAGGAATTTAAAAATATAGCCGTGTTTTTTTATCGTAAAACCCAATGCAATGTCATTTGCAGCCTTCAAAATTATTTTTGAATAGAAAGTTATTCCAAGTTGAAGGTCCACTTGACTGTCATTTTGCACTTATACAAATGTGCAAGGGGAACAGAATGTAGTTTCTCCAGGACCACAGTACCCAGTACACTGTACAGACAAACAGCGAAAAGAAAGAGATAAATTGAGAAACATGGGTATTGATACAGTAGACAATAAATAATCCACAGGCAGATAAATAGAGTAATATAAATGTTTGAGAACAAATGAGAAAAGTTGCAAGTAAGGACCTGCAACTTTTTTTGTGTGTACTGAGATGGATGCATTGATATCCAAGAATAAAAATCTGGTTCACAAGTGACACCTGGCACAAAATAGCACCTTAACAGGCAATGGCATTTTACACGAGAAGTGTGTGCATCCTTAAGGGATCATAACAAGCATAATTTCAACTTATTCTTTATTTATACAAAACCATCAGTTGTCACTACACAATAAATGCACCAAAATGTAAAAACCATCAGAAGGGCTTGAGGAATTTATTTTTATAGTCCTGAACAGCAGAGCCTGTGGGGAAATGGAGTAACCACAGGAAACTCATGCTAAGTAAGCAAAAACAAGAAATTGCTCAACTAGAGCTGCAAGGCTAAAGTGCTACACACTGAATATGAATCTGGTTTACAACGTCAAATTAATATTGCCTCCTCTTTGAAAACGTGTGAAATGCAGTAGAGCAATTCTTCGGTATCCAAACTCTTTAAGCAAATTATTGCTATAACAGTTCTTTAAAATTAACAGCTAAAATAACCAGTTATTTAAACTATAGTGTCAGAAAGTAAACTGCCATAATTTTTTTTTACCTATAAAGCTTATACCAGTTTAAAAATGAAATCTAGAACAAAAATTTGAATTAAAAAAATCAACAAACTAATACTGGTCAGTACCATACTGTAATAAAAATACTGTATGTATTATAATAAACTGTACTGTATACTCTATGAATTTTGAACCATGTGCACACGCTGGTTTTTTTTATCAGCCGTTTCAGTTTATTTACTAACTTCTTTGCAAGTTTTGGGCTCATTCTGCTTACTGAACACCTATTTTTTTGAAATACCAGTGTTGACAGTAATGTGAAATGTCTTGTACTGCACGTACTGTACTATAGATTATAAGCATCCAACATAACAATATTGAGTGTTTTCTAATTAGGTCACTGGTGTTTAGAATGTGTTATTGGGCTGAAATAATGGGTTCATAGTTATACAGGTCTTTTCCAATGGGCTGGGAGCACATAAATTTTTGCCCGTTTAAAATAAGGGAAACTAGGCCCTCAGTATCCAAAATTTTCAGTATTCAATCTGTTTTTTTCCAGGGGCTAATTAGATTCAGATTTTTCTAGTTTCAGTTAGCAGGAACGATGGTTGTCAGATCACACTGGATCAGGAAGAGGGATTTTTTTGTGTATATTTTTTTCAACATTAATGAGACCGTCCTCTCTTTCAGGAATTCAGGTTAATAACTATGTAGCGTCAAGGCTTTCATCATGTTCAGAATGAATGCAATAGTATTCCAATGTCATGAAAATGAAAACGATGAAAAGATATTATATTACTGATTTGAGGAGCTCAACATAATTCCTCAGTCAACAACATGAAAAGTGGCTTCATCTATTTCGTTCAGTATGTCAATAAATATCTGTGCTAATTTCTGTGGAGAATCTTCATATGTTTTACAGTTTAATATAGGTGAATAGTGTGCTTAACATTTCTCTATGTTGTGTTTATAAACGTATCTGGTGGTGTTTAGATGTAATCCTTTCCTCAAAAAATGTCAAAAAATCAAATTCTCAAAAGTTATATTCAATATTTCTATTAATACACTGGACATGTGTATATTAAATATGATAATATGAAAAAAACAATGCAGAAGAGTGTAACGACATGGGTGACAGAACAATCGTCTCATCTGTGTTGTGCTCAGCCTGCCAGATACAATTTTATATGACACTATTCTCACAGGGAACAGGATTGCAGATGGATCTACAGTGACCAAAATAGGAGTCAAAAATATCTGGAAAATTTGGTGGGCAAACGACTCATACTACTCAGAAGTGTTGTTACACATACGTGATGTATTAAGTAGACTCACTATGTGAGCCCTGAGCTATGTGTTTAAAGGTAACTTTAAATGCAGCTCAGGTTGTGTTTAGTTTGCATGTTTTCGTCATGTTCCAATTCAAACACATGTATGAAAGAATGCAATGGAAAGCCATGCTGTTGGTCACCATGAATGGAGGTCAACTGAACGGCACTTGCCTGAACGCTACTGGATCGGATCAGTTAAAACAAAATCAGAGAGGAAATGAATAAAGTTCTAAATAAATATTTGCCTCAACCCATGAGAGTATTACATAATACAGATCTCAGGAAGCTGCTTGTATAGCATTTACTTTGTGAGGAACTGTAATTAAATTTTGTACTCCTGAGAAAAGTTTAGCATTAAAACTGCTGGAGTTGAAAGTCCCAGTTATGCAGCATGTTTTAAATACAAATGCTCCACATATGTAATTTATGAATTTATTCTACAGCATTCTATTCTTTTTTTTCTGGAACCATCTTCATCTCTTGTTACTTTGTAATTAAACCTTCAATATGACACAGTGGTTCCTGTGAATATATTTGTCTTTACGGCAGCAGCAATTATCTGTATGGCTCCAAAAATGTTGTAAATTCTAAAACCATCCTCATCATCTCAATTTATTAAGTTTTTTTAAAATTATTTATATCATATTGAGAAACTCAGCAACTGTGCTATGCAAATTAAAATTATACAACCATTCCACAGATAATGGGGTTAATATATTCTGTAAAACCTGTTTATTAGGGATGTCGCTGTTGTGATGTAAATTACTTTTGTTAATTTTTTTAACTATTTCTCCTAAAAATAATTAAAATACAAAAATAAAAGGTATTTCATAAATGGAAAATATCTACATATTTTATACTTGGAATAAAGTTATTATTAAGGTATTTTGTAAAATATCTGCCTATGTCTTTCATTCTGTAAAGTTAACCTGGTGTGAATACCATCCAAAGATATGGCCATTAATCCAGCTGCTGAAGGGAAGTAGACTCCCGTTGCAGCCCACCCCAGCCCAGTGTATCCAGACAGGTTGTTAACATGTGCTTTCTTTCTGGTTTTAGTTAGCAGGAATGACTATCACTGGATCACACCAGATCAGGAAGAGGTGCAGCGAGTGGTACATGGACCAGCCCAGCTGTTCCCTTTATTGAAATAAGAGGGAACTCTGATTCTTGGGACATTTATTCTGGTGTATAAAAAGGTCACTGGTTTGTATTCTCTTACTAAATTTGTTCCTATGTCCTCTCAGTAAGTGAAAAACTAAAAATAAAGTGAACATGAGACATGACATTGCATTTTCATTAGCTTAAAGTAAACAGATCATTAATTTTTCAGTGAACAGTAAACTGGCTATCTTTGGTTTCGTGAGTTTGAGCTACTGACTTGTTTTTCATATAATGGCGACATAACGCAACTGCAATTCTTGATTAAAAACAACATAAGTCCTTCGGCTTTCCAGAAGACTAACAACACATTCAGGATTTTCCTAACATTGGTTTAACTACAACCAGTAAATTTTCAGTATCTAATGACCATGTTCAGGGAATAAAGCTTCAGCTTAAAACCTAAAATTATAGTGTACCTATGAAAAGTATCCACCCTTTAGATATGTTTGTGTTTTATTGGTGGCAAAAATGATCACAAATGAATTAATTAGGCTTTTTGACTGTGATCATCAAGAAAATACTCTTTAATATAAAAGTGAACACATATTCGTACAAATTAGTTGTCTCCAGCTATCCTTCATCCTTAACCACTTGTATTGGTCAGGGTTGTAGCATTCCAAAGTCATTCCCATAGTCAGTGGGTGCTAGCCTAGGCTACTATACCCTGGATTGGTTGCAAGTCCATTAGATGTGGCTACCCACACACAATAACATACTTAGTCTGGGTGGTGTCTGCATACCTTTTCTTCCACAGTGCAAAGACATTTCTTTCAGGTTATATAGTTCTGAGTGTTACGGCCCCAAGTCTCTAAAGGTACAAGGGTGTAAAATTAGATGCTTAGAGTGCTGTGGTTAGGATGGGGATGGAAAGAAAGAGGAAAAAAACAGGATTTGGTGCAAAAGTGATTTATTATGTATAAGTGAAAGTCTGTATATTATACACACCAAAGTACATGGGACGAGAACGTGAGCAGCGTTAAAAGTACTAATCGAGACCAAACAAACTAGCCAATGCAATCCAAGCTATGCCAAACACAAACCAAAAGAAATATCTTCTAATGCCCTCACTAACCTGCATTATTTACCCAAACCAAAATGTGCAGATAACACTCACTCCCTACCTAGTGTGATTTAGACAAACAAACATAGGTGTGCAAGTATATGTCACATAACATTCTTTCCTGTTTACTTTCCCAAGTAACCCATTCAGCCCAAGTCACAGTTAACCACACATTCATATGAACACCTGAACATATGTGTCACACCACTAATCAACTATTAACAAAGACAGATTGCAATTTAAACAAGAAGCAAAAACATGTACCAAAGTCAAAGCCAAAAGCCAAAGCCTACAGTCAAATGCCAATCAATTCAAATTATGCCGCCTTAAATTCTATTAGCTGTCCTCGGCAAGTTGTGATGTCATCAGTAACACCGCAAAGTATAATGATGGACCACTGGTAACACAGGAATCTGTAAGCAGATAAACAATTCAAAGATAGCAGAATATATATCAGATCATAACACACCCACTCACAAGAGCAAACTTGTGTCAGAAATATGCAAAACAAAAAACACGGCCTCTGTTCAGGACTGAGACAAAGCATCAGTCAAAACATTATTTCATGCTGTTCTTGTGCTTTATGTCCATATTGTAATTTTGAATAATCAGGGACCAACACATGAAGTGCTGATTCTGGTGGTACGTTCAGGAAAGGAATGTCAGCAGGTTGAGGACCAGATGTACTAAAACAGGCAAACTAATACACCCACCATAAACCTCAAAACACTGTAATGCCAGCATTTACCAGAACTTCCACTTTTATGTTTTAATTCATCTAATCTTTATTAAATTTACTGGAGAAGTAATGCACAGGATGGTCAATGCTGGTTTTGTCTTCTTGGAGCAACACAGCAACAGCTCCCGCACCGCTTGCATCTACCTCTAATTTAAATGGCAGAGCAAAGTATGATACACCATGGACTCTTCTGTGCTCTTATTTAAATGTTACATCTTTGCATTTAATTTAAATTGGGTACTACTGTGGTGCAAGAAGGACAACTGTTCGATTTAAACACATACCTGAACAGCCCAGGTGCTGTAAACTGAACATAAAGTACAGAAGGAATCCTGGAGGAAAATCTGATGCTGTCTGTAAGAGGACTGCGATTGTGTGCACCAGCTTCACTACTGAACTACTAACACAGAGAGAAGTGTGAGCAACTCATTTCTTTCTAAAAAAACAACAATCATCTCCATAGTCTGGTTGATGCTGAGATTGTTCTTCTTTCACTAGCCTACAAGCTTCTACACTTTCCTACTACCAACTCATTGTTGGAGATGAAACCCACAACTGTGTCATCAGCATTTTGTAAGTGTTAAATAAAATGAAATACATTGTTTTCCAGTTTTAAAAAATAATAAAACCTGACAAAGTGTAAAAGGCTGAATCTTCTTGCAGGTACTGTACCTGCAATGCTGTTAAAAAATGGAAGTTGCCCTTTGCTAATGGTGAAGGTTCTGTTGGAATTATTAATCCATTTGGTATTTATGTTACTTTTATAGTTTATTTATAAAAATAATTGCCTGGGTTATAATTTAAGTGCTAATGTAACTACTTTATCAAACAGCCAGTATCACCACGTTATTAAACAAGCTCAGCATGTTTGGCCCCCAGGAGCAGAAATGTAAATAAACCAAATTGCCTCAGTGAAAAATTTAAGTTATGCATAAACTATAAACAACCTTCGTTTAAAAAAGAAACCAACTACAGTAAAGACTTTCTGTTAAAACAATCTTGTAGTATCTTTGATGAATGAAGAAAATTAGAACTCAGGAAAATTACATTTCTGAAATTACAGAAAACACTTGATTCTTGTGTAGCATCTGTTTTGAATCTGGGAACAGATATGCAGTGTGACGTATATAGTCCTGCAGTCCTATTTTAAAAGGTCACAGTGGAATTTCCACAGATTCCTCCATCCACGTTCACTTATGGTGTAACCTGATTTGCCAGACCCCAGTGCCCAAACATTGACAAAGTGGCAGCAGGGCAGAGACCTTGCTTTCACACTCCCACCTCCAGTTCTATGGCCATCTGCTGTGCTATGTGAAAGCCTTCCGCAACATTTTGTCCATTTAAATATTAAAGAATCCTGAATTTTTATGATGTTGGACCACTTGTGCTGCATGTTCTGAGTTTGAGAAGTGTGACAGAACAATGCTGTCAATACAAGCATGATATTATAGCATGGCTTGCCAAATGCAAGGATCTGTACTAATATAGAAATGTTTTCAAAAGCATTGCAATTAACTTTATAAGACTAGCGTAAATAAAAACATTGACTGATCTCAACACCCCCCCCTCCCTTGCTAGTAATGAATTTTGGTTAAAAAAAGATGAATTACTTAGTCTTTAGCTTTAAAATAACATTTCATTACAGTATAATTTTTGGATAAACAGATCACATACAAGAAACTTTGAGAGCTTTAATACATTCCATATGATCTGTCAAATGATGTTTAAAGTGAACCATGCATAAGAAATTAAAGGAGATCTATGTATATAAATATGATCAAGTAGTTCTTGTCATTCCTGAAGTTAACCTCAAAGAGACAAGAACCAAAATAAGAAAACTTAAACAATATATGCCAAAATAAATATGTTCCTGCTATTGGCGCATGTCCAGTATGTTTGCAAAATTAAGCACAAGTAGTTTTGATAATCTGTTCATGTTTAGAAAAACTTCATAAGGGGATCTTTGCGGGTTTGACTAGGAATTAATATTCAGTCAATTTGTCGAGGTCTTGGAAATAGCGCAGTAGAATCCGTACGAGCATTTAATGAAACAGCAAAAGCAAAAGGCCATTTTAGACTTTTTAGATTGAAAAAAAACTTTCAAAGCAACACCAATCAACTACAACTTTTTGTAGTCTTGATGTGACAAACCCTGAGGACAGTTGACCAGTAAGGGTCCTTCAAATAAGTCAAACCATGTACAACTGCTTTCATAGTGCTCTTGTTAGTCTCACACCTTCGGTGTGGAACCTCAACGGTGTTCGCAACCTTCCACCCTGCCTGCTTCAAGTGTGATCCTCTACTCTGTTCTCAGCCTTGTGGTTGGTGTGTGAAACCTACCCTTTTGCTCACCAAGTCCCCTGTTCTCTCCATTCCCAAGTCCTCAGATCATCATGGTCCTGAGACTAGAGTTGGTAATGACACTCGACAGCCAGTCATGTTTTCCTATGTAACCAGTTTGTCACCAGTGTAACCTGTCATCACTTCTGTCTACTTTGTACACACAACTCCAGTACAACTCAGTCACTAACCACTAGGGATCATCTCTATATCTATACGGCTGAAAATCACTATGTGTCTCTCTGCTTGTTCTTTAACCAATTTTAAATTGGCACAGTATGCCGATGCATAAGTGTGCGCAAGTGTGGTTCCCCTGGGAAATTCAAGTCAGCCCTTCAGTATTGTGGGGAAAAGCGTGTAAAAGAAAATGATTGAGATTATTTGTTAACTCAAATATAGTGTAGTCACGAGAAAATCAAAAATATGTGCCTAATTTAAGTTCATATTACATGTATTTTTGCAACACTGGCTTCAGACGCAATGGTAATGGTTTAACTACTTCTTATTGCTGAAGCTATCAAATCATCATTTAATGATCGATACTATTTTCCACTACAGTCAGTTGCTGTCATGCTTTAAAGCCTATAGAGTACAAATAAATTCACCCAGTCTGACTCTGGTCAAAAGAATGTATTTATTTATTATATATGTGTCACATTGTAATTTTGATACTGCTTGTGGTTCACTATTATGGCAGAACACACCAGGAGTTACATAATAACAGTACTTGTTTCATTACATGAAATGGGGTGGAATGCATAGTTCCAATACAATACAAATGATGCATATAGTAGTTCCTACAATTTATTTTTCAAGAAAATGGATGTGAGGTGTTGCTTAAACAATGATAATTTAAATTCAGGCATACAGAGGAACACACGTGATCACTAGCCATGGAGAAAGGGGAGCTGCAGGCTTTAGAGGAACGTGTGTGTGGGGTGTATGAGGCTCAATTTGGCTTGGCTCAGCTGGAATGGTCCAAAAGCACTTTAGCCTACAAAGAGCAGATATGGTGTGAAAATGACAGAAAGATGTGACACCACAGCTTTAATGCAACAAAAAGCATCATAGGAGCATTTTCAACATCTAAAAATATAAGGCAGTAGAAAACAACGGCTATCCAATTTGCAAGATGTTGTTAAAAAAAGGGCCAGCCAAAAATTCTAATCATCTTCAGCATTTCTGTAATCCTAGTCATTCATCCCACTCTAGATACAGCAAAGTTAAAAAAAAAAAAAAAAAAAAACTTTTGTTAAGTTCATCTGTTGGCCCTGGCAAGTAAAATATGTTTTTCACTGCTCAGTGAGTAGAGGGAAAGGCTGAGACTCTGACCTTTGTCAATTTTTCTAAATGTCTTTTATAAATTATTTCTGAATGGCCATATGATGCACTATAAAAAGTACTGCATAGTTGATAGTGGCTACAGTTTGCTTTATTTGCTGGAAAAAGTCTATAATCATTAAAGTCTTTCTATATACTTTCTGACATGGATTTGGCGGCTTGACTTTCTTGTTAATTCACAATTAATATAAAATTACCTGTGTTCCTACTCAAAATGCGGGTCAGTGAACTGTTGACAATTTTATTGACAAATATGTAATTTATTTTTATAATCCAAATGTAGATACTGTTTTTAGGTTTCTAATGTCAGCTGCAGTGATTTCTTAAATGTGACTAATATTCTGTCATGGGTATGTTTTTTTTATAGAAGGTAGACATGTGTTTTGGTTGTAGGACCAAAAGATTGTTATAAAAAAAATTCAGTTATGGCGTTTTTCCAGTCTATAGGCTGTAATTATCAGGGGGAAAAAGAAATTGCATTTGAATTTCTTAAAAACTGATTTACCTCAGTGTTTCCTGAGACCATAAAATGCACCATCAGAACTTCTCGTGAAGTGGCTATTCTGTCATAAACTGGTGTCCTATCAAGGCTGTAGTCTCATGGCTTAGTGCCCAGCGACTCTGGGATATATTCCAAACTGCCATGACCCTGAGCAGGATAAGTAGTTATGGATGATAGAAGAGTGGGCAACTACCTTCTACATTTTATGATAACACACAAGAAATAGTATGTAACTGTGTACAGATGTTTTTAACTGTTTTGGTACATTTCAAGTCTTATACATGTGCCTGTGCAAATTAGTAAGACAACTTGTGCTATCAAGATTAAGCACCTTTCTTAAGAGCATTGCTTGGAGTCCTTTTTAGACTTAAACCAACAGTCTCGAGAGTATAACTTCAAGATACATGGCATAGTAAATTGCAGGCATGTTTGTTTTATCAGCCTTTCTAAATTCAAAGATGTTACAAAGTAGATGAGAGTATTAACTTTTAAAACAAACCATGTGCCAATATGTGTTATTAATTTCTAATTAAAATTAAAAATATAATTAACACAGATCAATGGTCTAGACATAAACCTGGATGTCACACTCCCTGGTCCAGACCCCGCCTCTCCTGATTTCCCTGCACCTGTCTCCTGTTAAGCCTTATAAGTACCTGTGCCTTATGACCTGTCAATGTGAAGTATTGCCCTGATCTTTGTGAGCATACTGAGTGGACCTTCTGTCTGTTTTCCTGGCTATCGACCAGTTTTGTTTTTCCGATATCGTTTGTGCTTCACCTGTGTTTGTTGCGACGCTAGTTCTGTACTGATTTCTGGTATTGATCCGCGCTTGCCTTGTGACCACGACTCTGGAACAACCCTCTATAATAAATGAAATTCTTTGTTCATTATCTGCGTGCTTCTGTGTTCAAACTACAGTGTTACAGAAAGTTTGTGTTGTATTGTAATCTGTTATGGTCTTTACTTTTGTGATCCAGCAGAACACCAAGACAAAGGAACTTTGGAAATACAAAAATATTTACACACATCTAGTCCCAGTTCTGTTTGCAAGTTGAGGATCCAGTGTATTTCTTACTGTCAGGTTTGTAATATGAATATAAATGCACAATCATCAAAATATTTACAATTTAAGGAATTAAATAATTAGTTATATATTGACTATAGTCAAAGAACTTATCCTGCAAGACCAATTTGCTATCTGCTTTATAGCCTACTCGATAGAACTGCTTTGTGTTTATTGAGACATGTTGTGAACCAGCATCACCATGCCAGATCACCACCATAGCACCTCAAGGAATTGCAACCATTAATTTAACTGGCGGAAAAATGTTTCTTGTGTCCAAAAAATGTTTTTATGCAAGATTCCTGTGACTATATATGCATAAGTTTGTATTTGTATGTGTGTGTGTGTGTGTGTGTGTGTGTGTGTACAAATACAAACTTATTTCATTCCTTAGGGTTGACAATCCATCAAATAAATAAACATAATTTTTTAGGCAGAGAAATTAAAGGTAATTATGTGGATAATGAAGATGTGAGATAGGAGAACGAAGCTCATATAATGCTGCTGATGGCTCATACCATTTGTGTATTCAACTGTTAAACAAAAAACATGGTTTGTGTATTTTTTTTTTTAATAGTGTGATTTTATTCATACCTGGAGGGAGGGTTGGTAGCTTGTCAAGCGAGTAAAAAGTCTTGTTAACTGTATTGGTTAACTATATAACCATATTAAATGTGTATCATAGTAATACCCACTACCCCTTTTGGGCCACCAACATGTCCTCTGTCTTTGCCTAGGGCTACGCTACATGGCTTCATGTATCTTAAGAAGACTAATGTCTTCCTTGGGCTGAGGCTGAGTTTCTTGATGTGTCTGCAGCTGAGAAATTTTAAAGCAAGTAGTCCCAACCCTCCTCTTTTCTCACCTGGGTTTGAGACCAGCGATAGCAGACTTAAGTGTTAGTCACACTGAATCTACAAACATTTCCTTTTTTTGCTGTGGTTAGAAAATTAGGCATACAAAATAATGGCTGGTCTATGTGAATTGGAGGATCTTCAGGCTTTTTCAATCAGCTGATCATTAAAAATGTTTATAGAGAGTGCAGAGAAAATGCTTTTTCTAGCAAATACTGGCAATGTGTGCACCAATTTAGTCAACACAGTGGAACTGCTTTTTGAGAAGGTAAAAAACTTTCATAAAGGTCATTCAAGAATAATTACACCCAGTTCCTGATTCATTAATGTGTGAATATCACGGAGAATTACATTCCATTAGTTTCCCTCTCTGCTTTACTATATGTTCATTACACATATACTTTGACAAGCATGAGATCACTGGGAAAGAAGCAAATTATATATGAATGGAGTCGATAGAAATTCCCAATGAAAAGTTCAAATATGTGTTCTCAATATGTGTGTATCCCAATGGGTCGAAATATAATTCTCAGTATTTCACCTCACTTATTTCCTCTTTGAATAGATATATTTTGTGTTATGTCAGATTTACTGCAGTTGTATCAAAGTCAAAATCCAGTATTTTGTATTTTTGTAGATGGTTATGCCATTTATAAAAAAGATAAGTGAAATGCAAGACATGGTTGCAGTAGCTAATAATACTAAATGCAGTAGTGAACCAAGTCATGTAACAGCCATAGCATGTTGCCAAAAAATGTAATAATTTCATTTTTCAGAAATTGAACCTGTCCTTAACTAGGGGTCTGAAGAAACCTTAGCTTGGTCCAACAATAAAAATACCCTCAGGATAGCAGAGTGTGGGGGGCTTGTTACAGGTGACCATAGATACCCCCCATTCCTTGAATCATCTTGAAGTTTTTCATCCCTCAGCTTGAAGAGGTGAAAATGATTTTTTTACTGAGCCCCCTAAGTAGATCCATGATGAAAAATAAGAAGCCATCACACCCACGAAACTCCCCCAGTGATAACAAGCATATTTTGTGTCCTAGCACTCCCTGTTGTGTCCATGACCTATTGTTTCCAAGCAATCCTGCAATGCTATACTAAAATTTGTGAGGTGTCAAGTACTCTTATACTGTTAGTCTGTAGTTTGTGTTCAGAGTGATAGTATATATCCTTAAAAGTTTTAATTTGCATGTAGTTCAAACTTAATAAAAATGTTATACAAACTATTTTGTTCACATTTGGCCCATGTAAGATTTTTACTGAACTTTTAATTGAAGGAAACCTGTTTCGTTAAGTTGTGCAGCTACTGAAGATGAAACTGTCCAGAGGCTAACAAATACTGGACATTTTCGTGCGATTAAACAGTCAATGGCATTGAATGGAAGGTTGTGGAAATTGTGTATTTTTTTGTAACAAGCTATTTTAAATGAGACAATTTACTAATAAAATAGTCTTGCATTGGACACAGGTTATGATAATGGGTATATGGGTTAATAAGGTACAGGTCTCCGTTCTGATGTAGACAGAGATATAGAATTACGAATATACAGGATAAGTTGACAGATATCCTGTGCTTACCCACTGGGATGAAGCATAGAGCCCTACCCAACCCATCTAACAACCTGCCCACCTACTCCCCTCCAACCCTAACACACCACCTTGTAAGCTCTTCACCGGGGTCATCAGGTAGGCACCATCATTCATCGGTGTTTCACTGACTTAGGCCCACGACACCTCCGGATGGCTCAGCAGTGAGGCCTGGCATCCCAGACCCACCCCCCTCCAAGCCTACTAGGTCAAAGGTCCACGTAGCCCCCAGTAACTCTACTTCCAGCTGCTTTCTCTCAATCACCAGCACCAAAGAACAAAGCACTTGATTATGTCTCCACGATAACGCCCCTGCGATAAACTAAGCTTACATGCCGATAAAACATATTTCAACGTCCTGTTCCCTGCGCAAAACTTACAACTTGTATCCTCACCTGCCCACTACCCAAGATTCTGTGGCGTCGGAAGTACGTTGTAGGTGGCCCCCAGCAAGAACTTCAGATGGCTTGCATGCATCACCCACAACTCTTGCCAAGTGACCTTACACCTCTCTACGCCACTCCACCTCTGCCATTGCCCTTGCTTCACTTGCGACGCTGCCTTCACACGCCGAGATTCCTCTTCCTGCTCCCGAAGGAAGCCGACAATCATTTGTCTTCTCTCCAGCGACGTGGCCTTACTAAACGCCTTCCATTAGTCACCTGATCCTAACCCCACCCTCCCCCTCTGCACTCAGCCTATTACGTCACTGTGCTCTAGCGCTCTCTTCGCCAAGCAAACCATCTCTCGTGGCTTCCACTTTCTTCCTGCCCCCATGCTTGGTGCTGCTACCCATACTGATGCACCTCTCGACCCCACTAATGACATCTCACGACTTGCCTTTGCACATTTAGATTCCTCCACCTAGGTCAGTTAACAGTAACTCCAGCATCCCTCTACCAAACCACGCTATGCTAGTCAAACAGCCCAGCACTCCTAACCCCTTCCTAATTGATTTATTCACTACCCTCTCGAGCCGCTCCACTTCCGTAATT